>CAUYUJ010018362.1:126613-206954 GCA_963575745.1 Prorocentrum cordatum | reverse complement strand
TGCTGGTCGCGCGGTTCTCCCGGACCACGGCGGTCCTCGTCTGGGGGGCGCCGGGGCCCCCGACGTGCCGGCGGATCCCACGCGCCAGGCGCCGCCGCGCTCAGCGGCGAATCTAGCCCGGAACTCTCATGGACACGGCTGGAAGGCGGAACCCTGGCGCGGAGTCGCGAGCAGGAGGACAGACGCCAACGGCGCCGCCTGGAGCTCCAGCACGCCGTCCCTGCCATGCGACGCCCCCCACCCCAGTTTCGACGCTGTCCGCAGGGAGGGCACGGCACCGTCTCGCCGTCATTTGCAACGACGAATTGCACACCTGGCGTGGTCGGGGGAGGTCGGGGGAAAGGCGAGGGCGGGCGCGACAACGGCGACGACGCCGACGCCGACGCCGACGCCGCCGTCGTCGCCATTGCCAGCGCCGACGCCGCCGCTGACGCCGACGCGTGCGCCGACCCCGACGCCGACCCCGACGCCGATGCCGACGCCGAGGCCGACGCCGACGCCGACGGACACGACGATGACGACGACGCCCGCGCCGACGCTGACGCCGACGCCGACGCTGGCACCGACCCCGACGATGACGCCGACGCCGACCCCGTCACCGAAGCCGACCCCGACGCCGCCGACGCCGCCGCCGCCGCCGACGCCGACGCCGACGCCGACGCCGACGCCGACGCCGACGCCGACGCCGACGCCGACGACGACGCCGACGACGACGACGACGACGACGACGACGACGACGACGACGACGGCGACGGAGACGGAGGAGGCCAGGGCGGCCTCCCTCGGAGCGAAGCCCCCGGAGGCACCAGCGCCGACCCAGACTCGGGTGCTCGCCCTGGGCCGGGGCCCGGGGCGGATGCCGACGACGGTGCGCCCCTGGACAGGACACGGAAATGGACTCAGACAGCGGACTCGTCCGACCGACGCTCGGCACCCAGGCGGCAGACAGCGCCGACGGACAACTTGGCGCGACGCTTGCCCAGCACGACCCCGACGGGGACTAGGACCTAGACGCCAGGCCCAGTGGGGCCCCCCGCAGCCCGTCGGGAGCCTGGCGTCCCCGCGGCGCGGCGTTCCCCACCCGGGTTCGGCGATGCCCGTCGGGGGAGCGCGGCTCCATCGCACCGTCTTTGGCCACGGCTAGGTGCGCTCCTCTTCGCCACGTCCCCAGACCTGGGGAGCCCTCGACGCCGCGGCTGGACGCTCGGGGAGTCGGAGAACGCGGGGTTGGAGGAAGAGGAAATCCCGGCACCGACGCGCGTCAAAGATGTCACTTGCGTCGCCACGGCCACCGGAACCCAGCGGCGCAATCCGGCCAGGGCGGCGCGTAGCGTCCGTCTTTGCAGCCCGCGGGGTCTGCGGCGGTAGCGGGCGATGGGGTCATCGCCGATCAACATCAGTGCGTGAACCAACCGCCCGCCCTGGAGGTTCTTCGCACTTCCCCGGCAACGATGGACGCTGGCGGCTCCAGCGCCACGGGTTGCTCCAGCGCCAGTCTGCGCTCCTCGCCAACGACACGGGCTCGTTCACCTCGGACTACATGAAGCAGGGCCAGGGGCGGGCGCGTCCTGGCGATGTCCCGGCACGCGTCCTGCTCGACTTCTTCGACTCGAATCGGGGGAGCGTAAGACCCGGGTTTGCCAGGACTCGGGTTCGCCATCGTTTTTTGACGACCGCGCCTCGGATTTTGACGAGGAGGAGTTTCGTGGGATGTCTGCAGCGGGAGGCCTCGTCAAAATGCAGGCTCGGCCTCGTCACTTTTTTGACGACCTCGTCGGGGATTTCCGAGTCCCCTGTACCCAGGTCTTACGTCCCCCTGATCGAAGGGAGCCCTGGTGGCCCGGGTCAGGAGGATGCAACAAACTGGCGGTGAACCCGGGGCGGTGCGTGGCGGCGGCGCCCGCGACCCCAGCCTGCGCGGCGCCACTTTCTTCGTCTGCCTCCTCCGCCGCGCCCCGCCACCCTTGTGCTCCCAATTGCAGGATACACCACCATACCTTCCTGCGCCGCTTAGGTTCCCCGATTTGGCCCACCCTGTCCACCCCGGCAGCGGGGGCCGCTGGGCCACGGATCGCTGTTCGCAGCTCACCTCGGCGGCGAGCGACCTCCTGGCTCTCCCCTTGGCCCACCCTGTCCACCCGGGCAGTGGGGGCTTCCGGCCCTAGCCACAGTTTTGGCCTGCCGCAGAGTTCCGGCTGCTGTCCAAACCCCCAGCCACGGCCCCGGCGTTGCCGCACCGCTTGCGGGGCTTCCTGCAGGCGGGGCACTCCTCCTCCTTCTTTTCCCTCCCCCCCCTGCCCGCTCCCCCCCCCCACATCGCGCCGCGATGGCGCTTGGGCTGCTGCCTGCAGCCGCCACGCGAACGGGATCGCTGGCCTGTTTTTGCCGCCGGCCCCCCCGCGCTGGCCCAGCATTTTGCTGGATGCCTTCCAACCAGGATAACGGTGCCTCCGTTTAGTTAGCTCCTTCCGCCAGCGCAGACGACCTCTGCCTAGCCGCCGACGCAAAAAGTGTGCGCGCGTGGGGAGGAGCACGAGCAAACATATATTGTGTTACAGACGCATCGTTGCTTTAATGCATCGGCCGAGGTTATTCGGACACTGCCGCTGTTATTCGAGAATTGACCTGTTCTAAGACATGTTCTTGGTCATGTAGTTTCTAACCTTGAGCACCGCCTGCCCTTTAGGGGACAGCTCCCGCGGAGTTGATACGCAGGCTGAACTGAACTGAACTGAACTGAACTGAACTGAACCGTGGTAGGCCGACAGGAATGCCGGGACGGTGGGTCCCTACTCATTTGGTGACTCAAAAGTGGGGTCTTGAGGGATGGGGACCTCGGGAAAAAAGGTGTCTCAAAACAATGCACATCCACCCTTGGACCCTTTCTTGTCCTTGGGGCCCCACCCCTCAGGACCCCATCTTTGAGCCACCGGATTCGGGCGCGGGCGGTGGGGTAACCACAGGCTGTGGAGCCGCACGGCTTCGCGCAGGCGCGCTGCCGCGCCGTGGCCGATGCTGCTGGCGCGGGTCCCAAGGAGGCCCGTTGACGACGACGAGGACGACGACGAGGACGACGACGAGGACGACGACGACGACGACGACGACGACGACGACGACGACGACGACGACGACGACGACGACGGACGACGGACGACGGGCGACGGGCGACGGGCGACGGGCGACGGACGACGACGACGACGACGACGACGACGACGACGACGACGACGACGACGACGACGACGACGACGACGACGACGACGACGACGACGGCGGACGGCGGACGGCGGACGACGGACGACGACGACGGCGACGACCACGGTGACGGCAGGGGGCGCTCGACAGCGGCTGCCATGGCCACAAGCGCTGCCGTCGCGGTGCGTGGACGTGGCGCCCATTGGCCTGGTGGTCGGCCCATGGCCTTCACGTTGCGCCGTAGTCGGAGTTCCCCGCTGTTTTGCAAGGAGGCGGAGGTGGAAGCGGAGGAGGGGAGTGAGGAGACGGAGGAGGAGGAGGAGGAGCAGGAGGAGGAAGGCGAGGACCAGCAGGAGGAGGAGGAGGAAAAGGAGGAGGAGGAGGAGGAAGACGAGGAGGAGGAAGAGGAGGAGGAGGAGGGGGTTGGGGAGGAGGAGGTGGATGGATGAATAGATGGATGGATTGATGTGTCCAGCTGCCTACGGCAAGTCCCGCCACCGCGTCTGGGTTGTGGGTATGAAGCCTATTGGATATGAATTGGGATTTCGTGGGAGGCCTCTAGGGGGTCTGTTGAAGGCAGTTTTGAAGCCTCTTTGGGGCCGCGTGGGCGCCTCTTGGGGCCTCTTTTGGGCCTCTCCGTGGCATCTTGGTGCCTCTTGCGGGCGTCTGGGGGACTCTTGGGGCTTCCTGGGCGTTTCTTGGGGCCTGCCCCTTGGGGGTCTCTTGGGGCGGAAGGCTCGGATTTTCGGTTCGTGCTCCCTGTCTTGGGCCCTTTGGGGGCCGTCTTGGAGACCTCTTGGGCCATCCTGGGCGCCTCTTGGGCCGTCTTGGGGAGCTTTTAGGCCGTCTTGGGGCCCTCTTGGAGGCCTCTTGAGCCGTTTTGGAGCGGTCTTTGGGGCCGTCTTGGACCGTCGGAAAGCCGAAAAGGAGAGAACGCCCAAATCCCGAAAAAAACAAATATTGTATCTTTGAAAGAAACCTTGGGGAGAATTGTCCAAGGGAGATTGTCTGGGGGGTTGTCTGGATCCATGCGGGGTTGTCCGAGTGGTTGTCCATACAGTTGTTTTGTCAGCACGTGCGCATGCCATTGTCATACATACCATCAAAAGCACATTGCACTTCTCTGTCACCCTTCCTCTCCTGTCCGTTATTCGTCTCTCGTGGCCCCCTTCCGCTTCCGTTCGCACGCCCTTTTTTGCAGCGCTGCCCCAATCAGTTGTCTTGACTGGGGTCCTGTTTCTGTAGAAGCTAGTTCTGGCCAAGGGACCAGCGCTCAGACACATCCGCCAACATCGGGAGTGGTCCGGCCAGTGTCGCTGGAGACGTTCTTGCAACTCTGGTTTCGGGGATGCCACGAACTGACCTGTCTGGCCAGTTGGGCTTCACACATTCCCACAATTCTGGGTTCGGAAATGCCGGCGTCCCTTGCAACACTGCGCGCTGGTCACATCCTTGAGTGGGAACGGTATTCTCGCCTCAACGCTGGCCACATCCCTTATTGGGCACGTAACTGTGATGTTGCCGCTCGAGTGCCAGCACCATCCGTGATTGGGAATGGTGCTCTCGCCTGAGCTCTGGCTACATCACTTCAAACGAGGTTGAAGGTGAAGCTGTATAGCGAACGCTATATCTGGCGCTGTCTTGGCTAGGGGGCCACATGCGTACCCTACCCCTACTCCCCACGATTTCTAAGGGGGGGGAGTCCACTTCGCTCGGGAGCTCCCGAAGAAATGAACCCCACCCTCCCCCTTAGAAATCGTGGGGGGCAGGGGTCGAGTTCGCATGTGGCCACCTATTGACTCAAGACTGCGCAGTCCAATATGCCAGTTGCGCAACTCAGTGCGATTATATTTGAAACGTTGTATCCGATAATTGCCACGTATATCGATGATCCGCTTCTCCATCACATGGCTCTTCTCTTACCTCTTGACTTGCTTGTCATCAAAAGAATACCTCGATACGTCGTCGGCGTTATCCTAAGAGTAGCGTTCTCAGCTGATTACCTCATGGTCAAGCCCGCAAGCCTTACTTTTCACTTGGTATTGGAGCTGGCTACATATTTGTGTGGCTGGTTCTTACATCAGGTGTATTGTACATATCAACATACCACGGCACAGTGGAGTACCCGACTGCGCCGGCTCTCAGCCACCATTCTCTCAATACTTTTGAACCAACTGGTAGTCCACAGGCCTACACCTCCATCCCCCCGCCGCGTGGCCACACGCTGCGCGCAACTCAAGGACCGACACCCATCCGCAAATTCACGGCCACGTCAGACCAGACACCCAGTCGCAACCCTATCGACGTGACAGTATCCAATGATACGAAACCAGACACCATCAGCTACAACATGCCCATGCATTATGTAAAGGTCGCTATCTTTGGAACCAGCTGGATGTGCCTAGGCCTTGCCGTGGTATACGTGCGAGGAGGAGGACTGGATGAAACGCGCTCTCGGGGGCCCTCCGGGGGTCCCGCAGGCAAAGCACCCTGCCGCGACTTTGTTTGCGAAGTATACGCATGGCTCAATGTCACAAGCGGAAGCAGGACCCCACCCCAACAGGCCGCCGCTCTACAGCGCGGTCTAGGGGGCTTGGCTTGGACACTAGCCATGATGGTGCCGTCCACCATCATCAACTTTGGCGTCATCCGCATGGGACACGCACCAATGGAAACACATACATCATGTACCCAAGGAGCACCACATTCGAAAACCTTGAGGACGAGCGAGAGTTCTCCTCGGGGACAGCTCTCATCAATTTCAGGGTCGAAAGGGGCGAGCGGCGAGCGCATCGACTCAGTACTGGCCCCGATTCGAGATGGCCAGGCTGGAAGCAGACCCGGCAGGCTTTAACATTCCCAACTTCCAAATCCTCACTTTGATATTATGCGGCGCTGTGAACGTTGGTACCACCCGAGCAGCACAGCTAATTACTTCAACCGCTGATCAGGTCCCACTGGCGCAGTTCGCATGGCGCCGCCGCCCCATTTTGGCACGCACCTCGCACGTTTCGTGGCCCCACAGGGAGCTCCACCTAAGGTCCCAGTGGCGCAGTGCGCATGGCGGCGTCGCCCCCCTGCCCCCCCCCCCCCTCCCACGCGTTTCGTGGCCCTGTAAAAGGGGGGGTCTTACACCAGGTCCCAGTAGAAGCGCCTGCTTTGCGGCGTCGCCTGATTTCGGCACGTGCTTCACGCGCGTCGTGGCCCCATAAGGAGATCCACCGAAGGCGATGCTAACAACGACGGCTTTCACAACTACATCTGGCTGGGTCCTTCGCCAGGCGAGTTTTTTTCCCGGACTCGCACCCGTGCCCCCAACGACGTTCGGGCGACGTTCGGCCACGCCCTCAGGCCCCGCCCTCATGTTGAAGATGCTTCGTGCGACGCGGCCACGGATGGCTCTGCCAGCGCGAACGTTCTGACCCATGTGGGTCGACTGGGAGGAAGCGCGTCGCTTTTGTTTGAAAGTACGCACGTACTCTTTCGCAACAGCCGGGCCGTAAGTTTGTCCACGGGATTGGCAGGAGTGATCTACCTAGGTGGAAGAGTCTATGCCTTTCCGCAAGCCGTTTCAACAAGACGCACTGCTTTCGTACCGTAGCCATTCCGGTTCAAGACGCGATTTTTAGCGACCCGTAGTTTCATTGCGCGTTGTTGTTTGTTCAATGGCAGCGCGCAGCGCAAATGAGCGAATGGTTGCATTGATAGGGAAGTTGAGAGAAAGTCCCAGCTGCAACACCCCAGCTGTTCGAAACCTATGCACGCTTGCAACATGAACCGTTGCGGCGTGTGAGCGAAGAAGTATTGTTTGGTGATGAGGTAAAAGCTCAGGCAGAGTTCTAACAGCAGGAAGCATATGTCTTTGACCGCGTAGCCCAGCATCATACGAATGAAGACAGTGACGGTGGTGAGCTGGGACCTCGCTGAGCAGTTCGAACAAGTGCACGGCAAGTCTCACAAGACGTTCACAGAAGAGTGGTTGTCTGATCGCTTAGGTTATAAAATGCAGCTCGAGAAGGCGGTGGAACATCCAACATTCCAAGACCTTGTTGGCGTTTGTGACGTGCTCCCTATGAGAGCATATGTTGCCTCCAAGCTGATAATCGGCGAGTCTGACTTTACGGGGTTGTTTGATTCGAGTGCAGGTCCAGTGCGGCGTCATGGTACCCAGACTTTTGATGGCGTGCACGAATATGGCGCATCGGATAAACACAAGCCCATGAAGACCGAAGAAGAGCGATAGTGTGAGCGACACGTAAACGCATGCGCACAAGTCGTGTCCAGACGAGCGGACAGCCGCCTGCTGCTCCGAAGGGAAGCCACACGCGCTGGACGAGGGCCAGTTTTTGCAGCTCCGGTTGCGCAAGGAGAACGTGGAGCAATACATGGACAATTCGTTCATTTCGATTAGGCTGCGCGAGCTGATTCCTGATGACCCGCAGGAACCAATGTACATTTTCACAGCCTCGGCTAATCGCATTATGCGTTTCTTCCCCTGTGGAGGAGTCGAGCGCGAACTGCGGCATGGGTACGGAGATAGTGAGAGCGTGGAGGCGCTCCCGAAAAAACATCGCGCACGCGGTCGCGCACGGCTGCTTCTGCTTCGGCGTGGTCTACATAGAGCGGGGGCACTACAGAAGTGGTGATGCGGGTGGGCGCACCGTCGTCATGCGTTACAACCAGTGGGCCACCGACAATGCTCCCATCTACGCCATGATCCGCAAACCCCGTGCAGACAAGTCGGTGCCGCGGCAGGCGTCGAGCCTCGCGCACTACCGCTCCGCGCTCCTGCGGAGGTGCGGCTGGTGCGCGGGGAACTGCGTCCGCGGCCGCGCGGCGCCCCCTCCGGGGGGTGTTCCCGGCACTGCCGGTCCGCGTTCGACGCTCGCGTGAGACTGCCGCGGCTGGTCCGTCGGAAGGACTCCGCAGGTTAGCCCCCCCCCCGGGCCCTCGATCGACCTCGCCATCACCCCCGCCCTGCCCCGTTCTCAGCCCCCGAATGCGCGATCCTCGTCTCTCCCTCTACCTCCGCCCCTCCACGTGCGATTGGCCAGCGATTGGCCTCCAGCAGTCGCAGGGGCGCAGGGGCTGTCAGCAGCACGATCGTGGACAGCCGCCCGCATCGGTCGATTCACAGGGCTGAGCGTAAAGAACAAAAACCTGCGGCTCAGGTGCAGGCGTCTACTGGGGAATGGGGGCTCCCTTCTCTCCACTTTGGGAAAGTCCTTCGCTGGTCCGCCCTCTTTGGCCTTGGCCAAAGTGGGTCAGCCGTGCCCGCGTGCCGTGGCGCGCGCGTGTTCGCAGGTCTGCGTGGACCTCCGGCAGGAATAGCGATAGCTTCGCGAGGACCAGGGCAAGCATGAGCGTTCGCAACGTCGGAAGTATGACAAGAGAGAACTCGAATATCCGTCTGCAGGATCAACGTTTGACAAGATGCAGATGTTTGCCCCAGCCTCTCCGCGCGCGAAGACTCCGCATCTAGAATTTGAGCGCGCGCGGGACGCGTGCGATGCTTATTGCTTGTATGTATATTTATGTACGTATATGAATACATGTGTATACACCTATACATACATATATATTATATATATATATATATTAATATATATATATATATTATATATGGATGTACTTAGCGTGTATATATATAAACATATATACATGTTATATATATATATAATATATATACCCCGATGGGGGCCATGTCGGGTGGGTCCGAGGCCAGAACCTGTTGGGTCCGAGGGCCGCTCCTGGGTCGCCCCAGATCTGCCCCCAGAGCGACCGGACCGCCGCCCAAACGATTCACGAGGGTTCCTAAGACGGTGTCGAGGAGCCCTCGGCGGAACAACGGGCGTTTCAAACGTTTTCCCGGCTTCGATGTGCACTGGATTCGTTGCGTTCCGTGCTCATTTGCAGCCTCATCTTGTAACTCAGGGACCCAGGTTTCACATGTACACCAGCTGGAGAACAAGAGTGTGTCCTGGTGCCCTGCTTTCCTCCTGCCCCTCCTCTCCTTCCCACTCCTTCCTTTCCCCCTTCGCAAAATCGTTCGCTTCGCCCCGCCATGTGGCTGATGAGTATGACCGTGTCGAGCCTCGGCTTCCGCCCGCCCTGTCCGCTCTGCCAGTGCGGCTTGTGAAGTTGTTGTTGTTGTTGTTTCCCTCCTCGTGCGTGTCAGGCCTTGCTTGTACAGATCGTGTTTAGTACCAGCGCAGCTCGGACGCATTAGACATCTCGCTTCATTCTCCCTCCCTCCCTCCCTCGCTTCTTTGTTCCCTATTCCTTCTCCGTCGCTGCTGGTGTTTAGCATGGTGGAGCCCCCCCTCTGTCCCACGGTGGGGAAGCTGGCCATGTCCATCATCAGCGCATTGGTCGTCTTGAGGAGAGAGACAGAGAAAGAGAGAGAGAGAGAGAACAAACATAAATAATGAACATTCATAAGACAAAAAGTCGGTAGTTGAACACATGTGTTATTAAAACATGTCCCAGACACTCCATGAGGGCTCCACGTAGCCCCCCCAAGAGGGCCCCGATATGCATCTAATGCAGATTCGATTCTGGGGGCCTCCACAGCGATCAAGGCGATCCAAGAGGAAGAAGCTTGAACCCAGAAATCGCCGCCAAACCCGAAAACAGGGCGGGGTAAACCCGAAACCCGCGGAGGGGTGAATCCCGAAAGCTCGGTGGGGTTGAACCCGAAATTTCGAGAAGGGGTAAACCCGAAACCGCAGGGGTGTGTGATTCGAAATGTGGGGTGCTTCGGCTTGGACGCGTGGGAGGTTCGGGCGGGCCGGCGGGCGCAGCCGCGCGGGCGGGCGGGCGGGCGCGCGCGCGGGCGGGTACGCAGGCGGGCGGGCGGCGGACGCGCGCGCGCGCGCTGGCGGGCGGGCGGGCGCGCGGGCGTTCGCCCCGCAGGCGCTGCCACGCGGCGAGTACAGTGGAGTAGTATGCTTTCCCCTCTCCGATCGTCCTCACGTGGCGAGGAGATTGGAGCAGTATGTCTTTCGTTCCATACGGCGTTGTGTTCCGTGCCGCAGGCGTTGCCAGGCCGCGAGGAGAATCAAGTAGCATGTGGTTCGACCCTCAGGCGTGTGCCACGTGGCGAGTAAAGTGGAATAGTTTCAATGCCCGCCCCGCAGGCTTGACCGCGTGCCGTGTAGAGGGACGAGGGAGGAGGAGGTAGGAGGCAGGAGGGAGGTGGGGCAGGAGGCAGGAGGGAGGAGGGAGGAGGGAGCAGGAGGAGGAGGAGGGGGAGGAGGAGGAGCAGGGGGAGGAGGAGGAGGAGGAGGAGGAGGAGGAGGAGGGGAGGAGGGGGAGGAGGGAGGAGGACCAGTAGCAAGAGGAGGAGGAGGAGGAGGAGGAGGAGGAGGAGGAGGAAGAAGAGGAGAAGGGTGTCGGTTCTCAGCACTCCTTGGGACGAGAACATCATCGGCACAGTGGTGGAAGGGAGGGGGGGATGCGGAAGGGAAGGAGGAAGGACATCGACGGCTTAGTGGAGGAGGGGGAGGGTGGTGGGGAAGAAGTTTTCTTGCCGCGTGCCTGATCGCTCTGGCTCGGTTTGGTGGCCGCCTCGGAGGAGCGGGCTTGCGGGTGGGCGGGTGGGCGACCCGGCGGGCGGGCGCGCGGGCGGGCGGGCGGGCAAGAAGGCGGGCCCGCGGGCGGGTGGCTGGGCGGGCGGCTGGGCGGTTACGTAGGCGGGCGGGCGAGCGGCCGGGCGGGCGAGCGGACGGCGTCTTCGTCGTCGTCGTCGTCGTCGTGGTCGTCGTCGTCATTGTCGTCGACATTTTCGTCTTCGTCGGCGTCATCGTCGTTGTCGACGTCGTCCGTCGTCGTTGAGGTCGTCGTCGTCTTCGCCTTCGCCGCCGCCGCCGCCATCGTTGTCGTCGTCATCGTGTCGTCGTCGTCGTCGTCTTCTTCGTCGTCGTCGTCGTCGTCGTCGCCGCCGCCGGCGTCGTCGTCGTCGTCGTCGTCGTCGTCGTCGTCGCTCGTCGTCGACGTCGTCTTCGTCCTCGTCCTCGCCCTCGCCCTCGTCCTCGTTCTCGTCCTCGTCGTTTCTGCGTCCCCGTCCCCGTTGGAGCCACGTGGCGAGTACATTTTGGTGTTCTCCTCCGCGGCGTTGCCACGCCGAATACAATATAGTAGTTCGTTTTCGTTGTGCGGTTTTGCCACGCGGCGCGCAAAGTTGTGTTGTATGTTGTTCGCCAGATTGTCGTTTCTCTGGTGCGAATGGAGTGGAGGTGTAGTTATTCTTGCTCCAAGGCGTTGCCACGTGGTCGACATCAAGAAATTTATGCGTTTTCCCCCCAGACGTTGCCACGTGGCGAGTACAGTGGGAGTGTATATGTTTGGTCCTCGCGGCATTGCCACGTGATGAGTTGAGTGGACTTATATTTCTTGTTCGCTACCCATGTCGTTGCCACGTGGCGAATGGAGTCAGATCGTACATCTCATGCCTTGCCACGTGGCGTTGCCATGTGACGAGTCGACAAGAGTAGCATTTGTTGCAGCCACGCTTCGTTGCCACGTGCCGAAAAGGATGGAGTAATTCTGTTTCGCCCCGCAGGCGTTGCCACGTGGTGAGTACAGTGGAGTAGTATGTGGTCCTCCTCCGACCGTTGCCACTTGGCAAGGAGAGTGGGCCAGTATTGCGAAGGCCTTCCGGCCGTTGCCGCCGACCCTGAGAGCGACGAAGATGAAAACGAGGGGGGGCAGGGTGGAGGAGGTGGATGAGAGGAGGAGGGGGAGAAGGATGTGGAGGAGAAGCAAGAGGAGGAGAAGGAGGCAGAGGAGAGCAGGAGGAGGTGGAGCAGAGGGGGGGGAGGAGGAGGAGGAGGAGGAGGAGGAGGAGGAGGAGGAGGAGGAGGAGGAGGAAGAGGAGGAAGAGGAGGAAGAGGAGGAAGAGGAGGAAGAGGAGGAAGAGGAGGAGGCGAGGCCAGAGGCTTTCTTGGGACAGCCTGTGGCTGTCCTGAGGCCGTCTATGGCCGTCCAGGGCTCCTCTTGCGCCGTCTCGAGGCACTCTTGGAGGCATCCTGGGCAATTTGGGGAACTCCTGGGCTATCTTGGGGCTGGTTGGGGGCCGCTAGGGAGCCTCTTGGTGCCTCTTGGGGCCTCTTCGGTGCCTCTTGGGGGCCTCTTGGGACTGAGAGCTCGAAATGTCCGTTCGGGTCCCCCGTCTGGGCACTCTCTTGGAGCCGTCTTGGGGGCCTCTTGGGCCGTCTTGGAGGCGTCTTGGGCAGTCTTGGGGCCCTCTTCGGCCGTTAGGGGACCCTCTCTGGGGCCTATTGGGCCGTCTCGGGGCGATCTTGGGGGCCTCTTGGGCCGTCATGGCGCGCGGAAGAGGCAAGAACGCCAAAATCTTTCAAAACGTATGGGACATCCATGATTTTTTTTTTTGCCTCTTGGGGCTCTCGTGGGGAAGCTCCTGGAGGCCTCTCAGGGGCGCTTCGCAGGCCTCTTGGGCCGTCTGGGGGCCGTCAAGGCGTCTTGGACAGATCGTTCGGCGATTCGGGATTCTCTTGGGCTGACTTTGGGGCCTCTCGTGGCACTCTTGGCCCGTCTTGGGGCTTTTGGGCTCCGAGACTCCCAGGGGGGGCGTCGTATCTGAACCCCCCCCCGGGGCGTCTGACCCCCCCCCCCCCCCCCCCAGGACCCCCCCCCACCCCCCACCCCCCGGCGGGGGAGGGATCGAAGGGAAGAATTACGACGTTGCTTATGTTCGCTTTGGCTGGCCCGCTGAGGAGGTCCCTGGGAAAGGGGGGAGCTTCGACGAGCCCAGGGAAAGAGGGGAGGCAGGGAAAGGGGACGACAGAGACTACGACCAACGAATGACGCAGATGACGACTTGAACGGACAAGCCCCTCACACATACACACACCCTCCGACAGTTGCCACTTGGCAGGGAGAGTGGGCCAGTATTTGTTTCGCTCCCCTGGTGTTGCCGCATGGCAAGTAGAGTCAATAAGTATGTTTCCGCCTCGCTGGCGTTGCCACGCGGCGAGTCATGGAGTGGAGTAATTAGTGTGTTCGCTCCCCAGTCGCTGCCACCTGGCAATTCGCATGGTAAATTATGTTGATCCGTCCCGCAGGCGTTGCCACGTCGCGAGGAGAGTGGAGCAGCACATTTGTTCACCCCCCAGGCACTCGCCACGTGGCGAGTAAAGTGCAATACGTTAAGTTTCCGCCCCACAGGCGCTGTCGCGTGCCGACTAGAGGAACGAGGGAGGAAGGAAGAGAAGGGAAGAGCAGGGAGGAACGAGGAGGGAGGGGGGGGGAGAAGGGAGGAAGCAGAAGGGAGGAGGGCGGAGGGAGCAGGAAAAGGGGAGAGGAGGGAGGGAGGAGGAAGGAGGGAGGAGGGAGGAGAAGTGAGAGGAGGCAAGAGGCACGAGGAGGAGGGAGGAGGGACGAGGGAGGAAAGGAGGGTAGGAGGCGTGGGAGGACGAGCGAGGAGGTGGAGGAGGAGGAGGACCCAAGCGGGGGCCAAGACGGCCCAAGGGCTGCCCAAGACGGCCCAAGTTAGCCCCAAAACGAGCCCCAAGGAGGCCCAAGAATGCCCCGAGTCGCCCAAGACTGCCCAAGATGGCCCGAAGATGGTCCAAGAAGGCTCCGAGAGGCCTCCAAGAGCACTCCCAAGAGGATCCCAAGAAACCAAATTCGTTACATTCCTTTTGGCGAAACGTACTTGTTAAGCACATAGATTTTGGAGCCTTCACGGCTTCGAAGACGGTCCAAGAGGCTCCCAAGATTTGCCCAAGAGAGCCTAAAACACTTCCAAAAGGCCCTCAAGACAGCCTAAGATAGGGGGCCAAGACGGCCCAAGGGCTGCCCAAGACGGCCCAAGTTAGCCCCAAAACGGGCCCCAAGAAGTCCCAAGAATGCCCCGAGTCGCCCAAACTGCCCAAGATGGCCCCAAGATGGTCCAAGGAGGCTCCGAGAGGTCTCCAAGAGCACTCCCAATAGGATCCCAAGAGACCACATTCGTCACATTCCGATAGGCGAAACGTACATGTTAAGCATCTACGATTTGGGAGCCTTCACGGCTTTGAAGACGGTCCAAGAGGCCCTCAAGACTTCCCCAAGCGAACCGAAGACGCTCCCAACAGGCCCCCAAGATAGCCCAAGAGGGCGCCAAAACGGCCCAAGGCCCGACTAAGACGGCTCCAGGAGGGGTCCAAGAGGGGAACTCAGACTCGAAAGTTGCAGCAGCCCAAAGAACCTCCCAGGAGGCCCCCAAAGTCCCCAAGAGGCCCCAAGAGGTCCCCGAGAGACCCCCAAAAGGCCCAAACGAGGCCCCAAGATGGTTCGAAACGGATAGGACGGCCTCCAAGTCTCCCAAAGGGAACCAGAAAGGTCTTCCTGCGGATCGAGGCCCGAGCGAGACCGGGACTGCACCAGGACTTTGTAGGTTTTTCGTGTTCTCGTTGTTTCGTCCAAGAGGCACCCAAAGAGGGCGCCACGACGGCGCACGGGAGTTCCACGACGGCCCAAGAGTACCCCAACACGGCCCAAGAGGCGCCCGAGATCGCCCAAGAGGGCCCCAAGACGGCCCCAAGAGGGGCCCAAGAGGGGGAACACGAACCGACAATTCGAGCCTTCCGCCCCAAGAGACCCCCAGGAGGCCCCAAGAGGCCCCCAACAGAGCCCAAGAGGCCCCCTAGAGGCCGCACGAGGCCCCCCAAAAGGCACAAAAAGACGCCCCAAGAGCACCCCAGACGAGAACCCTGAAAGGTCCCCAAGGCGCCCAAAGGAGGCCCCACGTGGCCCCCAAACAGCCCCCAAGAGGCCCCAAGAGGCTTCAAAACTGGCTCCATGAGGGGCCCGAGACGCGCGCCACGAGACCCTACAGGTGCCCAAGAGCCGAGGCCCTGGGCGGTTCGAACCGATTTTTTCGGGGACTTCCCAAGAGGCCCCGAGAACCCTGTCGAGGCCACGCGTCTACACCCTGAACGATCTTCCCGGAGCGGCTTCCCGAGAGGCCCCCAAGAGGCCCAGAAGAGGGCCCCAGGGGGGCCCCTAGAAACCTCAAGAGGGGCTTGAAAACTCGCTCCACCAAGAGGCGCCAGAGCAGCGCGCCAAGAGACCCAAACAGGTGTCCAATAAGTCTCTGACACACCACCCCGGCACGAGCTGAAGGCTCCTGAGGCTTCCAAGAGGCCCCCGCAACCCTCTCAGAGGCCACGCGTCTACACCTTAAAGGATGGTCCCACAGCGGTTTCTGGGGACATCGATTCTGAGCTGGAGGCCTCCCTCAAGACCCCTTCGAGCGTCACATGGGCCTCATAGACACGTCCTACACGATAATCCCAGAGGCTTCCGGGAACATCGATTCGGACTCGGGCCCATCGCATCCATCCTTCGGATGCGAGCCCAGGCGTCATACGCCTTTTTCGCCGTCGACGCTCCCAGGTCCCGCGTGCTCTGCCTGCTGCGATTCACCGTCGCTGGCGGTTGGTGCCTTCGGGTTAGTGCCCTGGGAAGGGGGGGATAAGAAATACGAGTGACGAAACGGCTGGGCCTCGCTAGAGCCAAAGCGCGCGCGAAGCGCGCGTGTGGTCGAGAATGTTGTTGCTGAGAGAAGAGGCCTGCTCGTGCCGCCGAAATTGTTTTTGGCTCTATCACGTTGCTGCTGGGCGGCATGCTCGCACGCGTCCAATACGACCCCAGGAGCCCCCCCCCGAGGCCGCCGAGAGGTCCCCGAGCCGTCCCCAGATGCCCCCTCGCAGATTTTCTTCGAGTGCTTGGATGCATTCTGGCATTATCTCGTCTTCGGGCCCCTGGCAGCCCAGGACGGCCCCGGGGGCCTTCAGGATAGCCCGAACAGAGAGCCCAAAAGGACGCCTACCACGCCAGCGCCTTTCGGGGACGGGATGCGCGCGTGTCTGATGGGGCTCGCTTTGCTTCTTCCTCCGCTCGCTCGCATCGGCAAGGGTAGGCCAGGCCCCTGGTTCCCGATCGCTGTTTCTCTGGACGGGATACCACAGTGGAGACCCATCCCAAGAAACATCCCGCTTGCCTCCAAGGTACCCTGGGTTTCGTGGCTTTCGATGGTTTTGCAATGGAAACCGTGACGCCCCCACACCAGAAATCGATGGAAGTCCTGGGGTCTCAGGGTTGGGTTTTTTTGTGGAAGGTATCATGTGGTCGAGCTCCTACTGTACGCCATATCAGCAGACCCCGCCATTGTAGTTCGTTTCCATTTTTTTTGTTTTCGGTGCGTCCGTGACGTCTTTGATGTGCTTTGCGGATGCAACTTAGATGTTCTGAGGTGTGGTCGTACGAGACGTGTCTGTCGCTTTTCGAAGAGAAGGCGGATATATCGGAACCACAGGATCAAACAACAAACAAAAAAACGCAGCAGGGGAGAGGTTGTGCTGGAAATGCGCGGAGGAGGCGGACAAGTTGACGCGAGAGGCACACAACTTCAAACGGAAAGCTGATGCGGAAACGAAGCCGCTGACGTGCTGTGCGCCAGGTTGCGGCGTATTTTTTGAGACGGGTCATCCGAATCAGAACCAGGCGCAGGATCATCGGACGGCGAAAAGGACCTATGCGTAGACTGTAGCAAGCGCGGCAGACCCGCGAAGGTAGTAGCCGTTGCGGCGTAGCGGTGGGGCGAGATTTGACGCGCGCGGCGCGCAACCTCAAGTTTCCGCGGCAGGGCCACATCAGTAGCGCGCATGAGACGGAACATCTGACGAGGAGAGTGAAAGTAGTGTGCGCGGTTTGCAAGGACCTTCGTTTCGCGGCGCGCAGGTGGCAGGCGTATCAGTGCATCGGCATGTGCAAGAGACCGCTTCCGAATTCGGCGTTTTCCGTGAGGCCAGACAGTGTCGCGCGCGACGTGAAGAATGGCACCCTGAAGTGCAAGGCGCGCAACTGATGCCGATTCGGGTGCCCGTGCCGTGGTCCGTGGAATTAAAATCAGAAGATGGGAGAACGCGGAGGAGAGCGAAGACGACTACGAGGAGGATGCCGAGAAGGAGGAAGCGCAGAAGGAGGAAGGGGGAGAGGGTGGAGGAGGAGGGGGCGGAGGGGGAGGAGGAGGAGGAGGAGGAGGAGGAGGAAGAAGAAGAGGAAGAGGACGAGGAGAAGGAGGAGGAGGAGGAGGAGGAGGAACAGGAGGGAATTCTAAGAAAAAGAGTCTGGATCTTGTCTCGGGGCCTCAGCTAGGGTTTCCGGGGGCCGTCGGGGCGATCCCAGAACTGCCGCTGCGCGTGTGTGCACCCAGGACTCCGAGACCCTGTGCAGGGTTTTTGGTTTTGCGTCACAGTTTCAGGGGTGCGTCGCGGCGTCTCGTCGGAACGTTTTCGGGAAACCAAAGCAGTGTGAGAGACCCGCGGGATGCTCGCTGGGATCGTTGTATTTTCCGGGGCTGACGTTCGCAGTGTTCGCCGTGCGCGCATGATTATCGAATGGCGTGCGGTGCGTCCCCCCGCCGAGCGTGGCATGTGAGTGTGAGGTTGAGTGGGGTGGTTGATCGGGTTTCGTCGGAGGTCTTTCAGGAGCGCCTTGGAGGCTGATGTTGGGTTTCGCGGCTGCGTCCCGGGAGACTCTTGGGGGCGTTCTGAAGTTTTCTCTGGGTTCCCTGGGGGCTTCTTGGGGCAACCTGGAGGCGTCCTGGAGCCGAAAGCTGGAAATGTCTGTTCGGGTTTCCCCTCTGGGCCCTATCTTGGCGCCTTTCCTGGGGCCTTCATGGGCAGTGTTGTTGTTTTGTTTGGCCGTCTCGGGGCCCTTGTGGGCCGTTGTGGAGCTCTCGTGGGGAGTTTTTTGGCCGGTTTGCACGCTGCGGCAAATTAGCTTGGCGAAAGACCCAACCACATGCAAGTGTGAGTACCGCAAGTGTGAATATCTTGGCCAATATCTTCTTCGGTGGCGCTCCCGATGGGGTCACGAAGCGCTGTACTGGGTGGGTGAAACGCAGGGAGCAAAGGCCGTGTTGGGTGGTGGCGGACGCATGCGGGCGGTGCCACTGGGACCTTCGGTGGAGCTCCCTTATGGGGCCACGAAGCGCTGTACTAGGTGGGTGAAACGCAGGGGGCAAGGGCTGTGCTGAGTGGTGGCGGACGCATGCGGGCGGTGCCAGTGGGACCTTCGGTGGAGCCCCCGATGGGGCCACGAAGCGTTGTACTGGGTGAGTGAAACGCAGGGAACCAGGGCCGTGCTGGGTGGTGGCGGACGCATGCGGGCGGTGCCAGTGGGACCTTCGGTGGAGCCCCCTATGGGGCCACGGAACGCTGCACTGGGTAGGCGAAGCGCAGGGAGCAAGGGTTGTGCTGGGTGGTGGCGGACGCATGCGGGCGGTGCCACTGGGACCTTCGGCGGAGCTCCCTTATGGGGCCACGAAGCGCTATACTGGGTGGGTGAATCGCAAGGAGCAAGGGCTGTGCTGGGTGGTGGCGGACGCACGCGGGTGTTGCCACTGGGATTTTCGGTGGAGCCTCCTTTATGGGGCCACGAAACGTTGTACTGGGTGGGTGAAGGGCGGTGCCACTGGGACCTTCGGTGGAGCTCCCGATGGGGCCACGAAGCGTTGTAATGGGTGGGCGAAGCGCAGGGAGCAAGGGCTGTGCTGGGTGGTGGCGGACGCATGCGGGCGGTGCCACTGGGACCTTCGGTGGAGCTCCCTTATGGGACCACGAAACGCTGTACTGGGTGGGCGAAACGCAGGAGCAAGGGCTGTGCTGGGTGGTGGCGGACGCATGCGGGCGGTGCCACTGGGACCTTCGGTGGAGTTCCCTATGGGACCACGAAGCGCTGTACTGGGTGGGTGAAACGCAGGGAGCAAAGGCTGTGTTGGGTGGTGGCGGACGCATGCGGGCGGTGCCACGGGGACCTTCGGTGGAGCTCCCTTATGGGACCACGAAGCGCTGTACTAGGTGGGTGAAACGCAGGGAGCAAGGGCTGTGCTGGGTGGTGGCGGACGCATGCGGGCGGTGCCAATGGGACTTTCGGTGGAGCCCCCATATGAGGCCACGAAACGTTGTACTGGGTGGGTGGAACGCAGGGAGCAAGGGCTGTGCTGGGTGGTGGCGGACGCACGCGGGCGGTCCCATGGGGGGTTGTGGTGGAGCTCCCTATTGGGCCACGAAGCCCTGTGCTGGGTGGGTGAAAACAATGGAAGATGGAGGAGGGAGGATGAGGGAGAAGAGGAGGAGAACAGGAGAGGAACGCGGGGACCGTCTCTTCAAAACGAGGACCCAACACCACAGGATGGTTGGGAAAAACAAAAGGCCAGCATGTTATAAACATACGGTTTCCGACGGGAATGTGGCAACTGTTGTTTCGTCGGGGCCTCTCGGGGGGCTTCTTGGAGGCCATTTGGGGCGTTTTGGAAGCATCTTGGGCCGTTTTGATGTCACCGCGGGCGTCTTCAAATGATTGTTTGACGATTCTGGGCCTTCGTGGACCGTCTTGGGGGCCTCTGGAGGCCTTTTTGGCCTTTGGCGGGGCCCTCTGCGCCCCTATGATGCGTTCACCCGGCGGTCATCTGCGGTCGGGGGGGTCATATTCCCAGTTTGGGGTCCCTGAGGGGGGGGGATTATGAGGGGGGAACAATCGCACACGCCTATACACGCACAAGGGGTCGGCGGATTTATTTGGGAATCGAGCTGTCGTTTGAGTTTGATCCGTTGCCTTTTAGCTCACGAAGGTTCAGGTGACCCCCCTGAGCACTGCCTGGCGCCCCCCGTCGACGAGGGCTGCCCCGTCGGGGCCTCTCCCGCAAGGCATGGCCACACCGCCGGGGGCGCCCCGAGGCCACCCGCCCGTGGACGTGCCGCCACAGGCGGCCCGCCGCCTCAGCTCCGACAGTGGGGCGCCGCCCGACCCGGCCGCGCGTGTCGCCCGCGACCTGTGCCCGCCCGTGGACGTGCCGCCACTGGAGGCCCGCCGCTTGAGCTCGCCCAGAGGCATGTTCGACAGTGGGGCGCCGCTCGACCCGGCCGCGCGTGTCGCCCGCGACCTGTGCCCGCCCGTGGACGTGCCGCCACTGGAGGCCCGCCGCTTGAGTTCGCCCAGAGGCATGTTCGGCAGTGGGGCGCCGCTCGACCCGGCCGCGGGGGTCGCCCGCGACCTGTGGTACGAGCTCTTCATGCGCTTGGACGACTACATGGAGCAGGTGGGGAACATGATGTCGGAGGCCTCGGAGGAGCGGCGGTCGCTGGCGGCGGCCGCGGGCGAGCGCCACGGCGAGCTCCTCCAGAGAGTGACCCAGGTGAGCTCCGAGGTCTCGGGCTTCAGGCCGCCCTCCCGCCGGCGGACCTCCGCCGCCAGCACGGCGCCGCACGAGGAGCGGGCAGCGGCCGGCGCTGAGGGTGACGGCGGCGGTGCGGTTGGCATTCGCCAGGCCATGATCTCGCCCCACCAGATCGCCAGCAGATCGCCAGCAGATCGACCGAGCACGAGGAGCTCCTGCGGCTCCTTCATGGAGACGCAGTCTGCGGAGCCGCCGACGGGAGCCTGCACGGCCGAGGGCAACACCGATGAGGAGGCGGTTGTGCAGCCTTTCGCTGCCTCGTCTAAGGTGCAGCCTGGTAAGCGGTTTTCCCGCGGCCCGACCTCGTTTCCGACGGAGGAGCAGGCGATGGCGTGTCCCAGCGGCGACGTCACGCCCGTCTCTCCCGGATCGCCGCCGGTGCCCTTCCCCCCGCCGCCGCCGGGCACGGAGAAGTTGGGGATGGCCAAGCCCAGCTTCTACGACGTGCCCATGGTCGACCCCTACAAGCAAAGCCACACATCGGGCTCAACGGCAAGAGATCGTATGACCTGGTGTTACGAGGCGTGGATGAATCTCAAGGAGCCAGAACGCACAGGCCTTCTTGCTAACCTGGAGAGGCGGGGACGTGCAGTGTTCGGATTTGTTATCTTCGCAAATGCATGCTGGATGACTTGGTTTGTCGATCATCAGGCGAAGAACTTGGGCAATGCCGATGACTGGGCGTATGAAGTCGAGAAGGCTTTCCTGATTATATATTGTCTAGAGCTCGCCCTAGCAATTGCAGTGCATAAGTATTTCTTCTTCTGCAACGATGACGCTGGTTGGAATTTGTTAGATTTCCTGATCGTTTCCATTGACGCCGTGCAGGCAGTACTGGCAAGTCGGAGCTCCGGGCAATTCACCGTCGGGCGCGTTCTCAGAGCTCTGAAGATCATCCGGGTGCTCCGTGTCTTCCGGCTCATCCATTTCTTGAAGGAATTGCGCCTCATTTGGGATTGTATGATCGGATCTATCTTCTCATTGTTTTGGAGTATGGTTATGATGGTGTTAATCATTTTCATGTTCTCTCTTGTTTTCGTGCAGGGCGCTTCAATGTATTTGTTGGCGAGCCCCGACGAAGATGACGGAAAAGTGTTGAAGCTCGTCGAAAACTTCGGCTCCATTGAAGATTCGATCATCAGTCTTTATTCAGCTATCAGTGGAGGAAGGGACTGGGGCGAGGTGTACCAGGCCATCGCACCTGCTGGGACCGTGTACGCGTCGCTATTTTTGCTGTTCGTCGGATTCTGCCATGTCAGTTTGCTCAACATTCTGACTGGTATTTTCGTCGAGAATGCCTTGGCTCAGGCTCAGCCGACAAAAGAGCAATTGGCAATGGAGAAGCACCGAGAAGAACTTGCGATGACGAATGAGCTCCGCAGGTTTCTCGAAAGCTTTGATACGGTTGGTCATGGGCGCCTCGATGTGGATGAGTTCTTCGACATGGTAGTTGGCAGCCATCTGCATGCCTACTTACACTCCATTGGTGTCAGCGTGAAGGAGCTCAGAGAGTTTGTGGTGTTCGTTGGTGCAGACAAGAAGGGATCAATCAGCGTGGATTCGCTGATTCATGGATGCTTCCTTGTACGAGGTAACGCCCGCAATTTGGATATGCAGCGCGCCCTCCTCGACATCAAGCGCATCAGGCTTAACCAAGACTGGATGGTCCGCGCTCTGAGTGCCCAGTGGGGTGTCAGGGTCACGTCTCAGAGGGAGCCTCACCTTCGAGTCTGGGGCTCGATGACCGAGTCACAGACACTGGAGGATGTCGATTGCGATAGTGAAGGCCAGTGATCTGCCGCATGGCCACGCGCGCAAAGATCGGCCGCTGCTGCAGTAGAGACTTGCCGCTTATGTAGAATCGCGGCACTCCTTGGGGGCTCGGCAGGCGCAGCTGCAGTCTTGTGTGCTTCGGCGGCTCGACCTTGTCGATCAGCAGGCCTGGCAGGCCCAAGGGAAGTGCTCAATGCCTCCCATGCCGTGAAACATCGGATGCCTTTCGGGCTGCCCCGCCACCGTGTCTGGATTGTGGGTCTGGGCTCTGGGCCTTCAGCTGACCTTTGCGGCTCTCTTCCCGACCTCTTCCCGAGGACCGCTTCATGGGGCTCTTTTCCCCACCACTTTCCGAAAACTGTTTCGTGTCGGGGGCATCGTGAAAGCAGTTGTGAAGCCTCGTCGGGCGCGTTCTGGGCCCTTGTGGCGCTTCTTTGGGGCCTCTTGGGGGCCTGTTGGGGGCTTGTAGGGGCGTCTGGAGGGCTCGCGGGTGCATCTTGTGGCGGTGAATTTGAATTGTCTGTCTTGGCTTCCGCTCCTGGGCCCTTCTCAGGGCCGTCTTCGGGCTCTCATGGGCTGTCCTTGGCGCCTCTGGGGCCGTCTTGGGGCCCTGCCGGGCCGTCTGCTGCCTTTCCTGTGGGCCTCTCGGGTCGGTCTTGGGCGCCGAAGGCGCCGTTCTCAAAGCCGCGGAGGCCGAAGAGTCGTGCATATTGTTTCCCCACAGGAATTGGAGGATTTTTGGTGTTCGGGGCCATCTTGGGAGGCTCCCGGGAGGCTTTGTGAAGCGTCCTGAAGCGTCCGTTTGGGGTCCCGGGGGGGAGGATGATGGGGGGGGAATCGAATCTCGCACGCCTGGAGACCCACAAGGGGTCCGCGGATTTCATGGATACCCAAAGCGGTGGAGCCTGGCACCCTTCGCAGCGGTTCCGCCACAGCGGTCGTGTTTATGTTTCTCGGAGGTCAAGTGGTCGGCAAAGACGGCCCAAGAGGACTCAAGACGCTTGAGATTGCCTCCAAGACAGCCCCGAAGCGCTCCAAGCGGGCTCGAAGACGGCGAAGACAGGCCTCAAAGACGATTTCCAGTAGCGTCCGACAGGCCAGGAACGCTCTAAGACAGCCAAAAAGGCCGGGGCAATGCAGAAAGATGGCTTCCGCGGGGCACGCGTGCACGGGTGCGCTAAACTCCTTGTGGGGCACGATCCGCGTGAAGGGCCGCGCGAACACGCTTGAGGCCGCAGGTGGACCTCCTTTGGGCACGCCCCGTGCCAGGCATGTTCCGAAATTGGCGCGGGGACGCCATGCAAATATGCTTATTCTGGGGCATGATTCGCGTGACAGGTGTGCCAACATGGGCGGGGGGGGGCGTTGTACGAACCGGGCCTTGAGGTGGTCCTTGTGGGCACGATCCACGTGATGGAGTGTGCGGGTGCGAACCCTGTCTCTGGGGCCGTGGGTGGAGATCCCTATGGTCCATGATCACGATCCGTGTGCGAGGTGTGTCGAAGTAGGCGGGATGGCGGGATGCGAACCTTGTCTTTGGTGCCGTCCGTGGATGTCCATGCGGGCCCCGACACGTGTGACAAGTGTGCCGAAGTGAGCGGGGCGATGTTATCAAGCTCCTCTCTGGTGCCGCAAATTCATTTACTTGCGGGTCACGGTCCGCTTGAGGGGTGTGCCACTGTGCGAACATCATCTCTGGTGACGTAATTAAGTGGATCTCCCTGTGGGACGCGACGCCTGCGAGGGGTGTGCCGGCGCGGGCGGGGCCTCAGCCAAGCCTGTCTCAGGGGCTCAGGTGGAATTCACTGAAGTGCGCGATCCTTGTGACAATCTATATCCTCCGATGCCGGACACTTTAGACTACAACTGGAGCTCGCTGGTACCTAAGCGCGCGCGAAGCGCGCGTGTATGTATTTTAATACATATATGTATACACACATATCACACCCGCGCAAGAGGCCCGGGCGCCCGGGGCCAGGGCCCCGAGCGCGCATGGGGGGACCGGGGCTTCCGAGACCGCTACCACAGCACCCCAGAGGGGCCGTGGATTCCCCAGGGTGTCCCAGACATCTCCAAGACGCTCCCAGAAGCCCCCGGGGGCCTTCGACCAGCCCCTCCACGGCAGCTTAGATAGCCCCAACGTGGCCCAAGATGGGCTCCAGACCGCAAGTACACAGCCCAAGAGGCCTCCAAGAGACCTCAAGAGAGTTCCGAGAGGCGTCCCGAGAGAGCCCGAAAATGCCCAAATCGTTGATTTCCATTGGTTTGTTCAATGTTTTTCGGTGTCTCGCGCTTTCGAGCTCCGACGCTCCACGACGGCCGACGACACCCCCAAGACCGCCCCAAGACCGCCGAAGAGGCCCCCAACAGAGCCCCTAGACGGCCCGAGGGAGCCCGACAATTGTCCGGGAGGAGCCTCAGACGGCCCAAGAGAGCCCCAGGACAGGCCCAAGCTGGGCCACAGCGCGGGAGCGGGAGGCCCCAGGGCGCTCCAAGGCGGCCCAGATGATTCCAACGTGGACCAAGAGGAGCTCTCGAGCTTCCGACGGCCGAAGACGCCCCGAAGATCGCCCCAAGACCCAAGACGGCCCGAAGAGGCTCCAAAAGAGCCCCAAGACGGCACCGGAGAGCCTGAAGATTGCCCAAGAGCAGCCCAAGACTGCCCAAGATAATCCCAGGAGAGGCACAAGATGGGCCCCAGAACGGGAGCGGGAGGCCCCAGAGCGTTCCAGGACGGCCCAGATTATTCCAACGTGGCCCAAGAGGAGCTCAAGACGGCAAACATACAGCCCACGAGGCCTCCAAGAGGGCCCACGAGAGCTCCGAGAGACGTCCCAAGAGAGCCCAAAGAGGCCCAAATCATTGATTTGCAGTGGTTTGTTCGATGCGTTTCGCTTTCTCGCGTTCTCGAGCTTCCAATGCTAGAAGACGGCAGAAGACGCCCCCAAGACCGCCCTAGGACCGCCGAAGAGGCACCCAAAAGAGCCCCAAGACGGTCTCAGGGAGCCTGACCATTGTTAAAGAGGAGCCCCAGATGGCCCAAGAGAGCCCCAGGACAGGCCTGGCCCAAGCTGGGTCACAGAGCGGGAGCGGGAGGCTCCAGGGCGCTCCAAGACGGCCCAGATGGCCCAGGCCTTCCCTCCCGCCCCCCTCCCCCTGCCTCCATTCCCTCCTCTCTCCTCTTCCTCCCCTCAGCCCTCAGCTTTCGTGTTCCTCCCTCCTCTCGCGGGACGGCCCCGCCAGAGCGCCAGACAGGCCCCGCCAGAGCGAGCGGGGCATCGCAATACCCTATCATTTCACAAGTTGCTTTGCCCCTCCCACCCCTCAAGGGCGGCCCCGGCAGAGCGAGAGGGGGGGTGCTATACCAAAGACAGTCCCTGTTCTGTTTTGCTCCTCCCACCGCACCCGAGGTAGCCCCGTCAGAGTGCACGGGGTGTGGCTGTTCCATAATGTTCCTCAGGTGTCGTGCTCCTCCCTCCTCAGGCGGACGCCCCTCAATCTCAAAACTGCTGAAGCGCCTCGGGCGAAAAAGACATAGTCAGCCTCTGCCAAAACAGCCCTAGCCTCCTCCACAGATATCGAAATGAGAGCCTGCTCTTCGAACTCAGTACGGGGCCTGGTGGGGAGACCTCCCTCTTGGGGCTGGGTACTCTGGGCGCCATCTGCCAAGACCAGCAGCTCGTTTGGCTCGCGCCTGGGTCGAAGCAGAATGGTTCAGGGAACTTATAATATTATATAGCGGGCCCTGGAGGGGGAACGCGAATCGACGTTGGCGCCAGCAGCACAAGTATCCGTTTCAGCAGCATCGCTAATATGCGAAGTATCGCGTCCACCACGGCTTCAGTACGATGCAGCGGCGAGGACTCTGCTAGACAAGCGGTTATATGTGCTTGTGCACCGCGCACTGGGCTCAATATTTGTGGCGTGCACATGTCCTCCACGAGTCCAGTCAAGCGTAAGAGGCTCGCTGCTCTTCTGATGGCAACACTCGCCGCCGATACTCACACGCTGCAATGCGCCGTGGCGCCTTGCAAAAAGGGTGGAGCCTTGCAAAACAAAAGGAACTTATAATTTCCTGCTTCCTGCTAACGCGTCTGTGCGAGCAAAGGCTTGTGCATGATCGTGTACTGACCAGGCACTTGAGAAGTGTCGCTGGCAATGTCCGTGTAGTGCTGAGTTGCGTCTGTGCGGACCTGCGAACTCACGTGCCGTGTAGTGAGTTTAATGCCCCAAAGCCTGTGTGCATACGTGAGGTCACCAATGCGCTGAAAACGTTGCAACTACTCGTGCACTCCTGGATAATGTTGGAGCCCTGCTAATATCCTAGACGCGCCTGCAGGAGGGGCCAAGCAGGACCATACTTTGGAGCCCATCGTAACCCATGTGCTAGTTGATCGTTTTCCAAGCTTACTTGATCCGTGCTCACCCGTTGCGTGCCTGAAGCTCCAACATGTTCTTACTCGATGTGGATCATGTTGCGTTTGTGTCTTGATGTCGAGTAGCTGAGACCACATATGACGTTCCCGCGAGAGGGCCCCAAGCTAGCGAAAAGCCCATCAAGTCCTGTCCTCCGGATTGTGCTCTCTGGTGTTGTGAACATACTTGTGCGTGCGGTGGCACCAAGAGAAACAGCTCAAGCACGAAAGCAGATGGTCAGTACACTCCGACTTCAAAAGGGGCCAGGAGGGGGCCCTTCCAACACGCCATGGGAGGACCGGGCCGCCAGGGGTGCCCCCAGACGGCCCAAGACAGCCCCAAAACAGATGAAAAGGGCCGCGAGAGGCCTCCATCAAGGGTGGAGAAACCACCTCGACCCCGACAATTCGCGTTTACTAAACAGCCCTGGGCGTTTACTAAACAGCCTTGCCCTGTTCGATTCCTTCCATGGGTGCGTTTACTAAACAGCGTCGCTTGTCGAAGTGCTTAGTATGGGGGTGGATTGTCTGCTCTCTAGCGAGAGGCCTCTAAGAGGCCTGCAGTCGCGGAAATTTTGTTCGAACACGCCCAAGATGGCCTCCAGATGGCCCGAAAGGCTTCCAACACGGCCCAAGGGGCCCCCAAGAGCACTCCCAGAAGGGCCCCAAGAAGCCAAAATAATTAGTTGTCCTTTTGGTACTTGGCAAATGTTATCGTTTCTGCCTGTTCTGCTTCCAGACGTTCCAAGACGGTCCAGGACGCCCAAAAATCGTCCAGACAGGTTTCCACCGGGGCGCCGAGACGGCCCAGGGCCGCCCCCAGACGGCCCAAGAAAGCAGCAAAATTGTTTAAAAGGGCCGCATGAGGCCTCCAAGAGGCCCCGAAACGCAGGCATATCGCTCGAACATACGCAAGATGGCATCCAGATGGCCCACAAGGCTTCCAACACGGCCCACGGGGTCCTCAAGAACACACCCAAAAGGGGCCCAAGAAGATTTTCCTTCAGAAGGCGACGAGGCTGCCCCAGACAGCAGTGGGCAACGGAAGTGTACAGAATGCTTTGATCGCTTCGCATTTTGCTGTTGGTTTCTCGCCCTCCCCTTCCTCTTCCCTCCTCCTCCTCCTTCTCCTCCTCCTGCGGAGACGTTTGATCCAGCACGCGGAGGTGCCGACGCGGCCACATTGTGCTGGCATCTGCGATTTTTCCGATGCGAATGCAGGCAGGAACCACGAGTGCTCTCGCAGCCCACGCGTCCTTCAGGATGCTTGGTCATCTTGCTTGCTTGCTTCTGGTGCAGCTTACCGATGCCCCAAGCCCGTCCCGGACACCCAAATATCGTCACGACAGGCCCGCACGAGGGCGCCGAGACGGCCCAAGACAGCCCCAGCCCAGCTGAAAGGGCCGCGAGAGGCCTCCAAGAGGGTTACGGTCACCGAATTCTTGACGCTTCGCGTATCCCCACCATCCCGCGCGGCAGAAGGCGACGAACCCCCGCGGAGCGGAGGCCTCACCAAAGAACAAGAAGAGGTCCTACGCAAGGGCACGTGGAACCGCCCCCTCCCCAGAATTAGGGAGAGATCCCTTGCGCTACACCTGGCCAAAATGTCCCCTTCCAGGACGGCCGCTGCCTGGAACGCCTACCTGATTTCCCTGGCCCCTTACGCTGCGCACTACGCCCCCCCTGACGCGACGCAGGAACGTGAACTGTGTGCCCAGCTGAGAACTGCCCTCGGGCTGGCCGGGGCCTCCTGGGTCCCTGACATAGTCCTGACCAGACTCGGCATATTCTTCCAAGTGCAGGGCACACCCAGGTGCCCTGCAGCAACAGCTCGCGCTGTCGCCGCAAGAGCGTTCGCCCTCGGGGACTTCTGGGGGCCCTGCACATTCCGGAAGCGGGCCAGCATCAGATGGAACAAACTGTTGAACTGGAGTGTCCTGGCAGCCCGGGCCCCAGAGGCGCATCCCCGCGGCCGAAAATGATCACAGAGCGAAAGGCTGCCCAGGCCTTACTCGTTACGAGACAACGACCCCACCTACTGGAGGGCAGGCAATATGGCAGGATTACCTACGCGGCGGCCTGGGCAGAGATGAGCAGTCATCACTTCACTACCTGGCTCCAAAAAGCTAGCCAAGGGAGAAGATGGCAGCCCTCTGTGGGTGAGGAGTGGCAGCTGCTGCGGTACTGCGCCACCTTCACCTGTGCGTACCACGTGCTAAGGGTGCTCAGCAACGGCCTCCCAGGCCCGGCAAGGCGCAGGGGGAACGACGAAAGAGTACCCCACAGATGTCCCTGCGGGGCGCCGGCCAGCAGAGTGTGGATAACAGCCGGCCCAAGCGACGAGGGGGCTGCCTGGTGTGTCAGATGCATCGGCAACGGACCTCACGCCCTCGCCCTCTGGCAAACGCTTCCCCCTGAGTCCCTCCCCCCCTCACTGAGAGCACAAGCGTGCGCCTACGCTAGCTCAGGTGGGCTCTTGAGGCCGCCGATCAGGGAAGGGCCTTACGGTCGTTGCCCGCTCTGTGGGCTGGGAGAAGCCACGACCGAACACGTCTGGCACTGGTGCCCAGCGGCCGCTCTCGTCTGGGAACCCATACGCGGGCCCGAGGACCCGCCAGCCCTGGCCCAGGCCATCACCAGCGAGGGCGTGCACCAACCGCTACTGGCCAAAGTGTCACACCAGATCTCCTTCCGTTACTGCGTCAACCTTATTGCCTCCCCCCTAGAAGCAAGTGATGCGCCTACTCTCATCCTGCGCGGGCTGGCCACCCCAAACACGAACCCCCACGAAGGGAGCGATGAAGAAGAGCAGGTTGATAACGACCCCCCCAGGGTTGGCCGACACGACGAGACGGCAGTGTGGACCGTGCGGCGTGACCACTGCCACACGTGCAACCCGTTTCCCCCTCCCGCCGGGGCATTTTGCGGGGCGGCTGGGCCCCGCGCACAAAGGCACGCAGACAGAGCAGGAGGCGAAATCCGCAGGCTCCCGGTTGTCAGCGAAATCCGCAGGCTCCCGGTTGTCAGCAGACACTGCAACCTGGATGACAGGCTTGTAGTGCTACAGTCCTCACATATCCGAGCGGCGTGGATTCCTCCCGGCAGAGGCTGGTTCCCATGCCCAAGGACTGACAATTCTCCCACCGCGTGCTGGTCGTCGACCTTCTGCCGAGAATGTCGGCTGCACACCACTACTCTCACGGCCAACGCCAGACTTGAGCCCGGCGACGAGATAACCGTTCGCGACTCTCCCTTTCCCGACTCCGACTCCACCCAGTGGCCGTACGAAGTCACCTTCGATGGAGGGGCAAGATCCATTGGAGAAGGCGAGAAGGTCTCAGGGGCCAGGGCCATACTCTGGCACCACAGCCCCAGCACCGGGGCACCCCGTGTGCTTGCCATCGCCATAATCGCTCTCCCAGACTGCAGCGACGCCCAAATGGCCGAGGTTGCAGGCTGCCGTGCCGGGCTGGCACTGCTCCCCCACATAAACAGCCCTATCCGCACGGCGCGGATTGTTGGCCTCAACTTAGCCGCGGTAAGGTACGGTGCTGGCACAGCCAGATACCGAAGGCTACACTTGGCTCAGCAGATGGAAGATGCCTTGGGGCAAGTCGAAGGGGCAGGCTGGGTACTCACTTGGCAGGCCGTCAGGCGCAGGCTCAACAAGGCGGCTGACAGTCTGGCCACCATTGGGGTGTATTGGGCAGACACCCTCCGTAGGGAAGGCGTTGCGGCTGTCACCTCCCACACTCAGTGGAACGGTAGCGACCCTCCCATTCCCGCCCACTTCCCCTGCGCCCCCCCCCGTGGGGCCAGCCTTTGCGACCCTATCGTGGCCGCTGAAGCTGCCCATTCGCTCGCGCAGCCCCCCCCCCCCCCCCCTGCCCCCCCTCACTCGGGTCGGCTTTCGCTTGGTCGCCGCAGCATATGAGCCCTCGCCGCCTCGGCTCAAGCTTCTCCCCCCGTGCATTCTTTCAGCATCCGCAGCTATCGGCTGCGCTTCCCCTCATTGCGCCGCCGCGGGATGGTGAAGCGAAAGAGCAACAGTGGGCCCCTGGCCAGATTGCAGTCTCCGATCGAGCACTGCGAACGTGGTCCCAGTGCAGAAGGCACAGTCAAGCCCTTCCGGGCCCGTGAATGCCCCTGGATGAGGTGGGCGCACTTCAACCAAGAGTGGTGCTGGTGGTGCGAGGTCTGTCAGAGATACTGCGACGGCAAGCTACATCTCCTGAGTGACGATCACCACAAAGAAGCTGAGAAGCAGAAGGAGCACGGGTGGCCAGACCCCAGGATCTATACCCAGCCAGGCAACCTCTGGGCCAGGACCCAAGGGTCGACCAGAGACTGCGTCACAAATCTCCAAATCGAGAGGCACGCGTGGCCAGGGTGGGAACTCCCCTGCCCAGTCATGGAAGAGGGCCGCGTGCACCTACCTGGCTGGACGTTCCCGGAGGGCTGGGACCACGTACCGGTCGAATTTCCATTTCGAGACGACGGGTTCGGCTTCACCTTTCCCACCGACACTATCCCGTCTGCCAACCTGCTGTCGCCAGACCTACACCGACGTGGTGGGTGGGGAAACCCATGGCTCAACGCAAGGACCTGGGGGGGTGCCGGCCCGCCTCCCCCTCGCACCAGCGCAGACGAGCTGCCCGTTCCCCCTAACCAGAACGACAGGCTGGCCGGGTCCAGCAGGACATCGTCGCAAGACCCCACCGATCGGGGCGGGTCGCTGCGGGGGGAGGATACCAGCTGGACCAGCGGCCTCCACCCTCACGCCTTGCCGACGTCCCCAGACCCCTCAGCTGATACCGCAGCCAAGGCGATTATGCAGCTGTTCTCCATGCCAGCAGACCGCCCTGGGGCACAGTTCCGTCTGCACATCCCCATTGAGAAAGATCGCAGGACCTACGACAGAGGGTTATCATCCTGTCCTGATTGGCATGGACGGAAACGATGGCCCCCACGGAGACGACATGGGACGGCTCAGTAAAGGCCAGAACATATCTGGCACGCAAGAAGAGTTGCGCCCTGGAAGTGGCGATCACCCCATACACGAGCGTTCGCGTTGCCCCATTCTTGACAAATATAAGCTTCGCTACGCGTTCCCCCCCCCAGGATGGGAAGACACTCTTACACCTGCAATGGCCAAGTGAATTCAGGCTGATGCTCAAGGGAATGGACGGGGGACAGGACGCGCAGTCGCGGGCACTGCTCCTCAGCCTCACCAATCCGACAGAGGATCAGGTCGCCTCCCATCAGGCTCGCGTGGCCCTCTGAATTTGGTGGCCACCCCCCCCGCAACGAATGCGGGGTAATGGAGCTTAGGGATGGCTCAAGGTACCCCTCCAATCAAGCTCTGGCATGGTGCGACTCCAAGCAAGCCGAGGAGCTACAGTCTCTCGGTAAGGATGCAAACGCAGACAGCGAGGGAGAGGTCCTGTTCCGACTGGACAGAGCTCCGTCGAAGCTGCAGTACTGGCGGATCTACCAGGCCATCAGTGAGATCTACAAGCTGCAGCAAGCATCGGACGACCTGGCGGGCGCTCCGCTGGACGTGACAACGTTCTTCCTCAATCAGCGGGCACTCGACCGGAGAGACAGGCTAAGGGCCAACGATGTGGAGAAAACGAGGGCATGCAGCAATTCCCTCCTGGCCAGGGCGAGGGCCACTATTGAAAACAGAACACAGCGCCTACCGGGCGCAGCAGCGGTGGACGACATAAGTTTGCAGCATCACAACAAGGCGCAAACCGTCGCACCATTCATAGACGACGAGGTTGAAGGGTCCATTGGACAGGTACTCCAGCGGGTTCGCAACCTTCCTCCCATCGCCAACCTCAACGACGCCGCCCGACGACACCGACTAAACGAGAACGCTGCCAAGGCGCTGACCGCCACCATCCGACACCACGTGACGGTGGCACAAGGGCCCCCAGGGACTGGCAAGACGCTATTCACAGTGGCCACCATGGACGCATGGGCTAGCCCGCTTCCTGCGAGGCAATCTGTTGCCCTCACGGCGGGATCGAACACAGCAGCCGACCAGCCTGCCATCGGGCTCGGAGTGGCGTGCGAGGAGGGTAGACAGGTGTGTCAGGCTCGCAAAGGTCGCCCGGGTGGCGCCTAAGATTGCGCCCCTGACTCCGGTGGGACATATCCAGAGGACCCATGACCGCCCCCCCCCCCCCACCAGAGCGGGCCTTCCAAGGAGCTCCTGTCCTTCCGCTCGCAGTTACTAAGCGACGCCAAGGTGATTATCGCTACCCACGAGGCGGCGGAGTCGCTCAAGCTGGCCTCGCCGGCAGCTTTGCTCATCATTGACGAGGCGGGACAGGCCCACGAGCTCATGGCGGCAATGTCCCTCGTCAATGTCATACGTTCGGGAGGGCACCTACTACTGGTCGGCGACCCCAGGCAGCTGCCCCCCACTGTCTTCTCCAGGAAGGCGGCTGATAGGGGCCTGTGTCTCTCTATATTCGACCGGCTGCGCAATGCGCTGGGTGGGGATACCCCTGCAGTGGTACAACTGGACCCATGCTACCGCGTGCATTTTCTCCTCCTGTCATGGCCGAACGTGGCCTTCTACAACAAGGCTATTCGGTCAGGGCTCACCAATCCACTGCGTCTAGTGGAAGGATTGCCGCGGCAGCAGGTGCTACCCTGGGACAGAGGAAGGCTCGCTGCACAGGCTGAATCCGCCAAGACCACCACAGAAGACATGGAGACGTTGCTACGGGACCTTCAGCCCCCACCGCAGCACCCGGATGAAAGGCACCGGTTCCTCTTGGTCGACAACCATTCAGTCGAGGTCACATCCAACCTGCATTCTGGCTACGCAAATATCCCAGAGGGCGCGCAGACGGTGCATGTGGTGAGGGCCCTCATGAATGCCATGGAAATAGGGGCCACAGTCCTGGTCGTGGTAGGCAACCAGCTGCAGTGTGCTGTGCTCGAGAATGGTTGGCCCCATTCAGGGCGCAGCATCACCGGCTCCCTTGGGCAGGCTAGGAACAGGGATAAGGGCGCTGGCAAAGGCGAGCTTATTGGAGCAAGCGACCCCTCATCACCCCCGTGACCATCGGGGCCACGAGCACGTTTTCGAGCAGTGGAGCTCACCACTTAACGGTATCGAGCTGCACGTCCAGGGGATATGTCAGGTAGCCGGGAAATACCTGGCCAACGGCAGGCTCAACATCTCCACCATCGACTCCTGCCAAAGCGGCGAGGCAGACATCGTGATCTACCTGACCACGCGGTCCAACTATTGTCACGACTGGGGTGTTATGGACAATCCAAATTGAGTGAATGTTGCTATCGCGCGTGCCACGTCGCACGTTGTCATAATCGGGGATGGGAGAATGTTCAGCACCGCCGCGGGAGCACACCTCAGGGAGCTCTCGGAGTACGGGAGGATGGCCAGGCTCTGGGTCCGCTTCCAGGGGAGCGACATGGGCAACCGTACCACCCTACACTGTGACCAGGGATTCGACCCCATCAAGGACCTGGAGTCGTGGATCCCCGCCGCTCCCACACATACCGGGAGCGACAGCGCAAAAGGCTTGGATGATGCCATCAGGAAGGCCAAGGCCAAATTGGAGAGCTCCTTCACGGACCGCATCGCGGCGCCACTCGATGATCAGTTTTCGTGGGTGAAGCTTGGGGCCGCCCTCTCAGACAGCATCCAGGAGCTGGTCGACGACCCGTTCATGGGCATCCTGCTGTACACAGTCTCCGGACTCCACCCCCACCAGTGGCAAATGGGGGCCACACCCAGGCAACCAGGCAGCCTAGACAGGAAGGCATGGAGCCACCTGGGTCACTGCCTTGACGTGGAAAGTGGGATCGACGCGAGCAACCTCGTGTACAACCTCACGTGGGCGGCCATTGTCTGGTTCCTCGGGCTCGGTACGCCATGGCACGACAAGCAGCTAGGCGTCGCGTATGACTCGCTCCCACCACTACCCCACATGGTGGGCTCCAACCGGGCCACCAAGAATAGCAGTCGCTGCACCCCCCGAGATACGCTCCAGCAGTTTCCAGCGGCATGGAGCAGTACCACCTGCCGGTGTCGTCGACACAGGGTGCACCCAGGGATGGAGAACCTGCACGCCCTACTCAAGCCCGAGGGGATCAACACGGAGCTCACAGGCGCACTAATTGGTGCTGACGGACAGCCGCTTTCCCCCCATGCGTTCAGGGTGCTGCTGGTTGTCATGGTGCTGCAGTTGCGTGAGCCTCGTGCCACGCTATGGCCCTTCCCAAACCCCGAGGTCACTGGTGACAGATTCGAGGCAATGATGGGCCTTTGCCTCCCGTGGCAGGAAGCGCACAAAGGGTTCCGCACACAGTGCGAAGCGACGTTTGGTTTCCAGCTGGCGGACCTCGAAACTCCCCGCACCAAACTTGCCAAGGTCATACGTCATACGAGTGCCCTGGCCACTTACGCCCACCACCACGAGATTGCTGGCAAGCATGGCTGTCCGAAAACGTGGGCGGGGATGGAGACACACGACTTCGCGTCGGAAGCCCCCCTTCGTGTACTGGAAGCTATTGTGCAGCCGGCTGACGGGGAACGGTTGCACGCCGGAGAGTGCTCCATCTGCCTGCTTCACACTGCCATGACAGGGTCGGAGATAGGGCTGGGATGCCCGCGGACCATGGGCGACTTACAGTACATAGGCGGAGGAAAGGCCATCTCCAACCATCGCCTCGACGAAGACATCCCCGCCTCACCGGCCCCAGGCGCGCTACTGGTTCCCCCCGTCGTGCACGATGGGCGCTTCAGCAGGCTACAGAAGGATGCTTCCTACAACTGCGACGGGTGCCACAGCGTGGGACTCCACGGTTCTGCAGGCACCCTGGGAGACGACTACACCCGGGAGCTACTCGCCCAGAACCGCCCGCAGGCGTACACGGATGTGAAGAAGTGCAGATGGCTCTGCGAACGCTGCTGGGCCGTCTCATTGGAGAAGCAAGGCATTCCCCTCCCCGAGCCCGACCGCTCGGAGCGCATCAGCAAGAAGTCCACGCAGTGGCTACTACAGGAGCATAAGCGCAGGCTACAAGTCAACCGGGAGCAGAAGAGGGCGAATACCCTCCCATCTTTGTCCAGGCTACCACTGGGGCATCAGGAACCAAAGGATGCAGCGGCCCCGGCCTCCCTCAAGGGGCTCTTACTTCGTACGCCGCGCCACTACCGCCCCACCAGCGTAGGCACCACGCTACCACCGCAAAGGCTATCAGACGGCAGGTTTGGAACAGAGGCGCACCGTAGCACTTGCTACTCGGCTAAGTGCGATTTCTGCCCCCCATATTCCCCATGTCTCGAATGGCCTGCAGGCGCACCCGCCCCGGGGTGCTTCATATGGCGCCCAGTGGAAGGCGCTGAGTGCAGTGTTCGCCCAGGTCTCCCAAAGGGAGGCAATGCCGTCTTTGTGGATCAAAAGGCAGTGGAACGCCAGCTGGGCCTGCAGGAGATGCCTGGTGCACATCCGGGACATTGCACCCAGCGCACTCTACAAGGTGCTAGACTCATGCTCGAACGAGATATATCCCCCCAGCCCCATCAAGAGGCCAGCGAATGGCGAAGGCACTGAGGACTGGGACATCTACGACATGTCAGCGCACCTTTCCCCTGTCCGCCCAGCGACGGACGAGGGCTCCATCCCGGGCAGCCTCCCTGGGCGCGGCTCGCGGTCAGTGAGGATCTCTGACGACGAGGCTACATGCAGGTGCGCCCTTCCAGCACTCCCACCACCCAACGCACCCCAGCTGCCCACGTACTCTACCCTCCGTCTTGAGGGAGAGCAGTCGTGCAGCCCAGTCCGCGAACTTGTGAAGCTTCTGTTGGAATGGAACCACGAGGTCTACATCCGCTGGACGACTTTCGGGGGGAAAACGGACTGAGACAGAGTGGGTGAAGACAGCGATGAATCGGAGTGGTCACGCAGTCAATTGTTGCGCTTCCTGGAATCCATCCACGGGGACCAGATCCCCAAGAATGGACATCCCCCCCTCATCCCGCGGGGCGGGCAGAGAGCTGCTGCGGCCAACGCCATCACGCAGGTGGTCGGGAGGAATCAGAAGTACCAGGAGGCCTGGCGCTCCTTCCCCGACACGCTCAGCAGCCAAAGAGGACAATGCCCCCAGTGACAGTCGTTGGACACGCTGCGCCGCTTCTTATCCCAAATGAAGGACGACCTCGCAGGTGGAACTTTGGAGTTCCTCGCCGGCGAACGCAACGTCGGGAAGACCAGCAGCGGCACGGGAGATCAGCCCCCCGCCGCCTTCTGGGGCGAACCCCCAGCAGCCTTAGACGACTGCGCCCCCGGTGATGACCTCCGCCAGCAACCCCCGGTAGCTACAGAGGCGGGCAAAGAGATAAAAGAGGAGCCATCCCCGCACAGGGGCGTCTACGGCAATGGCGGAATCGAGGTAGATTGGGATGAAGACAACCCACCAGACAGGACCGTCTCCATGGTCGGCAGTCCCTCACAGCAAGCCGAGGAGACCGAAGCCTACGACCCCAGCGACAGAGATGGTCCCCACAGGCGAACAGCGCTGTGGACAGACCCCCCACCAAAGGAGGAGGCGGCAACCTGGACGCCGCACGCTACGGCCCGCCCCCGGGAGGACATGGAAAAGATCCGTGACGGCAGGGGCCTAAGAGGAACGGGGAGCAAGCCAGACTGCCGTCAGGAGTCTATCCCCAAGCACGCCGCGTCTGCCGCCTAGCCCCCGGCAGGACAGCAGCCCTGACAGACGGCCCGGCCCATAGGCATATCCATTCCCAACTCCGCACCTAGACGACCCCTTGGGCGGGCTTCCCATGTGCATGAAGTCCATCTACGAGGCCGACATTCAGAGAGACGAGCCAGCCCCAGACAAGGTCATCAGACTGCAGAAGACGCTCGGGGGCGCATTCAATGGGGCATGGGCGGCGTGGGTCCGCAGGGCAAGCAGCTGGCAAGGTCTGCCTTGGGTCTGCATCCATTCGGACCCCAAGAAGAACTCACATCAGCTTTGCGAAGAATTTCTCCGGGCATGACGCCTACAAGATGGCAAGGGACCACCAGCGCCGAGTGGACTTGCCAAAAGTCACTGAGAAGTATCGCGGCCTGCTACGGCGCAGCGCAAGAACCCGCGCACCCAAGGGACAAGATAGCGATGGCCGCCCATGCCCTTGGGCTGCCAGCAGCGGGACCGCACCCACTCCTCCGGCCCTACCTGACAGGACCAGCGGCTACGCGCAGGCCCCTTCCTATCGCACACGCAGTGGAGCTGACCAGCGGCGCCCGCGGAGCATGCCCAGAGCGGACACAGCTGCCCCGCCGGTGCATGCCGACTACAGGGGGCCCACCCGGTCGGGAGCATCCAGCTCAGGAGCCCCATGGCACCCAAGGCCGCCCTGGGAAGGGTGGGACCGCCAGGAGAGTTCATGGAGAGGCGCTGATTGGGGTATCAGGAAAAAAAGGCCCGCCCCGAAAGGTGACGCGCAATGCGCCGACAAGCGACAGCGAGGAAGGGAGCTCGAACGCTGGTAACGCGGCGACAGGCCTGACAAGAGTTCCCTGCCCACAGCAGGGCGGACACAGCCTAGAGCCCCCAAGGCGCGCGGCCTAGGGCTGTCTTGGACAAGGGGCGCTCCCTTCATGAATGGCTGGCCGCGCCCGTGCACCGCGGACGCCCCCCGGAGGTGTGGCGCGTCCTCCTCTTTTGGCGTCACCACTACTGTCAAACGTCCTGCGGCTATCGGCTGCCCGCCTCCTCTCCCTCCTGGTGCTACCCCCCTTTTCCTTGTCGCCACAGCTGTGCACAATTCCAGCGGCTATCGGCTGCTACCCCCCATTTCCTCGTCGCCACAGCACAGTGCCTGAGAGGCGCGGCTATCGCGGGTCCCGCCTCGCGCAGGCAGTGTCAGTCGGGGCTGGCCCCAGAGCCGAAGGATTCCCATTGGGCGGCCACGTTCCTGACGGCCCACCCAGTGATGGGGTTCGTTTCACTGCAGTGGCAGGCCGCGGCCTCCGTTCCCGCGCTACCTCCTGGGAGCGAGGTGCACCCCCCACGCTGCGCTAGACACCCGCGGCCCCCGTGGGCTCGTAGCCCGCGCGGTCGGCTGAAATAATCCCACCCACGGTTTTGGTCGCGTTGCCGGCCCGAGGAGGACCTGGTCGACTCGCTGAAGGCGTTTCCCCATCTGTCCTGCTTCCACCTCGGTACTTTGCCCGCGCTGAGTGCGGGCCGTGGCGCAGAGGAGGCTGGCGCGGCCCCTCCTCGTGCTCCGCCACTTGAAGTCCAGCTGTGTGCTAAGTGTCTTCCCCCCTTCGTCGCCGTTGGGAGTGATCATCGCTGAGTTAGACCCCCGCAGACGGGTGGGCTTGTAGCCCGTGCGGTCGGCTAAGATAATCCCACCCACGGTTTTGGCCGCGTTGCCGGCCCGCGGAGGGCCGGGCCGACTGACTGAAGGCGTCGCCCCATTTGTCCCTGCATACAGTGGGTGGCTCTGGCCACGGATTGTGCCACCTCCTGGGTTCGAGGGGCGCTACACTGCGCTTTGGTGCCCGCGGCCTCCCGTGGGTTCTTGCGCCTGCGGTCGGCTGAAATAACCCTGCCCAGGCCTTTGCCCGTGTGATTGCGGGCCGTGATGCAGATGCAACTGGCTGAAGGCCTCTCCTCGCTTCGCCGTTTGAAGTCTTGCTGTGCGCCAAGTGGCCCCCCCCATCGTCGAGGTTGGGAGCGGTCATCTTTCTCGGTGACGTATACGCACTGGGTGCTACGTGTGTGAGTCCGCCGCGCTCTTGGCCTCCTGAGCCCCGTGGCTGCTTGGGCACAGGCTCAGCGTCCGTTACCGCCTTGTTTGCGAGTGCGGTGCCTTCTGGTGCCCTGGCCCGCTGGCAACTGCCCAGTGGTCCTTGCTCGCGCCACGTCCCGGGCTGCGGGCCGCTTTGCTTCGCACGCGGCAGCTGGCGCTCTGCTCTCTTTCTTTCGGCCGCCGGTCAGGTTCCCCACCTGCGGGTCTGGCTTGCGTTCGTCGGTTGTCCACCTGTGGCAGGTTCTCTACCGCTGGCATCCGCCCAGTGGTTTTGCATGGTAATCTTCTGGCATCGCGCCCCTTTGCCTCGCACCGCCCTCTGGACTTCTCCTTGCGGGCTGCAAATCAAACAAGTATCCCCGCCAGCCTTCCATCGTTCGTCGCCGTCGGGTGTTGCTTGCTTCGGCTTCCTGCTCGGCACCTTCCTCGTGGTTCAGGTGCTGCTCCGCGTCGCCTTCCCGCCATTTTGGCCGCCTGAGTCCCGCCCCGCACCAGGCGTTGCGCATTGCTTGTTTTTCCTTAGCTGGCGGCATGCCCTGCGCCTGCTCGCCCAGCGTTCGATCCGTTTCGCGCGCCCGCGTATAAAAAAAAACAGCACCCCCACCAGCTCATCCAGAAACGACGCCCACGCGAGTTGACGTGATCAGGGAAGCGCGGGAACAACGAGGGGGACGGCCGAACCGTGCGAAGGAGGGAGGAGGGACAGGAGGAGGCTGGATGGATGGATGGATGAGGGAGTGGGGTGAAGGAGGGCGAATAGGATGAGGAGGAGGAGGAGGATAACCCGTGCAAGCCCAAGAGTCATCAACGATGTTAAAGTAAACCTTCCCTCCGAGCTCCTCTTCTCATAAGCCCCTACAACGGTTCATGTCCATTGATGGAGCTGCCTCGTTGGAAGACACCCGTTTGAAGACCCTGAAACATGCCACAACATTGTTTTCGGGATTCCAACGCCGCGGGTCATTTAAATTGTTGCGCTTTGACGATCCTGAATCGTGCCAGAGCGCCGTTCCTAGGACCTCAACACAGAGAGTCAACGTAATTGATGCGCCCGCATTATCTTGAATCCTGCCAACACATGGTTTCTGGTACGCTGATGATGTGAATCCGTGAAACATTTGCAAGCTTTGTAAACGAATGTGCGCGGCGCCAAGGCGAGAGCCACGTGTTGATAACGACTCGCCCTCTACCAGCGAAGCTCCTGCAAATGTTTAAAACGTATGTGCGCGGTGCTAACGTGAGAGCCACAGTTTGGAAACAACTCTTCAATGTGTTAAATCCTTGCAAATGTTTAACACGAATGTGCGCGGCGCTCGGCGAGAACCACATGTTGAAAACGGCTCGCCCCCAAACCGCGAAATTCTTATATATTTTAGCACGCGTGTGCGCGGCGCTAGGGCGAGAGGTACATGTTGAAAACTACCCGACCTCAATCCGTGAAACCGCTGCAAATGTTATAAAAAAACGCGGCGCTAGATCGAGGGCCACATTTTGAACGCCACCCCCCGCCATTTGCGAAACCATTGCCAATATTTCAAACTGCGGAGCCATAAGTGGTGAGGAAATCTCCGGCGACACGCCCGGCCAGCCCCCCAAAAATGCCTTTGGGTGCGACAGGGACAGTTAGTTATAAGGAAAATGGATGAGGAGGAGGAGGAGGAGGAAAACGAAAAGGAGCACGAGGAGGAAGGAAGAGCAGGAGGATGAGGGCAAGCAAAATGGCTAGGAGGATATGGAAAAGGAGAGGAGGAGAAAGAATGAGGACGAACATAATAGCAACAAGCCTCTCGAGTGACTCTCAAAGTCTCCTCTGATGCCCATTGGAAGTGAAAGGCGTAGGAGGAGGAGGATGAGGAGGAGGAGGAGGAGGCAAACGCGGGGGAGAGAAATGAGGAAGGAGGGAGGAGGTGGAGGAGGAGGAGGAGGGGGGGGGAGGAGGAGGAGGAGGAGGAGGAGGAGGAGGAGGAGGAGGAGGAGGAGGAGGAGGAGGAGGAGGAGGAGGAGGTGCATGCGGTAGAGCTTTTCAATGTGCTCAGAGAAGGAGTCGAGGAGAGGGACGAGTTTGCATTTGTTCTTCTTGAGGTTGAGGTGGAGGCGTCGACGAAAACGAGATAAACGAAACAGATATCGACCATCCTGTACAGCACGGTGCCGATGTCATCGGCACAAGCTTTTGCAATGCCTCTCGGGATGGATGGAGCCTCCAGGATACTACAAAGTTTAATGAGAAACGAATCAGCCCCAACCGCATAGAGGGTACCGTTGGCGGGGCAACCTTGGATGATGCCACGGGATGCCCAGTAGAGAAGTTGTTGTTCTCCCCCAAGAGCCCCAAGACACGAGACTTGCCAATAGAGGTGGAGGATAAAAGGCGAGAAGAGGGGCAGGAGGACGGGTACGCTTGAAGGCTTCGATCATCCGTTTCTGGGACATCGACGGGAAGGCTTGGCCGAAATCAACGCTAACCAGGAGGGGGCAGCGACGTTCGGTTTGAGGCTCCATCCCGGTGCGGCGACCTACCGCATTTTACCCGATGCTGTCGTCTCCGGAATTCCGAGAGGGAACACACCCACGCTGGGCTTTCTGGAGGCCGAGGGGTAAAGCTTGGGTAATGGGCGTGACCGCCAACGTCGTAATGATTTTGTTGTCACAGCTCTTTAACCCCAGGGGTCTGGTGTCAGCGCAAGCACGGACGACACCATTCTCCTGATCCTCAGGTTCGTCTCCCTTCGGGATAAAAAAGAACCCGAATGTGGCGTTGAAGTCGGGCAACATGCGGTTGCCAGAGAAAATCCACTGCATGCAAACCAAAAGGAGGTCCGCGCCTCCAGGGGCGTGCTTCGCAGCGTATGGGATGCGGTCGGGCCCAGGGGTACTGTTTTGGAGCTTTGGGAGAAGACGGGAGAATTGTTGGAACGAAGGTGGCGGGAGGTGGGAACACGAAAGGAGCGGGGGGAAATCGTTGAGAAATTGTTGGGCCCTAGGGGCATCACATGGTTTTTCAGTGATGACGGGTCCCCAATGAGAGGCGAGCGCTTCCAACACCTTAGTTGGCGTCTGGATAATCTGCTGATCGGCAGTCCGAATGCCAGCGAGCGGGGTTCTGCGATCAAACGGAGACCAAAGGCGGGCGAGCTTCTGGGCACGCCGAGCACGCCGATGCACACGGGCGAGGCGAGCTCGATCGGAGAGCTGCCGAGCGTTCGCAGCGATCGCCGTTCAGGACGCTCGGGCGACCACGCGGTGCAACGAGTCGGAGAGCAGGGTGAAGGACGAGGGCGAGATGAGGGAGATCGACTTCGTCTTGTAGCATATCGTGATGTTTTCTCGACAGAGAGGGTGGGGGTGGAGATGCTTCTCGGCAAGCGGTAGTTGCTGGCGAACGACCGCTCGCGCCATGCTCCGAACCAGCGCGTATTTCACCAGGGAGGAGTCGGGGTTCTTGTAGATCATCTTGTTTCTGGCTAGTTTGGCGCACTCAAGGATAACTCCGTTGACGTAAGCGAGCCGAAGAGGGGGCGAGAGATGTTGGTGCGGAGCGGCGTCGAGCGTCTGCTGGACGCAGGTCTTGAAAGTAGGCTTGCTAAAGATCTCCTTCGGGATTGGCCGCTGTCCCGCAGGGAGTTCCTCTCGCAGCTTGAGAGTGACCGCCACCGCAGCGTGATTTGAGATCTTCTCGGCCGCTAGGAGTCCGGGCTGGTCTACCACCTCCCCGCCAGAGACGAATTTCGAGACGATCCAGCCAGGCAGCGAGGAGAAAATCCGATCAATAAAGGACAGGCGGGAGGTCTGCGCATTAAAGTGGGAGGGGGTCGACAGATCAAACTCAACAGAGTCCTTGAAGGCTTCGCGCCACTCATGGGGGAGAGGTCGAAATTCAAGGTCAGCAGCTGCAGGGAGGTCAGGGCCAGGGTTCAGAAGGATGGACTCAAAGGGGGTATGTTCAGGTCTCCAAAGATGAACACTAGTTTGTTCAGGGGATCTTCATGGGCTTCTTGAATGGCAGTACTTCTCCTGGAAAAGGAAAATGTGTCTGTCGCCGCGAGACGCATCAAAATAGTGGACGTTGAAGTGCTTGACCCAGCACTGCCCGCCACCGGCCTCGAAGGTCGCGAGAAGGGTTCGCCCAGGGATGAGGTTGGAGGAAGAGATGGATAGCCGTTCCTGCCCGGATTTCGCTGACCTCTCAGCTGACGGAGAGAACCCAGGAAAAGAGTGATCACGCCACTTTCAGCTGAGACCTGCTGGGAATCAGAGGCGGCTGGGGAAAAAAAAAAAGAAGGAGGCTTGGAAGGGAAGGTTGGGATGGTGAAGCATGTCGTACATCTCACTCTCAGACCCGCGGGTCCCCGGAATCGAAACAATACTGCCTCGGACCAGCAACCTTCTCAAGAAACGGATATTTTCTGGCGGGTTGTCTCGCTGCGGTGGAAAAGAGAGCGCGCGTTCCATGCCACAACACGGAATGAGAAAAATGATGCATGTAAAGATGTGCTCGGCCCATGCCACAGGGCGCTGAAAACGTCAGGAACTACGCTGTCGGATTCGGGCCCGCCAGGGCACATGCGACAATCCGTTGGAGGTCAGCCAAAGAGAGGCCCTCAACAGCAAGGTTCGCACGTGCCCACGAGACCTCAGGCTGGTCATCATTGGGGGCAGGTGAGAATTTGACCAGCGGCCGCCAGTTCGACGAAATCTCGCCTTTGAATTTGTCCACGAAGTATCCGCGAGACGGACATGCGCCCGCCAGGGCGCGGCGGACCGCGCGGCAGCAGGTCTCGCGCATGACGGTGCGCGCGTTCTTGTCGGGGCCGACGTAGAACTCAGAGCGTTCACCTGTGGTGGCCGTCGTCTCGAAGGTTCTGCATGCCGAACCAGACTCACCCTGTCCACGTGGAAGTCGAAGGTTGCCCAGCACTTGCGCCACCCGACGGGCAGCCAGTGCCTTCGGGCCAGTGAAACGAATCGTATACCTCCTGCTGGTGGGGTCGCCATCCACCAGCCAGTCGTCCTCGGCGATGTTGGGGCCCACCATCCAACTGCGAACAGCACTGGCAACCGCAGCAGCCGTGACCAGGAACTTGGATCGAACGACGATAATGCCAGCGTCGATCTCGCGATCGAGCGTGCTTCCAGGGATGTACTCGTTGACGGCGGGTGGCTCTTCCTTGACGATGCCAAGCTCGTTCCGCAGCTCGCGGATCTCCCGCCCGGCGGTGGAGGGCTTGTCGCCATGGGCCTTCTGCATTGCCTCCACGACGCTGTGGCGCATCTCGCCGCGCCGGCGCAGGTCCCGGCGCGCTTTGTAAAGGGGGTCGCGGAGACCAGCCATGGAGGCATTGACGCTGGCCAGGGAGGAGTTGACATTGTCCGAGACGGTGGAGACATTGTCCAAGACGGTCTTGAGCGCGGCGTCCGCAACGTGCGCGCACTTGTCGAGGTCGGAGCGCGCAGCAGCCAGATCAGAACGAAGAGTCGTCACATCACACTTGAACCGCTGGCCGCGCTGGGCGCGCGGGGGCTGCGGCGGGGGCAGGAAAGGGGCGCCCGCGGAGGCCGCCACGTCGTCGGGGGGCGTGGGAACTTCTTCCCAGGCACGCAAGAGATCTGCATCAGGAGCATCGCCAGCACGGGCGCGCGTCTGCACTTGCACACCATTGCCACTCATCTCCGCCTCGAGAGTTGACGGCGCCCGCGAGAAGACTGACTGGCGCGGATGCGAAAGCAAAGCCCACGGCCGAGCAAGGGCCCACCGTGGGGATCGCGCGAGAAGAAAAGAATGCTTGCTGCAGGCGCGCGCGCTTCGGGCCGCCCCCATCGGCGGCGGGCGAGCGCGAAGCCGCGGGGCGACGGTTTCGCACTTCATCCCCATCCTCAACGTCATCTCCTCCAACATCTCACGTCTTCCCTGCTTCCTGATCAACCCGCTGCCTTCTTCCACAAGAGACTATGCGAATGGTTTCCTCGATATCCCCCCCCCGTCCGATCAATTTCGCGGGTGGAGGTTCGTTCCCAGCCCCCCCCCCCCCTTCCTTCGCGCATGGCGCACTGCCGCGTTGAAGACACTCCGCGGGGGCCGGATTGCAGCGTCAGCCTTCCAAGAGCAGAGCCTTTGTTATTTTAGATATCAGGCCCAGTGTAAGTTTCGCCATTTGTGGCGTTGCCCTCATTTCGCTCGTGCCATTTCTTGCTCCTGTCTGTCCTCGTTGCCCTCGTGCCCGATCGCTCGCCTCGGCCCTCTCTCCCCGTCCCGCGCCTCGTTTCTCCCCACCGTCGACGCGTTCCACTTGCGCCGTGGGCTGGTCGAATTGCCAGCGCCCGTGGCCGACGGCCGCGCCAGAGAGGCGACGCGACGCGCGCGCCGCCTGGTCGCCCGCCCGGCGGCCGGGGGCTGAGGAGGGGCATTGCTGCGCAGCCGCGCTCGATGGGGGGGGCAAGGGGAAGGAAAAGAAGGGAGCAGGAAGAGGGGGGGGAACGATATGAGGAGGAACAACACCTGACAACCAGAAGAGCCCCCCTCGGATGTTTCTGTTCTTCTTTTTTTTTGGGGGGGGGGCTCTTGCAGCGTCTTGGGGGAGAGGAGGGGGGGGGGCATGTTGGGTGCCTCGGGGGTCCTCTCGGAGCCTCTCGGCGGCCTCATGGGAGCTTCTTGGAGGCCTCTTTGGAGCCTCTTGGGGCCGCCTGGGCGCCCGCTGGGGCCCTCTTGGGCCGCTCTCGGGAGCCTTGGGAATACTCCTGGGGCCATCTTGGAGGACGTCGATCGAACGAGATGGATCAACTAATTTGCACTGCCCCTCTGGAGTTTCTCTAATCGCCTATTGGGGCGCTCTTGGGGCGCTCTTGGGCGCTCTCGAGACCGCCTTGAGGCTCTCTTGGCCCCCTCTCGGGGCCTTCTTGGGCCATCTTGGAGCCGCCTCGAGGCCTCGGGTGGCCATCGGGAGGGAAACGTCGAGACGGCAAACGTCATTGGTTTGCCTTAGGTGTTGGAAGGATGTTGGCCTCTTGGCGGCCTCCCTGGACGTCTCGGGGCCATCTTGGAACCCTCTTTGGATTCTCCCGGGGCATCTTGGAAGCCAAATTGAGGCATCCTGGGCTATCTTGAGCCATCTTGGAGGTGATGTTGGGCTCTTGGAGGCCCCCTTGGAGCCGCCTTGGGCTTTCTTGGGCGCTCTGACCGCTCGCGACCGCCCCCGCCCAGGGGAAGCGGTGGGGGTGCGCGTGCGTGCGTGCGTGTGCGCGCGCGCGCGTGCGGGGGGGGGGGGGGGGGGGGGGCTTTTCGAAGGGGGGCGAACGGGGTTGGAAGAGAAAGCGCTCTAGATTACCTTGCGCCCGAAAGGTTTAGAGGGATTGGGGGGTCGGGGGCAGTCGCGGCCATGAAACTTCTAGCCAGGCACACAACATTAAATAATGACTTACATCCGAGTTTGAAATAGGAACCGAGAGGGCACATTTTACCAGAAAGGTGTAGCATGCGTTGGCCACCCTGTGCAACATCCTAATTCATGGCGCCCCACGCCTTACCCGGATCTTAGCGCAAGAGAAATGACTGGCAATTCCGTCAATCCGCGCGCGCATGCCAACGAGGCGAGGAATTGAGACATGAACAGGCGAGCGACGCATGGACGAATTGAACATTATGTTCTGCCACCTGCGAGGACACGAGAAGCACAGCGCCGATGACTTCTTGCAGAGGGGGGGCCACCGCGCACGCACCTGCAGACGTGTGTTTTCAATGCGACAAAGCTTTCCTAATGATCCCCATCCTCTCAACAGGCCCGGGCTGATAATCGGCTCCAGCCCCGCCATCTCCAATTGTTGACATCAAAAAAGCCACCCCGCCCCAATATGGTTGTTTACACGGGGCTCTACGTATCTGCGGTCTGTCACGTTGAGCATGAAAGAATAATGCGGCCTTGTACGTTCACGCCGCCACTACAGGTATTGCAAACAATGCAAATGCAGGATTACAGCAAATACGCGTGCGCATGGGAACTCTGCGTTGTCCACGCCGTCGCGCTGCACAAATAAAATGACATTGATGGGGGCGCGCATTTCTAAACGTTGATATTTGTCCAATGTTGAAGAGGACGGACATGCGATATTTGAGGGCACTTGATTTTAACTGGATGTCCACCATATTGACGCTAGGTAGTGGCAACGCATTGCCACGTGGGCCCCACGCAGCAGCATTGCCTGGTAAACGACAGAAGTTGGAAACCGCTGTCTTGCCACAGTTGTTTTTTGAATGTTTTTGTTTGTGCCTGGGGGGGGGGGGGTAAATTTGACGGAGCACGCGTTGCGCGAAAAATATACCAGCGGTTTTGCGCGCAGATGTTGCGGATGCGCGCGGGGGCCTTGCAGTGTTAAGATTGCAAAAGGGTGGTGCATGAGCATGTCTTTATTACCGTTCAAGAAGATGGTATGCCTGGCGGTCGCGCTGCAACATGATGCTCATATGTATATATATATAATATATATATATATATATATATAATATATATATATGTAAATATATGTGTATAGATATGTATATATACATATCTATATACACACATACATACATACATACATACATACATACATACATACATACATACATACATATATATATATATACATATATACACACATGCGCATTTTGCACGGCTTGCTGTCCGATGCCTCGAGCAGCGGTTGCCCGAGGGCTTCCACGGCGCACCTCTAATAGGGGGTTGCGTCCGACCAGCTCGCGAACCCGCGGGCCCCCATTGCGCGCTGACCGCGCCACGCCGCGCGGCGCGGCGCGGCGCGACTGTGCTGCGCCGCGCGTCGCTCCTTGCCACGTCGAGCGTCACCCGGCGCCTTGGCGACGGTGCCTTTCCGCGAATCCGCGGGCCGCGCCGCTCTCCCCGTCGCGCCGCGCCGTTCCGCGCGGGCGACCGACCGCGCAAATTTTTAAATTTTTGGGGAGTGGCATGCCGCCCCGCGCCGAGCGCCGCATCGAGCCTCGCCGAGCGCCGGTCCCGTCCGCGACCTGCGATTTGCGACCGCGCACCGCGAATGGCGTTTCCATTTTGACCACGCGATGAGGCCCGACACCTACCCAACATGCACACAACATTTACACAATGTTAGAATCGTGTTACATTATTTCTACACAATTTATATCTGTAAGGGTTTCGCCCCCTGCCGCCGGCCCCCTCTCGCGGAGAATGGGCCATGGAAGAGCTAAGTCATGAGGCCTTGGCGCTGTCGTGAAGCAGTATCGAAACTTCATGCGAAGCCGATTCGCAATCAGCAAAACCAACTGATCACAAGAGGGGTTACCACACCTGGCGATTGGTAAGACGTGTATGGTTTACGGGCTTGGTTACCACACCTTGCGATTAAAGGGCCGAGGGAGTTCTCGCAGTTTGGGTTACCACGCCTTGCGATGGATGTGCGTGAAGGGTGGCACCGAATTTCAGAAATGTGGCAAATCCCCTGTGTTTTTGGACCCTGACCCCGCGGATCTGCGTAAGGGGTGGCGCCGAATTTCAGAAATGTGCAAATCCCATGTGTTTTTGGACCCTGACCCCGCGGATCTGCGTGAGGGGTGGCACCGAATTTCAGAAATGTGGCAAATCCCCTGTGTTTTTGGACCCTGACCCCGCGGATCTGCGTGAGGGGTGGCACCGAATTTCAGAAATGTGGCAAATCCCGTTGTTTTTGGACCCTGACCCCGCGGATCTGCTTGAGGGGTGGCACCGAATTTCAGAAATGTGGCAAATCCCCTGTGTTTTTGTACCCTGACCCCGCGGATCTGCGTGAGGGGTGGCGCCGAATTTGAGAAATGTGGCAAATCCCCTGTGTTTTTTTTACCCTGACCCCGCGGATCTGCGTGAGGGGTGGCGCCGAATTTGAGAAATGTGGCAAATCCCCTGTGTTTTTGGACCCTGACCCCGCGGATCTGCGTGAGGGGTGGCACCGAATTTCAGAAATGTGGCAAATCCCCTGTGTTTTTGGACCCTGACCCCGCGGATCTGCGTGAGGGGTGGCACCGAATTTCAGAAATGTGGCAAATCCCATGTGTTTTTGGACCCTGACCCCGCGGATCTGCGTGAGGGGTGTCGATTTCGAGCCCCCCCAGCAATTCAGACAACGCGCCCAGGGGGTGCTAAAAAGCCGGTTTGGGCCTCCCCCCCCCCTCGCGCGGTCAATCAACTAGTTACAGTAACCAGCAATAAGTCAGTTAGTTACAGTAACCAGCAAGAAGCAGAACTGTAACACTGGAAACTACAAGCTACAACTGGTACAGGAAACTGCGAACCTCGCGCCTCCAGCCTGGTGGCCCCACAAGGGGGCCGGCGGACGTGACGTCCACACCACTTTTACACCATTGTCACACTACTTTAGCAACTCGTTTACACTACTGGTACACCACATTTACAACTCATTTCAACTACATTTGCCCCAGCCCGCACCTCGCGCACGCCAGGGCCTCCCGGAGTTCCCGCCCGCGCCCCCAGGAATGCGACGACGGAGCCGCCTGGGATTCGTATTGCAATGAATCGGCACAGTTTTGGGGGACCCACAGGGATTGTAAACTGCGCCCGGGAATGCACCAGCGGACACGAATTCAACAACCCGAAACAGTCGCACCACCTTTACACCATTGTTGCACCACTGTTGCACTACTTGTAAACAGTGTTACACCGTTGCTACACCATCTTACGCCGCATTCGCACCACATTCGCACCATTTGTACCACGTGCCACATACATTTGCAAAGCGCTCATGTGTCCTCTCATGGACTGGGCGTTTTTGCCTTGGTGAGCTGTGGATTCGCTTGCGTGGGCCACGCGCGGCGCGCGTTGGTTTGACGTGCCAATGGCCGTCAGGGTCGCGACGGCCGCTTCCTGGCTCTGGCGCGGAACTCGCAAAGCATGTGGTCCAGTGCGCACGCGCGCGCCAGTTGTGTTTCTACATGTTATTTCTCATGCGTGCCCCTTAGATTCAAGGTTTCGCGCGGGTCAGGTTATTCGAGGCCTTGCACAGGGATGTTCGCAGCCTTGGCGGTGGCGGGGCCCGTTGCCCCGACTTCCTGCCGCCGCCCTCCCCGCGCGGGCCCCGTCGACAGAGGCGATGGTTTTGCAGGCGCGGACCGTCTAGGAAGTGCACCCAGAGAGCGCGCAAAACACATCGTTGCCTATCGCCGCCGCCGCAATTTCGATATCGGACGATTGAAGTCGCCTTGCGGAGGTCAGCGGCTCTCTCGCGCTTGCCCTGGGACTCAGGAGCAGGCCCGCTCGATTTCCCCGATGCCTTTTGCAGCCTTAACACCCTGCAGCGCTTGTGAACACATGGCTTGTTCAGCGCTGGATGGAAAACGCTGGCCTACCGAATCATAGGTATTGGCATGCAATCAAGTGCTGCTAAAGGAATTATACAGGAGTTGTGCACCCCGATTCTCCTGAATACCCCGTAAGCCAGCACTTGGTATTCGGATTTGTCTAAACGCACCAAACTCCTGGCGTGTTCGGCGAGTTCTTTTGGCGTGCCACGGATTGCTTTGCCTCATGTATATATGCATGTATGGTGTGAATGTATAGAGGCCCATGTATACACCCCGCATATAAGGAAACGACGAATCATCACATGACGTAGTATGTATGAGCTCCCCAGAATACGATGGAGCCTGAATTTTAACCACGCAGCAACACAACGGAACGAACAACCATTGATATAGTTAAAACACCATAGGCAATTCTTGATCATCTATTTCTTTTGGTCCCAGGACCGCTTCCACCTGTGCAAACGGAGTTGACAATACATGTGCAACACGTTTTACACCAAACTGCATGAGCACTGCTATTGTAGTGCTCCGGCCAGTGCCGCCGATCCGGGGTGCTACATATTCTGCTTGCAACGGGCGACCTTTTCTATTTAAAAGTAGAGCACCCGCTCGAGACATCCTCATAAGATAGAGATATTGAACTCGCTTGGGCAACCATCGGATATTCGAAAGTGCCGCTCTCTCTCGTGAACAGCCAAACTCATGGGATGTCGTCTCCCACCTTCCGGGCCTGAATGGCGTCAGCCATGGCGTCGGTGCTCCTCCCTTCCTTTCCTCTCCCGAGCTTGAATGGCGTCAGCCATCCTGGGCCTGAATGGCGTCAGCCCCCCCCCCGTCCCCCGACAGAGCGAAGCCCCCCCTTTTCCCTCCCGGGCCTGAGTGGCGTCAGCTCCCCCCCCCTGCTCCCTCCCAGGCCTGAATGGCGTCAGCCCTCCCACCCCCGACAGAGCGAAGCCCCCCCCCCGCTCCTCCTTTCCGGGCCTGAATGGCGTCAGATCCCCCCGCCCCCCTCCTCCCCCCCGGGTCTGAATGGCGTCAGCTCCCCCCCCTCCGACAGAGCGAAGCTTGAACGTGCTCCCCCCCCCCCCCTCCCCATGGCGTTTTCCTTCCCCCCCCTCTCCTCCTTCCCGGGCGCCTGAATGGCGTCAGCCCCTCCCCCCCTCCTCTTTCCCAGGCCTCAGTGGCGTCAGCCCCCCCCCCCCGCGACAGAGCGAAGCCTCCCCCCCCTCCTCCTTCCCGGGCCTGAAGGGCGTCAGCCCTCCCCCCTCCCGCTCCTCCCTCCCGGGCCTGAATGGCGTCAGCCCCCCCCCCCCCCCGACAGAGCGACTCCCCCCCCCCTCTCCTCCCTCCCGGGCCTGAATGATGTCAGCCCCCCCCCCCCCCTCCTCCCTCCCGGGCCTGTATGGCGTCAGCTCCCTTCCCCCCTCCTCCCTCCAGGGCCTGAAAGGCGCCTGCCCCCCCCCCCCGACAGCGAAGTTTGAGCGTGTTCAAGCCCACGCTCCCAGAAACTCACACGCTGCTGCTTGTGCTGCTCTTCTAGGGGGGGCCTGTCGGAGAAACGGGGGGGGTCGTTGGAGAGAAGGGAGAGGTCTGTCGGAGAAGGGAATCTCTGTCGGAGAGGGGGGGAGGATCTGTTCGGAGAGGGGGGAAGGGAGTCTGTCGGAGAGGGGTGGGGTCTGTCCTGGAAGGGGGGGGGTCGGATGGGGGGGGTCACAGAAGAAGATTCTTCTCGGAGAGAGGGACGTGGATGTGTGTGGGAGGTGGGGGGGTTTGTGCGTTCAGTGAATTCCGTTGGAATTCGTCCCCCCCCCCTTCTCCAGAGCGAAGCTTGAGCGAGCTCAAGCCCACGCTCTCAGAAGCTCACACGCTGGAGTCTCTGTCGGAGATGGGGGAGGGAGGATCTGTTCGGAGAGGGGGGACGGGGGTCTGTCGGAGAGGGGTGGGAGAGCATGCTACGCATGGAATGAATTCAATGAAAATCAACTGCAGTGGATCCGTGAGTGGATCAATCTAGATTGATGAGGCTATGATGCCTCTTTTGATTTTGAACCGGCTATGATGCCCGCTCGTGCCCACCCCGTCCCGTCTTCAGGGACTTCGCATCCCCCTATGATGGTAGGATGGGAAGACGGGCCGCCGCCCCTGGCACTGCACGTACGGCGCCAGGTTTGTGGGGATTTGGTTCGACCCCCGCAGTTCCGATGATGGAAACTGCGAGGGGTGTGAGGCCTCATGGTGGTCCTCACTGGTAAGGCCTATGATGGTCCTCACCGGGGGGGGGAGAGAGGGCAAGGGCGGACGTCCACCAACAACGTTCGTCGTGCTCATCATCCATGAGGTCGAGGTGCTGCCCGCACTGCCTGCATCGCGGCTCCGATGGGGTGGAGACCAGGAGGAGGACAAGGAGGAGGAGGAGGACGACGACGACGAGAAAGTTGAGTTCAATGAACAAATTGAGCGCGAAGGCCTATGATGGTCCTTCTTCCCAAAACGAGCCTTGCTGATGGCCCCGAATTGGGTGCGAGGTGCCTATGATGGCCCCTCTGGTTGCCTATGATGGCGGCACTGGACGACCGGCAGGGGACTGAGTCCCGTTCACGGTCCATTAGGGGAGAGCATGCTACGCATGGAATGAATTCAATGAAAATCAATTGCAGTGGATCCGTGAGTGGATCAATCTAGATTGATGAGGCTATGATGCCTCTTTTGATTTTGAGCCGGCTATGATGCCCGCTCGTGCCCACCCCGTCCCGTCTTCAGGGACTTCGCATCCCCCTATGATGGTAGGATGGGAAGACGGGCCGCCGCCCCTGGCACTGCACGTACGGTGCCAGGTTTGTGGGGATTTGGTTCGACCCCCGCAGTTCCAATGATGGAAACTGCGAGGGGTGTGAGGCCTCATGGTGGTCCTCACTGGTAAGGCCTATGATGGTCCTCACCGGGGGGGGAGAGGGCAAGGGCGGACGTCCACCAACAACGTTCGTCGTGCTCATCCTCCATGAGGTCGAGGTGCTGCCCGCACTGCCTGTATCGCGGCTCCGATGGGGTGGAGACCAGGAGGAGGAGAAGGAGGAGGAGGACGACGACGACGAGAAAGTTGAGTTCAATGAACAAATTGAGCGCGAAGGCCTATGATGGTCCTTCTTCCCAAAACGAGCCTTGCTGATGGCCCCGAATTGGGTGCGAGGTGCCTATGATGGCCCCTCTGGTTGCCTATGATGGCGGCACTAGACGACCGGCAGGGGACTGGTCCCGTTCACGGTCCATTAGGGGAGAGCATGCTACGCATGGAATGAATTCAATGAAAATCAATTGCAGTGGATCCGTGAGTGGATCAATCTTGATTGATGAGGCTATGATGCCTCTTTTGATTGTGAGCCGGCTATGATGCCCGCTCGTGCCCACCCCGTCCCGTCTTCAGGGACTTCGCATCCCCCTATGATGGTAGGATGGGAAGACGGGCCGCCACCCCTGGCACTGCACGCACGGTGCCAGGTTTGTGGGGATTTGGTTCGACCCCCGCAGTTCCAATGATGGAAACTGCGAGGGGTGTGAGGCCTCATGGTGGTCCTCACTGGCAATGCCTATGATGGTCCTCGCCGGGGGGGGAGAGGGCAAGGGCGGACGTCCACCAACAACGTTCGCCGTGCTCATCCTCCACGAGGTCGAGGTGCTGCCCGCACTGCCTGTATCCGCGGCTCCGATGGGGTGGAGACCAGGAGGAGGAGAAGGAGGAGGAGGACGACGACGACGAGAAAGTTGAGTTCAATGAACAAATTGAGCGCGAAGGCCTATGATGTACCGTTTCGAACCCTCCCCCGCCCCCCCAATCACCGCCAGCAAACGACTCCCAGGTCCCCACCACCGTGCGCACCACATCCCCCACTCCTGTCCCCAGCACCACTGTCCTCACCACCACTGTCCCCGCTGTTTCCACCACCGTCCCCACCGTCCCCACTGTCCCCACTGTCCCCACTGTCCTCACCACCACTGTCCCCACTGTCCCCACCCGTGCCCCCACCACTGTCGCACTGTCCCCACCACTGTTCCCATCACGGTCCCACTCTCTCCACTTTCACAACGGTCCCAACCACTGTCCCACTGTCCCCACTGTCCCAGTCCCACTGTCCCCGCCGCTGTCCCGCTGGGCTGTCCCACTGTTCCCACCACTGTCCCCACTGTCCCCACCACTGTCCCCACTGTACCTCTGTCCCATTGTCCCACCACCGTCCTCGCCACCGCCCTCACCACTGTCCCCACCACCGCTGTCCCCACCACCGTCCCACTGTCCCCACCACATTCCCACTGTCCCCACACCACTGTCCCCACCACCACCGTCCCCACCACTGTCCCACAGTCCCCACCACTGTCCCACTGTCCCCACTGTTCCCACCCTTGTCCCCGCTGTCCCCACCAGTGCCCCCACCAATGTCTCACTGGCCCCACTCTCCCCACCATTTTCCCACCACGGCCCCACTCTTCCCACTTTCCCCGCGGCCCCACCTCTTCCCCACTGTCCCCATGTTCCCACCACCTGTCCCACTGTCCCCACTGTCCCCCCCCCCCACTCACCGCCGGCAAACGACAAACGACTCCTGGGTCCCCACCACCGTGCGCACCACATCCCCCACTGCTGCCCCCAACACGACTGTCCTCACCACCACTGTCCCCGCTGTTCCAACCACCGTCCCCAGTGTCCCCACCACAGTCCCCACCGCTGTCCCACTGTCCCCACCACTGTTCCCACCACGGTCCCACTCTCCCCGCTTTCCCCACGGTCCCAACCACTGTCCCCACTGTTGTCCCACTGTCCCAGTGTCCCCGCCGCTGTCCCACTGAGCTGTCCCACTATTCCCACCACTGTCCCCACGGTCCCCACCACTGTCCCCACTGCACCTCTGTCCCATTGTCCCACCACCGTCCTCGCCACCGCAACCGCCCTCACCACTGTCCCCATCACCACTGTCCCCACCACCGTCCCACTGTCCCCACCACATTCCCACTATCCCCACACCAGTCCTCACCACCACCGTCCCCACCACTGTCTCACAGTCCCCACCACTGTTCCACTGTCCCCACTGTTCCCACCCTTGTCCCCGCTGTCCCCACCAGTGCCCCCACCAGTGTCTCACTGTCCCCACTGTCCCCACCACTGTTCCCACCACGGTCCCACTCTCCCCACTGTCCCCACGGTCCCAACCACTGTCCCACAGTCCCCACTGTTCCCACCACTGTCCCACTGTCCCACTGTCCCACTGTACCCGCCGTTGTCCCACTATACTGTCCCACTGTCCCCACTGTCCCCACCACTGTCCCCGATGTCCCCACCACTCTCCCCACTGCACTACTCTCTCCCCACTGCACTACTGTCCCACGACCGTGCTCACCACCGCCTTCACCACTGTCCCCACCACTACCGTCCCCACCACTGTCCCACTGTCCCCACCACTGTCCCACTGTCCCCACACCACTGTCCCCACCACCACCGTCCCCACCACTGTCCGCACCATTGTGCCACTGTCCCCGCACCACTGTCCCCACCACTACCGTTCCCACCACTGTCCCAGTATCCTCACCATTGTCCAGCTGTCCCGAGGAGCGGGAATCATTTGCCGACGGCGAGGGGGGGGGAGGGTTCGAACCGGCAGTGACCCCCCCCGGAAGCGGGGGGGTCGAACCGATAGTGACCCTCCCTTTTCATGATGGACTGGGGGGCGGGGGGGAGATTCGAACCGGTAGTGACCCCCCCGGCTTTCGAGAGGGGGGGACGGTGGGACGGGTTGGGAACCCCCAGTGGCCCCCCCAGCTTTTTCCGCCAACAGCGGTAGAACACGGTCTTTCCGTGGCGAACAACCCCACCAGATGCAGTTGTGCGTACGGACATTGTGGGTATCGTTTTCCGTGGAGCTTCATCTGGGGGCACGCGGCGCCGTACTGGGTGCGGGCGACGCATGCGAACTGCGCCACTGGGACCTTCGGTGGAGTTTCCTCTGGGGCCACGAAACATTGTACTGGATGGGGGAGACGCATGCGAACTGCACCACTGAAACATTCGGAGGGCTCCCTCTGGGACCACGAAACGTTGTACTGGGCGGGGGGGGGCGCGTGCGAACTGCGCCACTGGGGCCTTCCGTGGGGTTCCCTTTGGGGGCACGAAACGCTGTACTGAGCGGGGGGGGGGCATGCTAGCTGCGCCACTGGGACCTTCGGTGGAAATCCCTACGGTGCCACGAAAAGCTGTACTCGGTTGGGGGAAACGCATGCGAACTGCGCCAGTGGAACCCTCGGTGGAGCTCCCTCTGGGGCCACGAAACGCTGAACTTGGTTGGGGGGGACGCATGCGGACTGCGCCACTGGAACCCTCGGTGGAACTCCCTCCGAGGCAACGAAACGCTGCACTGGGCGGGGAGGACGCATGCGAACTGCGCCACTGGGACCTCTGGTGGAGCTCACTGTGGGGCCACGAAACGCTGCACAGGGCGGGGGGGGGCAAGCATGCGAAACGCGCCACTGGGACCTTCGGTGGAGCTCCCTCTGGGGCCACGAGACGCTGTACTGGGCACGGGGCACGCATGCGAACTGCGCCACTGGGACCTTCGGTGGAGTTCCCTATGGAGCCACGAAACGTTGTACTGGGTGGGGGACACGCATGCGAATTGCGCCACTGGACCCTCGGTTGAACTCCCTACGAGGGCCCCGAAACGCTGCACTGGGCGGGGAGACGCATGCAAACTGCGCCACTGGGGCCTCCAGTGGAACTCCGTCTGGGGCCGCGAAACGCTGCACTGGGCGGGAGGGACGCATGCGAATTACTCTACTTGGACATGTGGACGCACGAAACGCTGTACTGGGCGGGGGGGGGACGCATGCGGACTGCGCCACGGGGGCCTTCGGTGGAGTTCCCTCGGGAGCCACGAAACCCTGTGCTGGGTGGGGGGCACGACTGCGAATTGCGCCAGTGGGACCTTCGGTGGAGCCCCCTTACGAGGGCCACGAAACGCTGCACTCGGCGGGGGGGGGGCGCATGCGAACTGCACCAGTGAGACCCTTGGTGGAGCTCCCTCTGGGGCCACGAAACGCTGTGCTGGGCGGGGGGGGGCGCATGCGAACTGCGCCGCCACTGTGGCCTTTGGTGAAGTTCCCGAAGGAGCCGCGAAACGTTGTACTCGGCGAGGGGGGCGCATGCGAACTGCGCCACTGAGGCCTCCTCTGGGGCCACGAAACGCTGTAATGGGCGGGGGGCTGGGGTGAGGCATTTGGGCGGACCATGTCGAAAAATATACTTGCTCCACTGGTCCTCGGCGGTGTTTCCTCTTGAGGCCACGAAACGCTGTACAGGGTGGGTGTGGGGGAACGGCCACTGTGGGACCTCCGGTGCGGAAGCTCTCATGTTGGGGCCACGAAACGCCGTTCATTGGGCGGTAATGGGGGGGCGGGGGGGGGGCAGCGACATGTGAAAAATGCGCCACTGGGACTTCCCGGAGGAGCCCGTGCGGGGCACGCATCCGCTGTGCTGGCCGGGGGGGGGGGGGGGCGCATGCGAACCTGCCACGATGGCATTTGGCGGAGCTCCCTACGAGGGCCACGAACGGCTGGGGGGGCGCATGCGAACTGCGCGACCAGGACCTTAAGTGGAGTTCCCTCTGGACCAACGAAACGCTGTACTGGGTGTAGGGGCGCATACGTTTTGCGCCACTGAGAACGATAATGCTGATGATGATGATGACGACGACGATGATGATTTTTCCCCCACGAGACCGATGGCGGCGCGCGATGACAACGCGATGAAGTCCGCAAGGAGAAAGAATGTAAAAGTCCTGCGTGCGAGCTCCAGAGGAGGGGAGGAAGAAGGACCACGATCAGCAATGAAGCCAGCGACCACCATCTCGAGTCGCCCATGGCCCCTGGGCCAAGGGACGCAAGAGGCACACGGCACAAAAGAGAGGTTGCCTTGCTGCACTTCATCGGAAACCTGCGGTCGGCAGGGAATACAGCAGAGGCAAGCGGAGAGCATGGCATTGCACACCCTGGCTTGCACTGGGTGGACAGAGTTCTACGCCACCCGCAAAAGACAAAAGGACCCTCGCCATTCCACAGACGAGTTCAGAGAGAAGCAGACAGAAATAAGCTTTCGGGGAACCTCGGGTCGATGCCGCACCCCGCCCGCAGGCCGACGGCTCGCGGCAGCAGCGGCGCAGAAAGGGGCAGAGAGGCAGACAAACAAAAGAGGAAGCAAACACAGAGACAATCGATCGTCTAGCATTCTCGATGCGTCTGCAAGGTGAAATTGCAGCATCTTCCGAATCTCTACAGCACTCGCCGCGCCTATCCATGAGTCTAGGCTTCCTGAATCTTAGGGCGCCTTCTACAGTGAAGACGAACACGGGCTTTAAAGACGTCTTTAGCGGGGAAGCAAGAGCCCTCCCTCATACACTCTTGGAGAGACAAGAACCAGTCAAGGACTGAGACACACAGCAGTTTCAAACTCGGGAACGGAGGAGGAGGGACAGAAAGTGTTAAACAACTGAAGCAGGACTTCGCGAAATTAGCCTGACGAGGGACCCAACCATATGCAGGTGTGAGTACCGCAATAGTGATTCACTTTTTCGGTGGCGATCCCTATGAGGCAACGAACCGTGCTAGGGGCATGCCGACATGAGTGGCGTGGCACACAAAGCGAACGAAAACGATTTATCTGAGTGCGTAGGGAGACTGAGCGCGGGTGAATCTGCGCGCGCGTGCGTCTGACTGTGAATGAATCTGCGTGCGAGCGAGTCTACGTGCATGAATGCGAGTACGACAAAGCATGGTGTAATTGTATATGAATGACAATAATTTGACAATGACTGCCTCTGGATACTCGTGACGCTGGGCGCGGCCGCCGCAAGAAGCTTCCCCGGGGCTCCCCGACGGCATCGCCCGCGCGCCGCGACGCCGATGTCGGCGCGCCCCCCCGCGAGGATCGCGCCCGCTTCCTCCCCTTCCTTTACTCCCTCTTTGCCCGCGCACTCAATAGTCCGAGGCTGCGGGCGCAGCGCAGCGCGGAGTCCCCGCGACGCGCGCAGGCCCCCCCCGAGGGGTCCCAGCGGCGCGCGCGGGTCGCCCACTGCGCGGAGCAAAGAGAGCTAGCTGGCTGGCTGATAGCAAGCAGGGCTCTTGCCGCTGGGCAGAGCGACGACGGGCGAGCGAGGCGCGAGTCCCCGCGACGCGCGCAGGTCGCCCCGGAGGGGTCCCAGCGAAGCGCGCGGGTCGTCCGCTGCGCGGAGCAAAGAAAGCTAGCTGGCTGGCTGGGACCTGCGGTGGGGCTCCATATGGGGCCACGTAACGCTGCACTGGGTAAGGGAGACGCATGAGGACTGCGCCACGGGGACCTCGGGTGGAGTTCCCCATGGGGCCACGAAACGTGTGAGGGGTGTGCCGAAATGAACGGCGGGGACGCATGCGGACTGTCTACAGGGACCTTCGGCGGAGCTCCTATGGGGCCGCGAAACGTGCGAGGGGCGCGCCGACATGAATGGCGGGGACGCATGCGGACTGTGCCACTGGGCCTTCGGCGGAGCTCCTATGGGGCCACGAAACGAATGAGGGGTGTGCCGAAATGAATGGCGGGGGCGCATGCGAACTGCGCCACGGGGACTTTCGGTGGAATTCCCTATGGGGCCACAAAACGCGTGGGGGTGTGCCGAAATGAATGGCAGGAACGCACGCGGACTGTGCCACTGGGGCCTTCGGCGGAGCTCCTGTGGGGCCACGAAACGTGCGAGGGGCGCGCCGACATGAATGGCGGGGACGCATGCGGACTGTGCCACGGTGACTTTCGGCGGAGCCCCTATGGGGCCACGAAGCGCGCGAGGGGTGTGCTGAAATTACTGGCGGGTGCGCATGCGGACTGCGCCACCGGGGCCTTCGGCGGAGTTCCTATGGGTCCACGAAACGCGCGAGGGATGGGCCGACATGAATGGCGGAGACGCATACGGACTGTGCCACTGGGACCTTCGGCGGAGCTCCTATGGGTCCACGAAACGCGTGAGGGGTGTGCCGAAATGACCGGCGGGCGCGCATGCGGACTGTGCCACAGGGACCTTCGGCGGAGTTCCTGCGGGGCCACGAAACGCGCGAGGGGCGTGCCGACATGAGTGGCAGGGGCGCATGCGGACTGTGCCACTGGAACCTTCGGCGGAGCTCCCTATGGGGCAACGAAAACCGTGAGGGGTGGGCCGAAATGAATGGCGGGGGCGCATGCGGACTGCGCCACTGGGACCTTCGGCAGAGCTCATATGGGGCCACGAAACGTGTGAAGGGGCGTGCCGGAATTAGTGTGCGGGGCGCATGCGGGCATACCCACTGGGACTTTCGGTGGAGCTCCCTACGGGGCCACGAAACGTGCGAGGGGTGGGCCGACATGGGCGTGCGGGACGCATGCGGGCACACCCACTGAGACCTTCGATGGAACTCCCTATGGGGCCACAAAGCGCGCGAAGGGAATGCCGAAATGAGTGGCGGGGACGCATGCGGACTGCGCCACGGGGACCTTCGGTGGAGCTCCCTATGGGGCCACAAAACGTACGAAGGGTGTGCCGAAATGGGTGTGCGGGACGCATGCGGGCACACCCACTGGGACCTTCGGTGGAGCTCCCTATGGGGGCACGAAACGTGCGAGGGGCGTGCCGAAATACGTATGCGGGACGCGTGCGGGCACACCCACTGGAGATCCCCATGGGGCCACGAAGCGTGCGAGGGGTGTGCCGAAATGGGTGTGCGGGACGCACGCGGGCACACCCACTGGGACCTTCGGTTGGGTTCCCTACGGCGCCGCGAAACGTGCGAGGGGTGTGCCGAAATGGGTGCGCGGGACGCGCGCGAGCACACCCACTGGGACCTTCGGTGGAGCCCCCTATGAGGCCACGAAGCGTGCGAAGGGTGCACCGGCGGAGCTCCCTATGGGGCCACGAAACGCGCGAGGGGTGTGCCGACATGGGTGTGCGGGACGCATGCGGGCACACCCACTGGGACCTTCGGTGGGGCCCACTATGGGGCCACGAAACGTGCGAGGGGTGTGCCGACATGGGTGTGCGGGACGCATGCGGGCACACCCACTGGGACCTTCGGCAGAGCTCCCTATGGGGCCACGAAACGTATGAAGGGTGTGCCGAAATTGGAGTGCGGGACGCATGCGGGCATACCCACTGGGACCTTCGGTGGAGCTCACTATGGGGCCACGAAGCGTGTGAGGGGCGTGCCGAAAGTGGCGATGACGACGACGATGATGATGATGATGATGACGATGATGATGATGATGATGGGAGTAGGAGGAAGAGGGGGGGGGGGCAGCGGGAGGAAGGACGCGGGGCGCTGTCTCTTCAAAACGAGGGCCCAACACCACAGGATGGCTGGGAAAAATAGAAGGTGGCAAGGGGCGAGGTCTAAACTCAGCCGGCGAAATTCAGGACATACCGCAGTGCCCCATAAGGTCAGAAGCTCCAGGGCTCCCGCAGTTCCAACAGCATCGTTCAGGCCCATGGTGGAGACGGGCACTAGTGCATACACCTCGGGAAAGTACTCGTAGCACAGCAAGACCCAGATACAGAGAACTATATTTAGCAACCTTGCTGATAGCCTGAATAACACCTGAGATCTGGGCAACTGAAACACCTGGGAGCCAAAGATTCACCCGCACCAGCAGGCAACTTTTGGGGGGAACAGGGGCGGGGCGGGAACGCAGACGGTTGAACAGTTTCCTTTGGGATCCCTTAGCCTGCAGGAAATCCGAACAGGCATCGATGTTACCTGCCCAGGTCGAGACCAAGGTGCGAGCGAACGAGTGGTGCCACCACGGATACCTGACACGCCCAGGGTGGAAGTCGCCCGGCGTAACTAAGTCCCCGAGCAGTAGCTGCATTCTGGAGAGAGCAATGGGGTGATGAGTCAGTCGCACCTGTGTAGCAATACTCACTAATTCCAAATCAGGAAATTCCAGACTGAGCCCCAAGTCCCGAAGCCGAGTGCACATAAGAAGATTGAACGAGAATCGCGGACCAGCAATGAGTTCCTGATACATAGCCAACTCAAAATTCCGAAGAGCACGAGGGACGGGGTAGAACTGCATCACATATGGTAGCAACGAAACAGCGAAAATCACAGACGTACGGATAGTCATGGCCAGACCGAGCCGAAGACGACGAATATCAATACAGCGCTGGTGGCACTTCTGCAGCGCAACATGCCACGCGTGTAAATATCCTCCAGGCCCAAATCTGGATCCCCAGATAACGAGTGCGCCGCACAAGTTGAATCGACGACGCACCAGGCCGCAGGGACTCCAGGAGACGTCGCACGTGCCGAGACCTGCGCGGTGAGAGAAGCAGCCCACAATGCACCAGTACACATGTCTTAAGATTCAGAGAGAGACAACTCGCGCCATCCAAGCCCTGCAACAGATGAAGCAAGAGAGGAAGCTCGAGAATAACATCACACAGTGCAAACCAGAGACCGCCAACGCATGCAAGGATCACCCTACGCATAAGCGAGCTGGTCCATCGAACGCACGGGTCGACTGCCTATGCGAGGAGAAGCATACTGGATGGGCCCCCCTGGCGCACACCACGATCCAGGCGAGCACTTCCACGCCGCTTCCCACCGAAGCAAAGATGCCCCAGATGCCCAGTGTAAAGCGCCACAAGGAAAGCAGCGACCCCAGGGTAAACTTGCATCAGAACCAGGGCCCGAAGAAGCCAGGAAATAGCGATGCTCGGAAACGCTGCCGCTAAGTCCGCGAGGAACATGCAGGAGAGACCCCTCCCCAACATAAACTGCTGCAGCCCCCATACTTCGGCATCAAGAATGTGGCCCGTCATCGAGCGCCCCTTGAGGCACGCCTGGGCGTTCGACGCGGTCTCACGGGCCACCTGTTCCAACCCCCAAGAGAAAGCCAGCGACGTGATCTTGCAGTCAGCGCCAGCCATCGCAAGCAGTCGGCATGCCCCAGGAGAGCGAGAGGGGGCCGAGGAGAGATCGGATGGGCGGCCCCCCATTCGCTAGAAACACCAATAGCATCTCACGCATGCCCACTGGCGGGCCCGCGCCATGATGCCCCATCAGATGACAGCGGATACCATGCAAGACAGCAACGGGCGCGGGAGACTTCCAACGCGAGTACACAATCCCGCCGGGGGCAGGCATGGAGCCCCCGCGCCCTCTAACGAGCTCCTCGAACGAATCCAGATCCAGATGCCACTGCTCGTCAGAAAGCCCAGGAACGGGAACAACGTGATCTTCCAGATCGGCCCAGAGATCCGCATCACACATATGCACACCAAAGACCGACCCCCAATGAACAGCAAGGGCTTCGCCAGCTTCATCAGCAGAGGCACAGGGGCCCCCATCAAGGCAAATAACATTCCCCAGGGGGGCTCTCTTCTGAAGCGGCCTCCAGGGTTCCTTACGGCGTTGCAACCTTGCTCGCATAGGCGCCATCAGGTCAGGCTCTTCCACCTGGTCCGCAGCCCTTTCCACTTCCGAAACGCGCGCGTTCTGCAACGTCTGACTGCGATCGCAGAGAGAAGGCAGCAAGAAGCAAATGCCAGACGAGAGGTCAAAGAGACGCGCGAGATCAGGGTAGCACTGCACCGCCTCACAAACCCTCTGCAAGCTCCGCGAGGGAAGCCCGCGCAACGCTGCAAGTGCGAAGTGGGCATTTCGATTTGCCTTCTCAGCCGCCGCACGCTTCGTGCGACGGCGAGTTTGGTTGGCAGCTCCCCACATGCACAAGACAGACCTGCCCCCCAATCGGCGCCAAACGGCCCATGTCTCCCAAGGGAAACTCGAGTTCAGCATGAAAGGTAGGGCGGGACCAAACCCACGATGGAATTTTCTGAAAATCAGAAGGAACAAAGGCCCGAAGAGTCGCATCCACAGGGATACGATCCGAAACATTATAACAAATGTCGCATGCCCAATCACAGAGCATGAAATCAAGAGAGCAGCAAGCGCAACAGAAGGATTGGCAAGATAGAGACGGCCAAGTCGACTAGCATGAACCAGTGCATTGTTCAGAATTTCCCTCCGCGCAGGATCTGGCTGGCGAATTTCGGCCCACCGCGGGAAGAACCGAGAAAAAGAATCGCGCCAATACCGATCCCCAGGGCGCCACCCAGATCCGCCGCCACACTGTCTCCCATCCTCCTCCAAGGTAAAGTTGAAATCTCCCCCGATCAAAATCATGACATTCCCAGCGTCGCGCAGACAATCCTGGGCCGCCCGAGCGCGCGATTGAAAGCCCAGGTGGGCTCCCGAGGTAAGTAGATACACTTTAAGAACCCAAAGAGAACCAAAGATGCCCGTACCTCCGGCAAGAAGGATGTGACCACCTTCAACCTCGCGGCGCCTAATGCCCGCGAAGAGACACCAGAGGCATGGAGAGATAGCAATCAGAACACCACCAGCAATGTCCGACGAGCGCCCCGAGGAGCCCACCGTCCAATTCCGCAAATCCTTCTGAATCGCTTTCGCATCGCCACCAGTTCCGTGAGTTTCTCGAAAGCAAAGTACGCTTGCACGACGGGAGTACGCCAGTAACTTCTTGCGTCGAGGTGATGCACGGAGAGAGGAAGCAGCAATGGAAGCGAAGAGTCCTCTAGAGTTCCAAGTGAGAAAAGCGAGAGAACAGGAGGGAGGGGGGGCAAAAGGCAGAGACACATCAAACGGCGACCCCGAGCCGTCGCTGCTGCATGAGTCAGAATCTGACGAGTCAGAGGACGAGCTAGACCCCGAGCTCGAACTGGAGGACAGAGTGCACACAATCTCCCGCTCAAGGGTGACAGCCTCATGCTGGCTCTGCGCAGCTGAGAAACCCAAATACAATTCTGAACTTATAGATCTACTCAAAAACATATTTCGGTCTAGCCAGTTGGGCTCGAAATCCAAAAGGACGCGCGGGTGCGGTCTCAAACGCATCCTGGACGTTCTGCCTAAGCGGGACAGAATCAAGGCCCAGAGTCCTCAAGCCAACTTCGTCAGCTTCAATATGAATTGCATCACGCTTCTAAGGGCAACAGTAGAGATGAAACAGCGGGACCGGGTCCTCTGACGACCGAAAACAAAAACGTCACCTCCGATCCCATTCGGATTAGCCTGAAGGCCTTTCTTACTCAGCTCTTCCTGGACTGCAGCACGCACTTTCCCCATCTTAAGAAGAGAAGCTGGTGCCGAGGAGAACAATCCCGACAAACACGGAGCGACAAGGCTTCCTCAGGGGCACTGGGGTTGGGGAACGAGTAGCCCTCACCCAACTTCCTGAAGCCCCCCGAGAAATCAAATACCATGGCTGGGGGCGGGGAGTCAAGGGTGACCTTCTTCTGCAGATCATACGCACGCACCCGAATGAGACGAGCTGCTTCCGTGGTCGCACAGTTCGAAGCAACATCTTTGCCAATACGCTCGAGAGTCGACGCCATGAGACGGTCCTGGAATCCAAGTATGAGCAACCTATGCGCGTCCTCGAGCCTGGCAACAGGTGCACGTCCTCCTCCACCTCCTGCTGACGTCGATCCGTCCCCCACAGACCCACCATCCACTGCACGACGCTTGCCCGACTGCACCACGTGTGACAAAAGACTCCGAGACATTGCAAGCCGATGAACGTGCTCGAGGGCATCCATCATCGCATATGTCATTCTCTATGACTCCTGGATCTTTATCGATGCGCGCGGTCATCTCCTTGAGGGGCTTCCCTTGGATGTTCAGTCGATCGTCTAACATTCCCGATGTGGCTTCGATGGTGGCTGCAAGGTGATCTTGCAGCATGTTCTGGATCTCTTCAGCGCTTGCCATGCCTAGATATGGGGATCAGGGCGGCACGGGGTGAGGGAGTTCGCACAAAGGATACATCTAGTTTATCGGAACCACCTAAGGCTAAAAAAACCTCGAGCCTGGCCCTTGAGCCAGAATGGTTTGAGCCAAAAATGGTTACGGATGATGATGATGATGATGATGATGGTGATGATGATGATGATGATGCCGCTGCTGCTGCTGCTGATGGTGTTGATGCTGATGATGATGGGGAGAGGGAGGGGGAAGAGGAGGAGAGGAGAGCAGAGGAGGAAGAACGCGGGGCGTTGTCTGTTCAAAACGACGACCCAACACCAAAGGATGGTAGGGAAACGCCCTACGACGTATCCAGTACATCTGCCCAACATGACAAAAGCTGCTGGTCCAGAATTGTACAGCTGATGAGAACGTAGGAGCTGTAATTGGTTGCGCAAGCTATATGGGAAGCGCGCGTCGCACAATTCACAAGACAGCGACATAAGGACGAGGGATGAGGCCCCATACTCGAATAGGACAGGGAGCGTGGGAACGAAGGGCCAGAAGAGCGCCGAAAAGTGAACACGACAGCAGCAGTGAGACAGTGAAGGAAGAAGAGGACGACAAGGAAAGAGGCAGGATAAAGAAGAAGGACGGCGATCAGTTTCCAGTGGCACGCTGGACAAGCAGAGCGGCCCGCCCCATGTCGCTGTGGCTCTCTAAAGGATCATATGTCAATCGCTAATGCAGGAAGCGAGCGGGGCCGATCTTGCCCGCCCGAGTCCTTCCTGCACCTTGCAGTGCGAGTGTTAAACGCCCGCAGGCGCGCCGCCAGGTCTTCGGGCGGCCTGCGGGAAAAGAAAACAATACGAACCTGAATATCATAAGACGCCATTCCGCTGGACCCCCCGGCGGCCTTCGAATGTGGCGACAGCTTCGCAGGTGGCGGCCTCTCAAGGATGGCGAGGTCTGGCTTGAATCTGCGTAGCACGTCGTGCCGCTGGACCCCCCGGCGACACCTTTGCAGCTCGCAGACCCCAAATGGGAAGCACAAAGACATACTAGTACTATATGTCCTCCTTGGAGGCGCGCGTCCGACCCGAATATATAGTATACCCATCTTGTAGTATATCGCTTCCCGAGCGGTGTGGCCAGAAAGCGCCCCCCACGACGCATATACTATAAGATTTCTCGGTGCGCGCGTCGCCTCCGGGGGGGCGAAGCACATATAGTATAAGTATGTTAGGGTGATGCCGACCAAAGGATGGCGAGGTCGAATCTGGATCTGCGCAGGACACCATTCCGCTGGACCCCCCAGCAGCCCTCGGATGTGGCGACAGTTTCGCAGCTCGCAGCCCGTCAAGATTGGCGAGGTCTCATCTGAACCTGCGTATAACACCAATCTGCTGGACCTCCCAGCAGACGTCGAAAGTGGCGACAGATTCGCGGCTCGCAGCCCCCCGAGGGATTGCGAGCTCCAATCTGAATCTGCGTAGGACGTCACGATGCTGGACCCCCAGCAATCCTCGAAGGTGGCGACAAGTTCGAAGTTCGCAACCTTCCATAGATGGCGTGGTATATGTTCAATCTGCGTAGCACGTCATTCCGCTGGAACCCCCAACAGCCCTCGAACATGGCGACAGATTCGCAGTTCGCAGCCCCACAGGGATGCTGAGGTGCACTCTGAATCTGCGCAGGACGTCACTATGCTCGACCCCCAGCAGCCCTTTTACGGTGGCGACAGATTCGCAGCTCGCAGCCCGTCAGGAATGGCGAGGTCTCATCTGAATATGCGTATGGCGCACCTATGCTGGACCCCCCCACGGCCCTCGAAGGTGGCGACAGCTTCGCAGCTCGCAGCCCCGCAGGGATATCAAGGTCTAATATGAGTATGCGTAGGGCGTACCTATGCTGGACTCCCCAGCGGTCCTTGAAAGCCACGACAGCTTCGCAGCTCACAGCAACCCAAGGACGGCGAGGTCGAATCTGGATCTGCGTAGGACACCACTCCGCTGGACCCCCCAGCAGCCCTCGAACGTGGCGACAGCTTCGCAGTTCGCCACATAGGGATGGTGAGGCCCAATCTGAATCTGCGTAGGACGTCACTGTGCCCAATCCCCCAGCAGCCCTCGAAATTGGCAACATATTCGTAGGTCGCGAGATGGCGATGTCTCCTCTGAACCTGCGTAGGACGTCACGATTCTCCACCCCCCAGCAGCCCTCGAAAGTGGCGGCAATGTCGCAGTTCGCAGCCTCCCAAGGATGACGAGGTCTCATCTGAACCTGCGTAGGGCTTCGCTATGCTGGACCCCCCAGCAGCCCTCGAAGGTGGGGACAGATTCGCAAGTCGCAGCACCCCAGGGATGGTGAGATGCACTCTGAATCTGCGTAGGACGTCACTATGCTGGACCCCCCAGCAGCCCTCGAACGTGGCGGCAATGTCGCAGCTCGCAGCCTCACAGGGATGGTGAGGTCCAATACTATTATGCGTAGGGCGTGAGTTTGCTGGATCCCCCAGCAGCCCTCGAAAGTGGCAACAGTTTCGCAGTTCGCAGCCCCACAGGGGTGGTGAGGTCCGATCTGAATCTGCGAAGGACGTCATTACGCTGGACCCCCCGCAGCCCTCGAAAGTGGAGAGAATTTCGCAGATCGCAGCCCCCCTGGGTGCGACAATGTTTTAGTTCGCAGCCCCACAGCGATGGTGAGGTCAAATCTCTAAATCTGAACCTGCGTAAGACATCACCAGGCTGGACTGGTGAGGTCACAATTGGACGGCCAGGCAAGAGTTAGGTCAGACATGTCCCCCTACAGGCCGATATGAGACGATACGTAAGAAATAAAAAAAAAGTCAAAACATCGTCCCCAGACTATTGTTTGACTATGTTTGAATTTTCCCCTGTAGAGGGACACGCCCGACTGAAGGTAAGAGGCGAGCTGACAGGCAGGTACGGGTGAGGCTGAGATAAGAGAAGACAGGAAAGAGGGGTGGAGTGGAGGAGGTCTGGAGCCAAGAGAGCTCTCCTCCTCGTCCTCCTCCTCCTCCTCCTCCTCCTCCGCCTCCACCTCCGCCGCCGCCGCCGCCGCCTCCGCCTCCGCCTCCGCCTCCGCCTCCGCCTCCGCCTCCGCCTCCGCTTCCGCCTCCTCCTCCTCCTCCTGCCCCTCCTCCTCCTCCTCCTCGTCCTCCTCCTCCTCCTCCTCCTCCTCCTCGTCCTCCTCCTCCTCCTCCTCCTCCTCCTCCTCCTCCTCCTCCTCCTCTATTCGAAGCGAGAGCCCGAAACAGAAGGATTAGGAAAAACAGAATCAAACAACACCGTGGTTTGGGGTGGGACCTTCCAGAGACACTGCCCCACCCCCCTCGGGAAACCGCCCACCCCCTCAGCCCCCCACCCACCAAGGTGGCCCCGGGTGGCATCAAAGACGGCCAAGATGATCTCCAAATCTGACAAAAGAGACCTATTCTGCCTCCACGACGGTCCAAGATGGCCTCCAGGACGGTCACGATGGCCCCGCGACTGCCCAAAAGGCCCCCAAGACGCCACGAGAGGTCTCCAAGAGGACCCCCAGGAGGGCCAGAAGATGCCGAAAGCATTGGTTGTCCTTGGGTGTTCAATTTTTGTTCAGCGTTGGCACCTCGTCAAGTTGGCCGGGCCCAAGAAGGCTCCAAGCGGGCGCCAACAGGGCCCGAACGCCCCAAGGAGGGCCACCAGGCGGTCCAAGATATCACCAAGGCGGCGCCGAAGCTCCCCCAAGATGACCCAGAGACCCCGAGACGGGACCCGAAAGCGCCGGACGGGCCAAGAGTGCCCTGCCACGGCCCAGGCGGCCCTCAAGAGACTCCAATAAACCTCCAAAAGGCCCCCAAGAGACCCTGAAGGAGAGCTCGCCCCTGGCGGCGACCCGAGAGCGGTGGCGGAATCGCGCGGCAGCACAACTGGATGTGCTGCGTTAGCTTGTCATCATTATATTCACATGTGCTGTGACGCGTTGTTGCTTGGCAAACTGCGTGTGGCTCCTGTCTGTCCGATAGTACGCTCTGTATCTAAGGTGTTTCGTACACGGCATGTCTGTATGTGTTGCGCGACTGCTGCCTTAAACTGAATGCTCCGTACACGTGCTCTTTATGTATGCTCTCGATGTCTGCCCTTCGTTTGGCGATGAATTGACGATTGGGGGGTCGATGCCTCCCCCATGGGCCAGCCCACGCCCGTCGGCGCCTCTAACCCCAGGGATCCGATGCCTTGATTTTTCAAGACGCGGTGCCCGCAAGTCTCGACCCTTGCCCGCAAAAGAATGTCCCCAGACTATTTGTCCTATTTCCCTACCCAGGCTCTGCCTAGAAGGGTTCTTACTCTCTTGGCTTAAAGGGCCGGACAGTGGGAACCGGCACGGGCGGTTCCCCCAGTATCCGCCCTGCGGTTCCCCCAGCTACGTCCCCTTAGCTTAGCGTTGCTTATCTCATCTTAGCTTAGCTTATTTCGGCTTAGCTTAGCTTAGCTTCATCTTAGCTCAGGTTTATCTTAGCTTCCCTTAGCTTTGTCTTAGCTTAGCTTAGCTTCATATTAGCTCCATGTTTAGACCGGTTTTATGTTCGGGTAATTACCATGGGTGTAATTCCCTACCTAGGCTCAGCCTAGAGGGTTAGCTTAGCTTAGCAAAGCGCAGCGCTGCATTAGCATAGCATAGCATAGCATAGCATAGCATTGCATAGCACAGCATAGCGCAGCGCTGCATTAGCATAGCATAGCATAGCATAGCATAGCATAGCGCAGTTTAGCAAATCATAGCATAGCATAGCTTAGCATAGCACAGCGCAGCATGGCATAGCATAGCATAGCTTAGCATAGCATAGCTTAGCATGGCATAGCTTAGCATGGCATAGCATAGCGCAGTATAGCACAGCATAGCATAGCATAGCAGAGCATAGCATAGCGCAGCATAGCATGGCATGGCATGGCATAGCATAGCATAGCATAGCATAGCATAGCATGGCAACTAATGCTGCTTGCCTAGGGGCTCCAACTTCTAGGTAGGGTCGCACTGGGGTAATCTTGAATATTCCTCCTGTAGAGGGACAGGCCCGACTTAAGGGTGGAGGGAGGGGAGAAGGCTTCTTAGACAGAGGCTGCTTCTGAGAAGGCGCCGGCCTTGTATCTACAGATAGATAAGGCCCGCGCCTTCCAAAAGTCGGGGGCTCGCAAACATGAATCAGCGATCCGTGGGTTTGGCGCGCGGTCGCCAAATCCACGGATCGGGGGAGGTGCCCTCCCCAAAGGGCGGCTGGTGCCGCCTCGCTCGACGGCGGAAATCCGCGATTTCCCATGGAAACGGCACCCGTCGATAATCCACGCCCCCTTGATCCATGCTGTGCTGACGGCCCTGGGGCCTGGCAAGGGCCCCCGGAGGGGGAAAACTACAAAAAAAAAAAGAAAAAACTCCGTCTGGATTTGTTCCATGCTCCTGAGGTCTATGGGCGGCGCGGCGGCGCGCACAAGGGGGTGGAGTTAGGTCGGGCATGTTCCCCTACAGGGAGATTTTGGACGAAAAATAACAATAGTTCAAAAAACCGCCGACCCTGTCGGCGTGTGAAGAGGCTGTTCCGTTTGACTCGTCCTCGTCGTCGTCGTGGTCGTTGTTGTCGTCGACACCGCTGTCGTCGTCGCTGTCGCCGTCGCCGGTCCCCTCCCTTTCCCTGAGCCTGGCGCCGCTGCCTGCACTTTCACCGGGCCCTCCTCCTCGAGCGCGCCAGCCACAGCGGAATTGAGCAGCGCTGTAGTTGAGTCGAAGGGAAGCCCCTTCCCTTAGATCCCTTCCCCGCCGGGGGGGGGGGTCCCAGGGGGGTTCCCAGGAGAGGTCCAGGGGGGGGGTCCCGGGTCAGATACGACTCCCCTCCGGGCGGTTCGGGAGCCCAGACAATTCCAAGACGTAGCAAAAGTACCCCGAGAGGCCCCCAAGAATGTCATCGAGGGCCCCGAATCGCCGAAGTATCGGTACAAGTCGCGATAGCCTCCAGACAGCTTCGGAAGTTCCCAATATCCAATGGCGCTCCCAAGAGGGCCCCAAGGAGCAAAAATCATAGATTTCCCTCAGGTTTTGAAAGATTTGGGCGTTCTCGCCTTGTCAGCTTCCCGACGCTCCAAGACAGGCCAAGAGGCCCCCAAGACCGCCCCAATATCGCCCAAGACGCCTCCAAGATAGCCCAAGAGGTCCCCAAGACGTCTCCAAGAGAGAGCCCAGACTGGAGACTCGACTGGACATTTCGAACCCTCGGCCTCAGAAGCTCCCAGGAGGCCCCCATAGGCCCCTAAGAAGCTCCCCACGAAGCCCCAAGAGGTTCCCAAGAGACCCCCAGGAAGCTCCAAGAGGCCCCCACGAAGCTCCCAAGCGGTCCCCAACAGCCTCCCAAGAGGCCCCAGAACTACCCCCAAAAGGCCCCCCCCGAGAACTCCCTGTATCCCGTCACCGCCGGGGGTGGAGCGGGGGCGTCCCCGGGGGGGTACCAGGGCGAGACCCGGGACGGGTTACGGGGGATGGTCTCGGGTCAGATACGACGCCTCCCTCGCTGCGATTTCGGAGCCCAGAAAAACTCCAGACACGCCAACATTGAATCACGAAGGGAAGCCCCTTTCCTTTCATCCCTTCTCCGCTGGGAAACAGGGACCCAAGAGGGCCCCAAGACCGACCAAGAGGCCTCCAAGACAGTCGAAGAGGGCCCCCAAGACGGCTCCAAGGAGGAGCCCAGACGGGGGACCCGACCGGACATTTCGAGCCCTCGGCCTCAGAAGCTCCCAGGAGGCCCCCATAGGCCCCTAAGAAGCTCCCCACGAAGCCCCAAGAGGCTCCCAAGAGACCCCCAGGAAGCTCCAAGAGGCCCCCACGAGGCTTCCAAGCGGCCCCCAAGAGCTTCCCACCCAAGAGGCTCCCAAACTACCTCCAAGAGGCCCCCAACAGCGCTCGCCGTCGTCGTCGTCGCCATTCAGGGTCGACGGCACCAGCCGTAAGGCCTTCGCAATCTTCAAAAATACTCCATAAAAATATGTGTGTATGTGTATGTGTATGTGTATGAATAGGTGTATGTGTATGTGTATGTGTATGTGTATGTGTATGTGTATGTGTATGTGTATGTGTATGTGTGTATGTGTATGTGTATGTGTGTATGTGTGTATGTGTACATGTGTGTATGTGTACATGTGTATGTGTATATGTGTATCTGTGTATATGTGTATATGTGTAGATGTGTATATGCGTGTATGTGTAGATGTGTATATGTGTATATGTGTATGTGTGTATGTGTGTATGTGTGTATGTGTGTATGTGTGTATGTGTGTATGATGTGTGTATGATGTGTGTATGATGTGTGTATGATGTGTGTATGATATGTGTATGATGTGTGTATGATGTGTGTATGATGTGTGTATGTGGTGTGTATGTGGTGTGTATGTGGTGTGTATGTGGTGTGTATGTGGTGTGTATGTGGTGTGTATGTGGTGTGTATGTGGTGTGTATGTGGTGTGTAATGTGGTGTGTATGTGGTGTGTATGTGGTGTGTATGTGCTTGTGTGGGTGTGTATGTGGTGTGTATGTGTGTGTGTATGTGGTGTGTATGTGGTGTGTATGTGGTGTGTATGTGGTGTGTATGTGGTGTGTATGTGGTGTGTATGTGGTGTGTATGTGGTGTGCATGTGGTGTGCATGTGGTGTGCATGTGGTGTGTATGTGGTGTGCATGTGGTGTGCATGTGGTGTGCATGTGGTGTGTATGTGGTGTGTATGTGGTGTGTATGTGGTGTGTATGTGGTGTGTATGTGGTGTGTATGTGGTGTGTATGTGGTGTGTATGTGGTGTGTATGTGGTGTGTATGTGGTGTGCATGTGGTGTGTATGTGGTGTGTATGTGGTGTGTATGTGGTGTGTAGGTGGTGCGTAGGTGGTGTGTATGGGGTGTGTATGTGGTGTGTATGTGGTGTGTATGTGGTGTGTATGCGTGTGTGGTATGTGGTGTGTATGTGGTGTGTATGTGGTGTGTATGTGGTGTGTATGTGGTGTGTATGTGGTGTGTATGTGGTGTGTATGTGGTGTGTATGTGGTGTGTATGTGGTGTGTATGTGGTGTGTATGTGGTGTGTATGTGGTGTGTGTGTGTGTGTGTGTGTATGTGGTGTGTATGTGTATGTGTGTGTTCGGTGTGTATGTGGGTGGGTGTAATGTGAGTGTAGTTATGTGGTGTGTTTGTGGTGTGTTTGTGCTTTGTATGTGGTGTGTATGTGGTGTGTCATGTGTGTGTGTATGTGGTGTGTATGTGTGTGCTGTATGTGAATGTGTATGTGGTGTGTTATGTAGGTGTGTATGTGGTGTGTTGTGGTGTGTCTTGTAGTGTGTATGTGTATGTGTATGTGTGTATGTGTGTATGTGTAGTTTGTGTCGTATGTGCCGCTTGTACTGCGTGTGTATGTGTGTATGTGTGTATGTGGTGTGTATGTGGTGTGGATGTGGTGTGTGCGGTGTGTATGTGGTGTGTATGGGTGTATGTGTGTATGTGTGTATGTGTGTATGTGCGTATGTGTGTATGTGAGTATGTGTGTATGTGTGTATGTGTGTATGTGCGTATGTGTGTATGTGTGTATGTGTGTATGTGTGTATGTGTGTATGTGTGTATGTGTGTATGTGTGTATGTGTGTATGTGTATATGTGTGTATGTGTGTGTGTGTATGTGTGTATGTGTGTATGTGTGTATGTGTGTATGTGTGTATGTGTGTATGTGTGTATGTGTGTATGTGTGTATGTGTCTATGTGTGTATGTGTCTATGTGTGTGTCTGTGTGTATGTGTGCGAAGTGTGTGTATGTGTGTGAAGTGTGTGAAGTGTGTGAACTGTGTGAAGTGTGTGAAGTGTGTGGCGTGTGAAGTGTGTGAAGTGTGTGAAGTGTGTGAAGTGTGCGAAGTGTGTGAAGTGTGTGAAGTGTGTGAAGTGTGTGAAGTGTGTGAAGTGTGTGAAGTGTGTGAAGTGTGTGAACTGTGTGAAGTGTGTGAAGTGTGTGAAGTGTGTGAAGTGTGGAAGTGCGTGAAGTGTGTGAAGTGTGTGAAGTGTGTGACGTGTGTGAAGTGTGTGAAGTGTGTGGTGTGTGGAGTGTGTGAAGTGTGTGATGTGCGTGATGTGCGTGGAGTGTGTGAAGTGTGTGAAGTGTGTGAAGTGTGTGAAGTGTGTGAAGTGCGTGAAGTGTGTGAAGTGTGTGAAGTGTGTGAAGTGTGTGATGTGTGTGAAGTGTGTGAAGTGTTTGAAGTGTGTGAAGTGTGTGAAGTGTGTGAGGTGTGTGAAGTGTGTGAAGTGTGTGTGTGAAGGCGTGAAGTGAAGTGTGTGAAGTGTGTGAAGTGTGTGCAGTGTGTGAAGTGTGTGAAGTGTGTGAAGTGTGTGGAGTGTGTGAAGTGTGTGAAGTGTGTGAAGTGTGCGAAGTGTGTGAAGTGTGTGAAGTGTGTGAAGTGTGTGAAGTGTGTGAAGTGTGTGAAATGTGTGAAGTGTGTGAAGTGTGTGAAGTGTGTGAAGTGTGTGAAGTGTGTGAAGTGTGTGAAGTGCGCGAAGTGCGCGAAGTGTGTGAAGCGTGTGAAGTGAGTGAAGTGTGTGAGGTGTGTGAGGTGTGTGAGGTGTGTGAAGTGTGTGAAGTGTGTGAAGTGTGTGAAGTGTGTGAAGTGTGTGAAGTGTGTAAAGTGTGTGAGTGTGTGAAGTGTGTGTGTGAGTGTGTGAAGTGTGTGCAGTGTGTGAAGTGTGTGTGCGAAAGTGTGTGAAGTGTGTGAAGTGCGTGAGTGTGTGAAGTGTGTGAAGTGTGAAGTGTGTGAAGTGTGTGAAGTGTGTGAAGTGCGTGAAGTGTGTGAAGTGTGTGGAGTGTGTGTGAAGTGTGTGAAGTGTGTGAAGTGTGTGGAGTGTGTGAAGTGTGTGAGGTGTGTGAGGTGTGTGGAGTGTGTGAAGTGTGTGCGTGAAGTGTGAAGTGTGTGAAGTGTGTGAAGTGTGTGAAGTGTGTGAAGTGTGTGAAGTGTGTGAAGTGTGTGAAGTGTGTGAAGTGTGTGAAGTGTGTGTGTGTGAAGTGTGTGAAGTGTGTGAAGTGTGTGAAGTGTGTGAAGTGTGTGAAGTGTGTGAAGTGTGTGAAGTGTGTGAAGTGTGTGATGTGTGTGTGTGATGTGTGTGTGTGTGTGATGTGTGTGTGATGTGTGTGATGTGTGTGATGTGTGTGTGTGTGTGTGATGTGTGTGATGTGTGTGATGTGTGTGTGATGTGTGTGTGATGTGTGTGTGCTGTGTGTGATGTGTGTGTGATGTGTGTATGTGATGTGTGTGATGTGTGTGTGATGTGTGTGTGATGTGTGTGTTATGTTTTTGTCATGTGTGTGATGTGTGTGATGTGTGTGATGTGTGTGATGTGTGTGATGTGTGTGATGTGTGTGATGTGTGTGTGTGTGATGTGTGTGTGATGTGTGTGATGTGTGTGTGATGTGTGTGATGTGTGTCTGATGTGTGTGTGATGTGTGTGTGATGTGTGTGTGTGGTGTGTGGTGTGTGGTGTGTGGCTTGTGGTGTGTGGTGTGTGGTGTGTGGTGTGTGGTGTGTGTGTGTGGGTGTGTGGTGTGTGTGGTGTGTGGGTGTGTGTGTGAGAGTGTGTGTGAGAGTGTGTGAGTGTGTGTGAGAGTGTGTGTGTGTGCGCGTGTGCATATAGAATAATATGTTGTTATTGTAGTACTGCTTATTTTTGAAGAAAAATCAAAAAGACAAATCCCCTGACTATTTTTCCTATCCTTGAATATTCCTCCTGTAGAGGGACAGGCCCGACTTAAGGGTGGAGGGAGGTGAGAAGGCTTCTTAGACGGAAGCAGCTTCTGAGAAGGCGCCGGCCTTGCATCTACAGATAGATAAGGCCCGCGCCTTCCAAGAGTCGGGGGCGCGCAAACATGAATCAGCGATCCGTGGGTTTAGCGCGCGGTCGCCAAATCTACGGATCGGGGGAGGTGCCCTCCCCAAAATGCGGCTGATGCTGCCTCGCTCGGCGGCGGAAATCCGCGGTTTCCCATGGAAACGGGACCCGTCGATAATCCACGCCTCCTTGATCCATGCTTGCGATCGCCTGAAAGTTGTGTTGACGGCCCCGGGGCCTGGCAAGGGCCCCCGGAGGGCGAAAACTGCAAAAAACAAAAAAACGTCTGGATTTGTTCCATGCGCCTGAGGTCTATGGGCGGCGCGGCGGCGCGCACAAGGGGGTGGAGTTAGGTCGGGCATGTTCCCCTACAGGGGAATTTGGACGAAAAATAACAATAGTCAAAAAAAAATGTATTCAAAAATGTGTGTGCGTGTGTGCATATACAATAATGTGCTTCTGTGTGGTAATATTGATTACTTTTGAAAGAAGCAAATCTCCTGACTATTGTTCCTATTCTTGAATATTCCTCCTGTAGAGGGACAGGCCCGACTTAAGGGTGGAGGGAGGGCAGAAGGCTTCTTAGACGGAAGCTGCTTCTGAGAAGGCGCCGGCCTTGCATCTACAGATAGAGAAGGCCCGCGCCTTCCAAGAGTCGGGGGCGCGCAAACATGAATCAGCGATCCGTGGAATGGCGAGCGGTCGCCAAATCCACGGATCGGGGGAAGTGCCCTCCCGAAAATGCAGCCGGTGCCGCCTCGCTCGGCGGCGGAAATCCGCGATTTCTCATGGAAACGGGACCCGTCGCTAATCGACGCCCCCTTGATCCATGTTTGCGATCGCCTGAAAGCAGCCCTCCCCCCTCCCCCTGCCCCCCTTCTGCGCGTGGCTTGATCTGGGCCTGGCCCCTGGGCCGACGCTGCGCCTGGGCCAGGAAGCCGGCCGTGATGCCCATGGTGGTGGGCAGCGACGCGGCGCAGACGCCCTGAGGCGGGCGACGCCGGCGCCACTGCAGGACACGCGAGAGGACACAACACCCTTCCGAGGGCCACACTTCCACAGGGATGTAGAAAGCATGGGCCGCGACACACAGGACACAAGAGTACCCTTGATTCAGCAGGGTCGACCTACTAATCAGCCTCGACTGTACTCTCGCCGAAGGCTCCAGTCGCCGGGACGAGGACCACGAAGACCACGACGCCCACGACGACGAACGACGACGACGACGACAACGACAACGACGCAACGACGACGCCACGACGACGACGACGACGACGCACCGACGACGACGACGACGACGACGACGACGACGACGACGACGACGCAACGACGACGACGACGACAACGACGACGACGACGACCATGACGCTGACGACGGCGGCGACGACGGCGGCGGCGACGGCAGCGGCGGCGGCCCCGGCGGTGGCGACGGCGACGACCCCCACCTTGGGAAGGACCAAAACGGTGCGGTGACAGACCTTGCGGTGACCGCGAAGTCGCAGACGACCTCACCGCACGGTCCGTCATCGCACCGCTTTTGTGACCCTGGAGCCCGTAGTCGCCCGAAACATCCTCGGAGAACGATCCGAGTCCCGAAACCATGCGATCACCACAAGTCCCACTGACTCACCACACGGTGTGGCCACTGCACCATTTGGGGTCGCCGACACCTCCTCTCGTCGTGGCGGTTTTCGGCCGATTTCGGCCACCAGAACGGCCAGCCCTACTTTGAGGACCGCGGGGGTTGCCAAGGGGATGGGGGGAGTGCAAGATCGGGGCTGTCTGGGCGGAGCCCACTTAGCGGAATTATTTGACTCGTTGAAGCCGCCTAGGGCGCCTGTAACCCACATAAAAACTATATTCGGCAAGACATACCAATATTAGCATCAACTTCAAAGCCCCCTGTCCCATTAACAAGCCCCGCGCTGATCCTAGCACCTCCTCTAGTCGTGAAGGTTCCTGGCCTGCTTGGCTCACGGAAGCACCTGTGCTGGGCCACGGGACCACCACAAATGGCTCAGGATGAACAGTCGGTCCCACTTGGATCACCGAGGGGGTTGCCACGGGGATAGGGAGTCAGCAGTGGATGCCAAGGTGGGTCATACGCCATACCTGAGCTTATTAGCGGGTTACACAAACCCAAAGTGGCCTAGGGGGCAGATTACTCTGCGAAGTGGGCGGAGCCCAATTAGCCTGAATCGTTAACCTCCCTATGGCACTGCAACCCGCTTGTACGCTAGGTTAGGCCAGGTATCCGCAAACGTTTAGGTCGGGCATGTCCCCCTACAGGCGGATACTGGACGAAAAATCAAAAATTATCCAAACATATCCAAGAAGAGCCAAAAATGGTGAAAAAACGTCCCCATATTATTTTTTGATTATTTTTGAATATTCCTGCTGAAGAGGGACACGCCCGACTTAGCGCTAGGTTAGGCCGGGTATCCGCCAACGTGCCTTCAGCATTGAAGTGGAGTGCACCAAGGCGGCCCTAAGATGGCCCAAAGACGGCCCAGGAGACCTCCAAGACGCCCAAGACGGCCTCAGAGACGGTCCTGAAGCGCCCCAAGAAGGCCCCAAGTCGGCCCACAGGCCCCCAAGACGGCTTCCGACGGCGTCAGACGGGCCGGGAATGCCCTCAGGCGGCCAAAGAGCCTCCCTCCCAAGCAGCCTCAAAGCCTGAAGAGGCCCAAGGAAGTCTCTAGAGGCTCCCGAGAGGCCTCCTCCTCCTCCTCCTCCTCCTCCTCATCCTCATCCTTATCCTCGAACGTGTCCCTCCCTTTCCTCATCTTCTTCTCCCCACGTGTTCCTCGAAGGGTGTCCACAACGATTCGAGGAACACATAGTACGACAACTTGGCCGAGCCCTGGCCGCGACGTTCAGGCACACTGG
>CAUYUJ010018362.1:94113-124113 GCA_963575745.1 Prorocentrum cordatum | reverse complement strand
GGGGGTCTGGGCAAAAGGCCGCTCTTTCATGGCTGGTCTGGGGAGTTCCAAAGCTGTTCGTCTGGGAGAATCGTGACCCCACCCCCCTTTTTATCGCGAAATCTGGGATACCCTCCCCGCACCGACCTCGATCTTGTAACCCCGGCCCGACCGTAAGGACCACGGGTCCCCCAAATCCTAAATTGTACCCCATCTGTCGACACAGGCGCCGCTGGCCCCTCCTCGAAGAGGGCCCCCCCGAGCGAGGAGGGCCACTCCAGAGCGACAAGCCCGGGCCGCCGCTGCCGCCGCAGGCCTCGCGCTTGATGGCCTTCTCGTCCTCCGCGCGCCGCCCACGGCCCCCTCCCCCTCCCCCTCCCCCTCCCCTCCCCCTCCCCCTCCCCCTCCCCTCCTCCTCCTCCTCCTCCTCCTCCTCCTCCTCCTCCTCCTCCTCCTCCTCCTCCTCTCCTCCTCCTCCTCCTCCCCCCCTCCTCCTCCTCCTCCTCCTCCTCCTCCTCCTCGTGCTCGTCCTCGTCCTCCTCCTCCTCCTCCTCCTCCTGCTCCTCCTCTTCCTCGTCATCTTGTTCCTCCTCCTCCTCCTCCTCTTCCTCTTCCCCCCCTCGCCTTCCTCATTCTTCCAGGGTGATTCACAGTCCCCTCGCACAAGGAAACGTCAGCAAGGATTACAACCCTGACAATTGCTGGTGCACTGCACAGCAGATGCAGTGCAGTTTTCTTTTTCTTTTTAAAGGCACTCGACCTACACCATGTTGGCCCAGCGTGTATCAGCTCATGGGCTGGGCCTAAATGACCATTCGAATGGAGCACGGCGCCGATCCACTCTGCAACCTCTTGCACAAGATGAGACATCGATTGCCAGCGGCCTAAACCTTCCTGTGCCAAAGACCACACGACGCATAACGGCCCCTGACCCGTCTGGTGCGGCCTCATTTCAGAACTGGAGAGGACCACAGCGCTGCTGATTCCGCCGCACCACGCAGACAAATCACCAATGGACACACACGCGCACGCACCCACACGCTCACGCACATGAATGAACTGACACTCTGTAGCCGAAAATATGAATTCAGCTGCACCGTATCCCATGGGCAATATCAACAATCGTTACAATATGTGCTCGCCGCGCTCCAGCGGCTTAAACTATCCCGCGCACCGGAGCACGGGACAGATAACGGCCCTGACCCAGCTGGCGCAGCCTCATTTCCACACTGATGGCAGGAACCACAGAGCTCCATTTTTCCGCTGCACCGAGGGAACACGGCCCAAACCCGCAGGGATAGGACACCTTCATGGCGCACCAGAAACGTCAGGAAGGATAACAACCCTGACAAGTATGGTGCACCCCGTGGATGCACTGCACAAGAGATGCAGCGATGTTTGTTTGCAAGGGCGAAGCACACCATGTTGGCCCAGCGAACATTAGACCACGAGCTGAGTCTGGAAGGAGACTCGAGTGGGGCACCACGCCGGTGAACTCCGCCACAACTTGCACCAGATGAGACATTGTGTGCCAGCGGCTTAAATCTTCCTGTGCAAAAGACCACAGGAAACAAAACTGCCCCTGACCCGTCTGGTGCGGCCTCATTTCAGAATTGATGGAGGGGACCACAGCGCTGCTTATTCCGCCTCAGCGCTCAAACCATTCACCAACGCACGCGCACGCGCACGCGCACGCACATGAATGAACTGACACTCGGCACACCACGACTTAGGCGCACAATGGCCGCAGCGTCAACCTCTTCATACTCATACTCCTTGGGAGGAGGTGGAAGGGGCAAGAGAGAGGGAGGAGGGAGCAGGGAGGAGGGGAGAGAAAGGAGAGAAAAGGGGGACGAAGTAGTAACAATGAGAAAGGAAGGGCAGGGGTGCGCAGGAAGACGACGACGACGACGACGACGACGACGACGACGACGACGACGACGACCGCGGCGGTCCTCCCCGGCAGCCACGACGCATGGGGGGGCGCACTCGAAGCAGGCGTACCTTGGCGGCGGGGGGGGGGCGCTGTCGGGCCGCCTGGGCACCTTTCAAGGGGCCCAAGGACACACAAATAATTACACACAAATAACAGGATTCCCAATCTATTCCCAGATTTTTTGGATTTTCGTTTTCCCCCCACTTCGCATATTTTCCCATATTTTCCTTGGGATCAACAATTAATTGTGTCTCTGCATTGGCGGTTTTCCGTAATACAAAGAGCATCCCAGCAATTAAGACATTGAAGAAGAAACAACTGATCGCGAACATGACAGACGCATCTGGGCAGACCAGAACAGACCGGCAGGGGATAGCGGACGTGTTCGCGGAGTTTTACGCAAATTTGTATCAATCATCATTTGTCGGCGAAGCTCTTGCGTCTTCTGACCGGGCCACGGATGCAGACGTCGTGCCGGTTTTCACGATGGCCGAGCTTAGGGCGCAGATCAAGAACCTCAACAACGGCAAGTGTTGCGACTCGAAAGGCGTATTTGCGGAGATGATCAAGCACGGGGGCCCCGCCATCGCAAGTACATTGCTCGACCTCTACAACAACATCCTTTCGCCGACTGCTCCCCCTCCGGAGGCGTGGAAACAATCGGTCGTGACAGTGCTTTACAAGTCCGGGGACGCCGCAGATGCTAAAAATTATCGCCCTGTTACGATCATCCCGATGATGTACAAGTTATTTGCCAAGCTGCTCTATGGAAGGTTGTACCCAATGTTGGACAAATATCAGACGATCGATCAAGCAGGATTTCGCCAAGGCCTCAGTACTGTGCACCATCTGTTCGCTCTCACACAGCTGCAAGAGAAGTGCCAGGAATGGCAACAGAATGTTTGGGTTGCTGCCATTGATTTCAAAAAAGCATTTGATTGCGTGGAACATCAGAGCTTATGGGCCGCTCTTCAGAGACAAGGAGTTCCTGCTGGATATATTAATAAACTTCGAGAACTGTATGCTGGGCAATCGGCCCGGGTACGCACCGACCGCTTGAGCAAGCCTTACCATATCCACCGCGGCACAAAACAGGGAGATCCGCTCAGCACGCTGCTTTTCAACGCTCTTTTAGAAGATGTGATGTCCGTCGCGAAGACGAAATGGCTAAGGAAAGGATGAGGCTTAAAGCTTGGTTTTACAGATCTGCGGCAAATAACAAATTTACGTTTTGCTGATGACGTTTTACTTGTAGCGACAAATCTTCGGCAACTGAAAGCCATGCTCGCCGACGTCCGGAATGAGGCGGCTGAAGTGGGGCTCGTATTGCATCCAGACAAGACGAAGATCCTAAGCAACACGACGCGAGGCACGGGACGTCCGAAAGACACGAGCACCATGGTGGGCGACATGAAGATTGAGATCGTACCGTACAGCGGGAAGGTCAAATATCTGGGCCGGCAGGTGAGCTTCGATCGCCCCCACGATGTGGAGATTGACCACAAGATCCACATGGCATGGGCACGCTTTATGCAACAACGTGATGAACTGACAGACCGCAGATATCCATTGTACTCGCGCCTTCGGCTTTTTGATAGCACCGTGTCTACGACGTTGCTTTATGGGGCAGCAACGTGGGTACTGACCAAGGAGCTAGAGGACAATCTCCGGAGAACGCAACGAAAAATGCTCCGCATGATTGTGCGCTGCAGCAGGAGAGTTCTTGAGCCAGGCTCACCAGGACCCAGTTCTTCGTCTTCACATTCATCATCTTCTGTTATGTCTACGACTGGCCAAAGTGTGGAGTTGGAGCCTTGGCAAGATTGGATTCGTAGGGCGACGAGAGAAGTCGAACGCCACATGTCTAGACTGAAGCTACGAGATTGGGTCAGTGAACACCGCAGAGCGGCAGTTCTTTGGCTTGAGCGAGTGCGCTCGGACACCGGGTCTTGGGCACGTTTTGCCTTCGACTGGAATCCTGACCGCCACGTTCGGCGACCAGGCCGGCCTTTCAAGCGCTGGTTGGAGACGACCGAGACATTCCTGATCTTCAAGAACTGAAGGCGCCGAGGCGCCCCCGCGCCGCCCGTCTCGGGACGGCCTCCGGGCCGATGGTGCGCGTCTTGTCTAGTCTTGTCTTGTCTTGTCTTGTCTGTGTTTTTTCCCCTCCTGAACTTTCGGGGTCCGTCTTGGACGGTCCGCTGGGTCGTCCTGGGGCCCGCCTTGGGGGGTCCCGGGGGCCGTCCGAAGGCCACCTGGGGCCACCCTGGGTTCCCCCTGGACCGCTCCGGGGCCCTCCTGGGAACTTCTTGCGCCGTCTCGGAAGCCACGGAAGCCCGAAAACGGTGAGAAGGGGGCGCCTCCCGCCGCACGGGCTCGGCTCGGGCCGGCTCGGCCATCGATACAAGAACGGCGCCCATGCACCGTGCGTCCCTGTAGGCCCCGTTCCACCGCGGCACGGTGCATGGTTTCTCTGCTCCGAAGGGTGAAGAGCCGTGCACCGTGCCATGTTTGGGCCGAAGGTCGGCGGCGCCTCGGGAGTCACCAACGCGGTGAGGCGCCGAGCCTTTCGGTTCCAAGGCCGACAACCGTACATTGTACCTCCTCGACGGCGCCTCGGGAGACACCAACGCGGCACAGCGCACACTTTTTGATCGGCAGCGCCTTGGATCCCAGTTGCGGTCCAGGTACGGCACGGTTCCTGCTGAACGAATTAGACACAAGGGCGGCGAGGAAGGCCAGGACAGAGAAGGGGGAGGGCCGCGAACGGCCGGAGCGCGCCACGGTGGCTGGAAGTAGGGGGGAAAGCGACAGAGGGAGGGAGGGATGGAGGAAGGAGGAGCAGGAGGAGGTGAGTGAGTGAGTGACCCCAAGTCGCGAAGCGACATCCGACGAATCACGAAGCCCGCCCCACCTGCGTGGCCTTGCTCTGGACCTTCGGCCACTGGCCAGCGGCGATTCGAGTTAGATACTCGGACCTGGCGGAATTCGCGGTCTTGAGACAAGGTTGCCCCAGACCCTTCAACATCTGACTGGCAAAACACCCGCACCGACTACAGAACCAGAGCTTCAAAGTGCCCTGCAAAGTGAGTTGGTGCGAAAGATCAGCCCACCCTCCCGCTAAGTGCAACCTGACTCCAGACGGGACCCTGAAAAAATCATCGTGCACATGAACAGGATGAAAACACGGGGTATCCCTCCAAACAGATTGCCTAGCTATGGCAGCGGAGCTGCAACACCTACGACACCTACGACCAGTCTCGTCTAACTGGTGAGAGGTGGTGAAAGTCTGAACCGCAGAGACGGCAGGAGGAGGGGGAGGAGGTGGCTCACGTTGTTTCCTCCCAGGAGGCTCCAGACGTTTCTCTGCTGCTAGAGAGTCAAGCGTAGCACGGAGTAGGCGTAGCCGAACGAGAAGTACCCTCTGCTCCCACTGCTCGGCCCGAACTCTCTCCTCTGCACTGACCTGCACACGACTGGCTGCTGACCCTGCAAGGATATCCGCCACAGCATTTCCCAAGATCATCCACATTGGAAATCTCCCAGACAACGCTTCGCGGGCCTCCAGATGCGAGTTGACAAACAACACCACAAACGAGGCTGGGTCCCTGGAGAAATCGAAAACAGCTCCTATTCGATGCCATAGATCGGCGTCAGGTCCCGAGGGCTCACGATAAAGTTTCGAGACCCAACCTTCCGCAACGTATTCGTTATCTGTGGTATACACCACTCGGCCCGAAGAGTGTTCAGCTGCCAAGAGAAGGGCCCGAAGTTCTCCACGAGAAACCGACTGCCGTTCCCCCGCAAGCCCACCAGACATCGAACTAGCGATCTCGAGAGGCTCGAAACAACTGATACAGATAACTAATAAGCCCACGCGGCGATATCTTGTGTGCCCTGATAATTCACCTCCACTGGCATCACCAAACAGAAAGATTGGGGCTTCCCGAGTGCCGTGTCCAAAAGCCCCTGTCGACACAATCTCTCCTGCCGCCTGCCAGTGCCCCTCCTGCGGAGGAGGCGAAACATGAACGAGATGAGACGGAAGAAGCCCACGAAGCCAGAAACATTCCATGGATTCCCAGCTGGAGTAGGCCTCCCCCACCAAACACTCTAAACACTTGTAGGCTGCCGCTTCTACGTTGTGACGGCAGCCCCACACGCGATGGAAAGGTGTCTCTGGAACCTCCCCGCACCGAGGGCACTTCGTGTCGAAAGGCTTGCCCTTGGTCGCGAGGAAGTCCCCTCGGCGAGACCGCGCCCAGTATCCTCCAGCTGCGATGGTGACAAGAAAATCTGCTAGCCGAGCTCCACGATTGACCGACTGCAGTTGCAATTACAGCTGTCGCAGGGGCGCGCAGTCGATGCCGCCTTCCATGCCACCGCCACAAAAGTGTTGAGATGCCTGCTCCCACAGTGACGATCGAATGGACTTCTGTACATCGCGAATGAGGTGGCCTGGGTCGTCCACATCTGGCCATCCTGTCCACGCTGAGTCGGGGAAATACCATTCAATGGATTCATCCTGGGAATCAGCTGCGGGCTTGAACCATTCGGTGGCTGACCGTGGGTCCCATCCGTTATGCAACAACAATGTGATGACTGCTGAAACTGGTCCTCGTATGTGCCGCGTGCGCTGCCCTGGTGAGATGGCCCGAAGCTTCTCCACCAGGGGGGTCCACACGCGGCAAACTCCCCGTCTAAGCCCTGGCTCCTCCTGCCAAACACGAAACCACTGACGTAGCATCTCCTCTGGCAATTTGAGTGCTGGATCATGTGGGGCTCGTAGCGCTAAGACTGTGGTGAGGCAGCGGCCTTTGGACGGGGCCGCCACCACCGCACCTAGCCGTTGTCGGGCCTGGCGCAAGTAAGCTCCGAAAGTGCCGTGTATCTGGTGTCAATATAGCCCTGCAGCCTGAGCTCCAAGCCGCTCAAGCTTCGAGGCGATGGCGCATCGACGCCCTGCTCGAGCGAACTTGCGCACCTTGGTGTTCATCAACCGGTGCTTGTCCGCTCTCTTGCGTCTCGTAGCTCGAGCATGACGGCCACCACCTCCTAAGTCCGTGCCCAGGAAGCCTGCAGTGCGTTGCGCTCGCAACTGGAAGCCTGTTACTCGTAAAGCACGGCAAACCTGAAGGGCATCTGGGTGGTGAGAACAGACCACGACTGACTTGGATGCAACCTGCAGCTTCATCGATCGAAGGCCCTTGCACGTGTCGCGGAGACTAGCGACCAGGTGTTGCCGTACACTGTCGCGAGAGCCTACTGCACGCTGAGCCAGATCGTCCACCCAGATGCGGCGTCCCATCCGAGGATGAGCTGAACAGATCCTGTCAAGAGCGAAATAGACCATGATCCTTCCAAACCGTGCGCCTGAACGAAGGCCCTGGACCACTGACCTCGTGGGCACGATGGGGAGGGCCCACGAGCTGCACTGCCCAAGAGCTCGAGGCGCCATACATTGCAGCACCTCCAGGCACAGGATTGCCGCTGGAAAACCTAGTTGCAAACCCTTGGGTATTAGCAGCTCCCACACAATATTGTCGTAGAAGCCGTCGATGTCTAAAAAACCTGCTCCAGAAACCACACCGAGTTGGTGCCCGACCTCCTCCTCCAGGGTGCGAACGAAGGCTTCGCGGAGGGCCGCGTTGCCCTTCACTGCAGCGTCCCAGTAAGGGGCCGAGGAGCCCGACCACTGTCGAACTACTGGCTCTCTGATGAGCGACCATAATCGGCTGAACATAGAGAGAGAAGACCTATAGTTCGGTCGCCTTCTGTTTTCTTCGGCAGAAGGCGACCGAGGGTAATCATAATCTGGCGTGGCCAGACGAGCTCAGCTTCGATCAGCATGTACAGATCTGCCAGCTCGTCCAGCGCCGTCAGAGGCAAACGTTCCAAGTCTGTTGGCGACATGCGATCGAACCCTTGTCCTGCTCGGGCAGGCATGCGCCTGGCCGCCTCTCTGACGTCGGCGGAGCTCGAGTTCAGCACGTTCGCGACCCTGACGAAAAGCCTCCTGAATAGCAGCTTCCGTGGTCAAAGGCGGTCCCCACTTCTGCCGCCACTTCTGAGCTTTGTGATCGACCAAGTCTAAAGGCTGAAACAGAATGTCGTCTCCAACTTCCATCTCATGCTTGACCATCGCCCCCTGACGTAAACTGCGATGAAGGGGTCCGAGCGCCGACTGCTCGGTCATCCACTTGCCAAATCTCTGCATGGATGCATGGACCGAGCGCTGCTGTCCGCGATCTGCGATCCTCTCAGATGCGGCAGCGAAGGTCTGAAGACGCGTGGTATCCACTGTGGCAGCACCGCTCTGCATGTCGGCCGCCATCTCGACCCAGTCATCCCAAGGAGGATCACAACCGTTGAGAAGGACATGAGCTGAGTCGGGACGCGAGTCCATCTGCAAGGCCAGCGCTGCAATCAGGCGAGCTCGTTGCCGATGCCCATTGTCTCGAGCATAGTGCCGAGCGAGTCCTGCATAAAGAGTGTGAAGCCGCCCCCACAACCCTGCCACCAGATCTGCACTCGTTGTGACGCGGGTGCGTTCCTGCTGTTGGAGGGCGGCGATGCGAAAACTGGGTCCGCTGCCTCGTAGAATCCCAGAAGTTACCTGAAGAGAATGATGCCGTTGGATACTCAGCTCCGCGGAACGTACCCATTATGCATACATGGAGGCTATCGCCTGAGAAGTGTCAGGATCATGGAGCCGAAATGCTACGGATTGCTCGAAACCTGGAGCAGGTGGGCACTCGCTGCTGGGGATGAACCCCACATCTTCTTTGCACTCAGACCAAGTCTGTTCCGAGACATAGAAAGGACATTCCTGCACCTGATCTTCGACAACAACAGGCTGCGCATCCTGTGACAACGAAGGCACCGACTGCTCGTTATCTTGAGAAGAGGGAGGCCGAGGACGAGGAAGAGTCGGGGTGGTACCACCGTCGGAGTCAGGAATTTGACTGCACGTCCTAAGCGGGGGGTCTCGGGCTCGAATTCCAGGCTCGAGGGATGGAAGCTTGTCTAGTAGGGCCCCCGCCACCAGGAGGCTGGCACGGCGACGAAACAGACCCGCAAGGCACAGCAGGTTTAAAGTCGGACTCGTGGGCCCAAGGATCGACCTCGCCGGGCCCAAAGCCTTCGCCCTGGGAAGGGAAAATCGAGATCCTCGGGAAAACCCTCCTCGGTCTCAAAACCTAAGCCAGCAGTCAACTGTCTCAAGTGTGTGATCGACTGTGGCATCATCAGACGAGAAGAGATCGGCAAAGAATTTGCGAAAGTGTGTTTCACGCACCTCCTGACGCCTCTGCCGCTTCTCCTCGTTCGCGGCTCTCGCTCGGGCCGACTTGGACCCTGGCGTCGGCTGGGTCCGAGGCCTGGCCACCTGCGGGAGGCGCCGCGGCATGTCCAGATACCGCGCCTGCAGGGCCCTCGCCGAGCGCCGTAGCCGCACCAGCATGCCCACGTGCGGCGTCCACGGCACGCTGACCACAGGCTCGAGCGAGGCGATGATGGGCTGCGCCCCGGCTGACACAAGCATGTAGTCCAGGTGGCTGGCATCCCGCTTCCCGACGTTGCAGGTGGCCTCCAAATTCGCGTGCATGATACTGGCCTCCGAGCGCAGGCCCTGCATGAAGCTGGACTTGCCCAGAGTGGCGGGAGTGACGTTGAAGCCGCCGATAACTAGCCACGGCACTGCCAGAGAGTTCAGGAGAGCCCCGAGCCGCTGGAACCTGCTGAGGTTCGCCCCCGCGATCCCCAGCGGAGGAAAGCCGTGGAACACGATGACCGCCAGCGTGAAGCCGCTGAGATGGATCAGAACGGCTTGAAACCCGTCCAACTCACGATACCCACGAGCTTGAAGTGGGCGACCTCCAGAAACTGAGAGCAACGTCTGCATCTGAAGATGACCCTTGGCAAGCACCCACTCGCCACCTTCGTTCGCATGGGCTCGCTGAGCTCGAGAAACTCTGCGCTGACGAGCGCGAGCTCCATTGCCCAAGAGACGATATCCAGCGGCGCGCGCCTTCTTGTCCCAAACGGGCAAATCAGCACTAGACACATGTGTCTCGACAGCGGCTGCAAAATCAAATTTGTTATCAACAAGATAACCCCACGATTTGTCTCCAATACATGTGATATTGGCGAAGAATAGTTGTACCAGGTCCTGGTCCTGTTGCTCCCCCGTGCGCGCCTGGCAGCTTGCAGTCTCTCCCGTAGTGACTGACAAGCTCGGCGCCGTACTCGAGGAGGTGGCTAGTCACAGATCAGGGTCATCGGCAGCAGCTGCCGCCGCGACATCTTTGCCCCCTTTAACGGGAGCTCCCTTGCCTTTGCCCGTCGCGCCCTTGGTGTTGGCCGACTGCTCCTTGAGCGCCTGCGCCTGCGCCGCGAGCCTGGCCGAGGGGAGACGCGTTGCCGCTGCCTGGAGCTCCACGTCATCCTCGGAGTCGCAGCCAGCGGGTTGTCGGGCTGCATCGGCTTCGCCGCCAGCGCTGCTCATGCCGGCATCCGCTGCCGCCGCTGCGGGGGGGGCGCGACCTGCACAGGAGCTGGCGAGCCGCCTTTGCCTGCGCCTGGGCCGCTGCCTGGCGATCCCCCCGCGGGCGGCGCCTCCTCAGGCTCAGTCTTCCGCTTCTTGCGGAACCGATCCTGCATCTCCTGCGCCGCGGGAGAGCATCGCCGAAACCTCGGCCCTCTTGCCCTCCATGGCCTGCTGGAGCTGCTCTAGATCGACCTTTATCTTCTTGAGCTCGGTCCTCTCGGCGCCCGAGCAATCCAACTCGTCGATGCCGTCGAAGAGCTCCTTGTCCCAGCTGACTGCAAACTTAGGCTGGGTGGCCCCCTCGGGGCGAAGTACCACGCCTTCGGCAACTGCCGTGGCCTCGGCGGCCGCGCGCTTGGCCCTCTCGGCCTGCGCCAGCGCCAAGGCGGCAGCCTGCTCGCGAGTCCGCGCCTGGGCCAAGTTGGCCTCGAGGCGCACCACCTGCGCCGCTGCCTGCGTGCGCTTGTGCTCGGCATCCTTGAACAGACCCACCGCCTTCTTGAGCGCCTCCGCAGGCCCCGCAGGCACGGTGGGGGCGGTGCCGCCTAGACGCTTTACCTGCGCCTCGAGCACCTGCAGAAGATCTGCATCCTGAGTGCCCTTCACCGCCATGCGGAGTAGCTCGGCTACGTCGAGAGACGAGGCGGCCTGCAGCTGCTCTGCCTTGGTCTTGGGGGTGTCCTTCCCATTGCCCTTGCCGCCCTGCACGCCAGCGGGAGCGGCTGCGCCTTGGCCCGCGCCAGCGGGGGGGGCCGACTCTGGCGCCTGCGACTGCGCGCGGGCGGCGGCTGAACCAGGGCGAGGTTTATGCAGCTTGACCTTCCGATTACATCCTAGGCAGACTCTGTCGCGCGATTCCAAAATGTCATTGTATTCACAACGCTGGCAGGTACAGCGGGACCAGAGACGTGCCATCATCCAAACTCCTGTTTTGGTCGACGTTCAATCCCTGAAACCTGGCAGGAAAAGGATAAAAACGTAGCGCCTCAAGTACCCCGTGCAGGCACAGGAGCGGGGCGCTGCCAAAATGGCCCTGAGCCCCAATGTTACTTGAGGGAGCAGGAAGAGGTGGAGGACGAGGAAAGGGAAAAAGAAGAAGAGGAGGCAGAGGAGGCCACGGAGGAGGAGGAGGAGGAGGAGCAGCAGGAAGAGGTGGGTGACGAAGGACGAAGTGGAGGAGGAGAGCGGAGTAGGAGGAGGAAGAGGACGAGGAGGAGGAGGCGGAGGAGGAGGCCAAGGAGGAGGAGGAAGAAGAGGAGGAGGAAATGGGCGAAGGAAGAGGAGGAGGAACTAGAACTGCGGGGCTTGGAGGATGTACGAGAGAAAGCACAACGGCAATAAGATGTAGATTGCGGGGCGTTTCGCGCGCCGGCCCTGAAGGCAAACGGCGGCAGAGCATCCGACTTGAGCCGGGATTGCGCGGGCGATCGAACAGATCCGACGGAGAAGACTGATAAAGGAACAAGGGGCAGTCTAGATTCAGCTAGGATACTCCGTCGCTGCCCAGCCTAAAGGCGCGCGACACGACGAGGCGCGAGGTCACCTTTTTGACGGGTAGCTCACTCGCGCTCTGAGGGGCGGCACCAGCGGAGCTCACAAGCGCGAGCGAAGGTGGCGCGAGTTCGCCCACGCCGCTTTTGCACACGTTGATCACCTCGGGCCGCAGACGCGGCGTCTGAAAGCCCGCGACGGCCACGGGGCCACGCGACGGGCGAGGCGGAGGTGTGAAGACGCCCTGGCCTAGCATAAGGGAGAAGGCGATGGATGGAGAGAGACCACGAGGGAAGCGCGCTCTCTTTGGCACGATCGCCTCGAGCCGCTCCGCCCACGGCTGAAGGCCACCTCCCCGCTGGGAGCGCCAGGGGCCTCAGCCCCCTCAGCCTCGGCACTGCCCGCGGGCAAGGGCCCGCGGCGGCCGCGCGGGGGGCCGCGCTGGCGCGCAGGCGTTTGAAGTTTCCCCCTGCACTGCGCGTCTTCTTCTCTTCATTGCTGGGCAGGCGGTCGTCGGTCGCGCGAATGGGCTCGCTCCTGTTCTTGCCCTTGCCCTTGCCATTGCCCTCTTTCGCAGCGACCGCTGCGCGCCCGCGGAAGCCCATGGGCGCCACGACCCCCGTCCTTGCCCCGAACGAGCGCGGCGCTGAAGGACGGCGCAGCGTCTGCCTCCAGCCCGAGCCGCGAGGGGCACTGCCGTCGTCGAACTCCGCCTCTTGGCCCCGGGGCGGAGATGGGGGCCCGGGCGGGGCCCCAGGTGAGATGCGCCGCCGCGGAGGCGCGCGCGGCGCGCGCTCGCCCACTGAAGCTCGGAAGCGCGACGACCGCGGCCACTGCGGCGCTGGCCTGCCGGGGCCCAGCGGGCCGCTCTTGGAAGAGGGCGCGCCCAGGACCGACGCGTCAAAAGCCCAGAGAGGGTCTTGCCCGAAGCCTGGCCACGAGCCAAGATTGACGAGCGCCCAGAATCGGCGGCACTCTGCACTCGGTTAAGCCGCCCATGGAGCCCACGCGGCGAATAACTTGGCGTTGCATGCGATCATGGGAAGGTCGAACGGCATGTTGTCACAAAGCGGGAGCGAGTCGGTCAACCACCCCACTGCCCGACGAGCCTCGCAGGTGCACGCGGCGCGCATCTCCGGCTCCATGACCTGCCCTGAGCACAAGCATCCACGCACCATCACGCCAGGAATCGGGTCGCTGACGCGCCGCGTCATGATGAACTCCACGAGGTCGGAGTCGCTCTCGCTGAATGCCGGCCGACGCGACTCCTCCGCGAGCGCCCCGGGTGGCACATCGGGAAGAGGTGGAGCACGTGGCGGAGCTGGCGCGGAGGCTTGGCTGGACGGCAGCACCCGCGCGTAGGACACGGCAGCTGCCCGGCGCCTGCGGGGAGACGGCGGGCGACAGCGGGGCCGAGGAGCGGCTTGAGCCCGAACATGACCTCAAGAAACAGATCAGGTTCAGGTGATACGCTGGACGCGCACTTCCTCCGCGGGCCGCTGCAACTGTCGCACGTGCCCCTGACTTGGCGGGTGCATCATCGGAGGCACGCCAGGCGGGCAGACCATGAGCGGCGCCGCAATTGGGATGCCACGCGTTGATCGAGCACGAGGCGGGGGTCGACCAGTGGACGTCGCCAATGCCACTCCGCCCGATGAAACACCTCTTCCTTCCGCGGGCGACAGCGAGGGCACGGTCCTCGAGCGACGAAGCGGCGGCGGCCCAAGAGGTTCCCGCGGCTGGATCCGTTCTGGTCGGTCGGCGCACTAGCCTGCCAATGAAAAAACAGCGGCGCCACACGCGTTCATTCCTGACTCTCCCGGCTACTTCCTTGCACCGCGCGCTCGCGCGCATGCGAGCCCACGCGCATGCCCCAGCGCTTGCCGGACACTTCGATGACGAAAATCTGCCAACACTATTATTCCTGAACTGCCGCGCTGCACCATGCACCATCCACCACGCACAATTCGAGCCGCCCGAGAGGAAGGACGAGTTGTTTCGAGGGAGATGGGGCACGAGACAACCCACATACACATACTGACAACCGTTAAAGGCCAGGAGTCTGCCGGCGCTCATGGCCCGACAGCACGAGCCACCGGCCACGTCGCGGAGCGCGAATCTGTCGATACTGCCCTTGGCCAGCCCATCCGCAATCATCCCAGATCAGGACCCAGTTGGCCCGTGCCCAGGAGGTCGCGAAGCCAAAGTTCACGCGGCAACAGTGAGCGTCACGCCGGCGGCTTGGATCCAGTAGCCGCGACGGCGGCGACCTCTCCCATGGAGTCCAGGCAGGGCCCGCTTTGCAGAACGAGCGGCTGCTGGCCATCTCGGCGGCAGCGCGCTGCCCCGTGGCCTCGGGGGCCCCCGATCACCTCGTGGAGCGCGGTGGCCAGAGCGAGGCTGCGACCTGTTGAACCGATCGCGGCCCTCAGCCCATTTGCGGCGATGTTTCGCGCTACCGTCTCGAGCGCCCCACACTGCCAGTCTAGTAGACAGCACTTTACCGAACAACGAATGTAAATGAGCGCACGCGTTGCTAACGCCCATACGCAAGCCCCTCGCAGAGCCCGCCCCGCGCCGACGCCCTTGTCATCTTTTCTGAACGCCGCGTCGCTGCGCATATCTAATTTACTGGCGCAAACAAGAGGTGGATGGAGGATTCGCAGCGGCTTGGCCTGCGCGCATCTCACGCGCTCGCTGAGACCTCGCACGCGGCCGCACGTCGGCGCCGCTGCATGGCGCTGAAGTGCGACCACGTAGACCCGGAGATCTATCCGCGCGGCGAGTCCAAAGGCCAGTGCCACGAGCAGGCTGGGGCACAGTTGGGCCAGGCTCTCTGAGGCGAGCTCGGAGTTGGACCCTCCGACAAACTCAACGATTGGTTCCAGCGCCTGGATGCACTCGACCAGGCCCAACTCGCACCCGCCGTCGCGCGCGGGAGAGAAACGCGCACCACGGAGCGCGTTGGTTCCCTCGCTGATGTCCACCAGCTCACGTCTGCCAAAGGCACGCTCGAGACACCGACGCAACTCCGCCTTTTCCGGCGGAGGCACTGCTACTTTGATGTCGCCAGCGCGTCTGGCGGCCCGTAGAACGAGATCGCCCTCCTAATGCTTGGCGAAAAACTCGCTGTCGCATAGTGCGGGAATGGCTTGGCACGCTTGCTTGGTCATGTTGGTGAGTTGGATGGACCGGCACCTCGGGGCGCCCTTGCACCCGGCGCCTAGTTTCTCCACGCGGAGAACTCCGAGTGCGAGGTCGAATTCCCCGCGCCCCTTTAGTTCGCGCAGGACTGCGACGGCGTCGGGAGAGAGCTCGAAGATGGCATCGCGCTCATCCTCGCCTGTAGTCTCCTGGCGGCAGACGCCTGTAAGGAAGGGCCCGCTTGACGCCCCACGCATCAATCGTCCACCCTCGACAGGCAGCCTCGGGAACAATCACACGCTGGGATAGTCGCGATGAAGTGCCAGCATAACTGGCGACGAGACTGGCCTCGGCGCCCTTAGAGCCTCGAAGGGTCAGCCCCATGCGGGTGGTCCGTACTTTCTGAACGGGGTCTGATTTGCTTCGCGTCGCCTTCCACTTGCCTGCCAGGCTGCACTCAAGGATGTCGCGCGCTCGTCGGCGCGGGGGACGCGACAAGCAATTGCGCCCCACCCACACTTGCGATTCCTTCCTCGAGCACAGCGGCAGCAACAGCTGCGGCGTGCTCTGGAAACTGTTCTGGGGCGAGCAAGTCGGCGTCGCGGCTCGACCGCTGCCTTCGGAGTTCCTGCCGCGAAGACCCGGAGGCGTGCACGGTGCCCCTCTGGAACTGGATGATCTAGTAAGCTTGCGCAACTCGCCCGGGCCAACACGTCCACGCAGGCGCTTCCGTTCTCGTCGACGTCGATGGCCTCGGCGGCGGCGAGAGGTGCTGCGCCCACTGCGAAGCAGCGGTGGCGAAAGCAAACCTCTGCGGAGAGGACTTGCGGCAGCGGGCATGATGGAGCCAGTTGGGACTCAGTCTTTAAGATATATCCAAGATATCCTCGAACGTGACCGACTTCGAAAGCAACATCCCTCACGACTGCCCGTTAGCCATGTGTCAGGGAGGCCCACCACGCAGCATCGCTCAGGCGTCGGTCGCTCCAGGAGTCTTCGTTAGACTCCTGCGCAGTGGTGGACAGCCTCCCGTCGTCATGCATGGAATCGTCGGGACTCGCGCTGGCTTCCGAAGGGTCCGCGCTACCACCCCTGGCGCCTGTCACTTGGAGCACGAGAGCTCTGAAACAGCGCCCGGCTGTCTGTCCAAGTGTGAACAGGAGATGGCACATCTCGCTGCGGCTAACACCAAGAAGCTTAACAAGGCCTAGCCTACCAGCCCCCAAACTCCACCAAGCCGCAACTTAGCGATGGCCCAGTCGCCACCGTACCAAAGAGTGATCCGTCTCGACCTTCTTCGGTCACGAAGCCCTCGAGGCCGCGGTCGACATAAATGGCCGCGACACTGGTGAGGTTGAAGACGAGCCTGGCTATCAGCACTCGAGGCGCAGTGCCACAGAGCACTTGGCAGCGGCGATCGCGGGGATCGCGACGGAATCGGCAAGGCCGAGCTGCTGAATGGTTTTCGCCGGAATGTTCATGAAAGACTGCCCTACCAGCATCCATGCCTGACCGCGGGGCATAGCGGGTTGATTTGTAACTCCGCATATCAGCCCGCCACAGTCCATGAATCGTCGTGCATCCCCGAGGCGGCATATCTGTTCAGCGCCTCGGTATTTGATAATCACGGCGCCTTGTTGGGCAATAATATTGACGACTGCCGCTGGGCCACTCCGTCCGCTCACATCCTTGGTCAATGCGGCTCGGGAGAAGTCGACCAGCTCGCCTGGTTTGTAGTCCAGGGTCTGTCCTTCAACTGTGGCGGTGGTCTTCGAACTCCGGCTGGTACGTGAGATGGTGGACGCCTCCACGATCCGTTGCAAGGCGATCTGCCTTAACTGGCGCGAGTTGCGAACTACTCCGGCTGCGTCATCCGGGAGAGCCAACATGTCAGGAAGCATCCGCGGTTGTCCAAACTGCGCGTTCCATGGTGCGGCGGCCCCATAGGATATGAAAGTTGCCTGCGAACACGGCCTCGAAGAGTAGGTCGGGCATGCTGACTGACTCCTAGTCCTGCACGCTGGAAGCGTTCACCAATACAACGCACGGCGCGTCGCAAAATAGCACCGCGTCGTTCGATCATTCGGGCTGGCTGATCAGAGGCTCGAACTCGGACCAATATGCTGCGAATATCAAAAAATGACCACATTCGCCATCCACTACCAAGGTCCACAACGGCCCCAAGATCGAAATCCAACATAAGAGAACTGCAGAACACAGGCGCTCGGAAGATCGCTGTCCAACGTTACTGGAGTCGCCCTCGAGCAGCCCTGCTGCGCGCCATCGGTCGGCTCGATCGATCATGTGCCAGATCGAATATTGGCGATCGAAGAAGATGTCCCCCGTCGATTTCCTGAACGGGACCGTGACCAACTCGACAGAGGGTGTGACTTGCGACACAGGCGCGACACTCGCGGCATGCGTCTACCAAGCCAACGATCACCTGGATGGCAATGCTCGGGCACAAAGTTGCTATTTATATATGTTCCGTAAAGTTCGTGTAGCATGCCACCCGCGTATGTAGCTTGCGGATCTCGCGTCGTATCTGTGGTGCATCGCCGATTCGTAGCATACGCAAACTCTGAGTGACGTCGAAACTTGTCCGATCGTCTGGTGCATGACCCGTCGCAGCGTCCAAGATCCGAGGCTGTGGTCGAGAAGCTCGGGCAGCTCGGGGCGCTGAGGGGTCGAACGGTGGCGGCGGTTCGCCGTCGTCAAAGAGGTCGTCACGCGTTGGCACTTGTGGTGCAGGGTCGTCGATGGGGCCTCGATCAAAAGGCGGCCCATCGGTATCCAGACTCCTCCTCCTCCTCCTCCTCCTCCTCCTCCTCCTCCTCCTCCTCCTCCTCCTCCTCCTCCTCCCCCCCCCCTCCTCCTCCTCCTCACCTGTGACCCAGGGATCCCCGCCGCGGGATCTGGAGACGGCTGCGCTCGAGCCTCCGGGGGGAAGGCCCTGCAAAACCTGCGTGCCCGCCGCATGTGACGTGGCGGACCGCGCCCGCCCCGGCGAGCCGACGGTGGCGCGCCGAGCCCACGACGACGACGAACACCACGACAACGACGACGACGACGACGACGACGACGACGACGACGACGACGACGACAACGACGACCACGACGAAAACGACAACGACGGCGGAAGCAACGGCGGTGACGACGACGACGACCACCACCATCAAAACCAAATCTACCACCACGACGACAACGACGACTGGACGACGACGATGACGATGACGGCGACAACGACGACGAAGACGACGACGACGACGACGACGAGGACAACGACGAAGACCACGACGACCACGACAATCAACACCATCACCACCACACCCACTACAACGACGACGACGCCGACGACGCCCACGCCGACGCCGACGCCGACGCCGACGCCGACGCCGACGCCGACGCCCACGCCCACGCCGACGCCGACGCCGACGCCGACGCCGACGCCGACGCCGACGCCGACGCCGACGACGACGACGACGACGACGACGACGACGACGACGACGACGACGGCGGCGACGACGACGACGACGGCGGCGACGGCGGCGGCGGCGGCGGCGGCGGCGGCGGCGGCTCGGCGGCCGTCGCGCGGTGGCCTCCCAGGCACCATGGTCTGGATGTGGCCAGACACCGCATTCTCGGAGACACCAGACCTCGGCGGCCGTCCACGGCGGCAGTGCGGCAGCGGCGCGGCGGCGAGGGCCAGTGGAAGCGGGCGCCGCCAGCGGCGGCGGCGGCCACGGACCTCGTCGACGACGGCGGAAGCGGCAGCGACGGCGACTGCAACTGCAGCGGAAACGGCGACGCCAGACCACGACGAAGACGACTACGACAACGACGATGACGACGACGATGAACACAACGGCGACGACGACGACCACAGCGACGATGACCACGACGACGACCGCCACCACCACCACGACAATCTCGCCCCAACGCCTCAGCCCGAGAGCGTGCCTCCGCAACCGGAGGCGCGCTTTCCTCGGCGCGCCATTCGGCCGCGCGCTTGGCGCCGTGTCGCCGCCGCGGCCGTGCGTCCGTCGTCGAATCTGTGTTGCTGAGCTCGCACACGCCAGGCCTCCCAAGTGGGGGCCGAGCGGACGGGGTTGGACTTCGCCGCATCGCCGATGCATTGGCGGTGCATCTGGGACTGGGTAGTCGAAGCCAATCTGGCAGGCCCAATCTGGCAAACGGGGGCAATCTGGCGAGGGGGCCAACGCGAATCCAGTCTGGCGAATAACCCAAATCATCCAGTTTGGCCGGGCCAGATTGGCCCTTGGGGCCCAGTCCAATCTGACAGTCTGGCCTTCGACTACCCAATTGGCGGTGCATCTGGGAGGTCTCCCCACAGGACCACGTCAGGCTCAGGAGAGGCCCCGGTGCCCGGGCCGCTCCGCGGCTCCAGCTCGGGGGGACCTGCTCGTGGCCGAGGCTCGGGGTGGCCAGAAGAGCGCCTCCGTTCCCTGTTCGTCATTTCTTCTGGCAGCACGACAGCAGTGGCCGCGGACGTCGTCGTCGTCGTCGTAGTCGTCGTGTGGTCGTCGTGGTCTTCGTGGTCGTCGTCGCCGTCGCCGTCGTCATCGTCCTGGCGGTGGTGGACGTGGTCGTGGTCGTGGTCGTGGTCGTCGTCGTCGTCGCCGTCGCCGCCGCCGCCGCCGTCGTCGTCGTCGTCGTCGTCATCGTCGTCGTCCAGTTGCCGTCGCCGTCGTCGTCATCGTCGCCATCGTGACCGTCGTCATCGTCGTCGTCGTCCAGTTGCCGTCGTCGTCGTCGTCGTCGCCGTCATCGTCGTCGTCGTCCCGATCTGCCAGGAGACGGTCGATGTCGCTGGCGAAGCAGGGAAGGACCAGGGCGAGGGAGCACGAGGGAGGGGGCTGGCGATGGGGGAAGACGAGGGAGGGAACTAGGAGAATGACAACGAGGAAGGCAGGGAGGGAGGAAGGGAAGGCAGGGAGGGCAGGCAGGGGAAGGGAGCAGGGAGGGAGGGAGGGGAGGGAGCCAGAAGCAGCAGGGAGGGAGGGAGGGAGGGAGGAGGAAGAAGAGGGGGAAGAGGGGAAGGAGGAGGAACGGGTGGAGGAGGAGGAGGAACGGGTGGAACGACGGAGGAGGAGGAGGAGGAGGAGGAACGGGTGGAGGGGGAAGAGAGGAAGGAGGAGGAACGGGTGGAGGAGGAGGAGGAGGAAGGGGTGGTGGAGGAGGAAGATGGGATGGAGGGCCGGGCGGCAGATCTTAGCGCCGGACTCCATCCAGGTCTGGTTCAGCTCGTTGCACACCTGACATCGGTGGGCGAGGATGAGGAGGACGAGGTGCCGAGCGCTCCCCTTTATGGCACGCCCCCGATCCCACAGCCAAAACGCCCACGGGTCGGGCGCTCGCGAGACCCGCCAGCTCCCGGCCGACCCTCGAGAGTTGCTGCCGCGCGCTGCTCTGCTCGACAGGGGAGGGAGCCCACGAGACGGGCGCCGGCTCACGCAGGGGAACCGGCCCCAAGGCGCGAGCGGGCATCCCCGGCCTGGCCCTGTCCCAGGCGCCTGCCAGGGCCCGGCTCACCCCGTCGGGAGACGTCCAACGACCGCCTCCCCGACCCTGGCAGGGCCCATCCTGGGCCCAGGATCGCTGCCAACGCCTCCCTCGCACCACCGCCTGCAGCGACCGATGCCTCGCTCAGTGGCGCGTGGCCTTGCGCTCCGCTTCCAGTCCGGCGCAGGCCAGAAGGACATCCCTCAAGAACACGAAGACCCTCCGTCGGCCAAAACAAACAGGACATCCAAGGGTAGCCCCCCCAGGGTGCACAAGGAAATCAAAAAGAGAACGCGAGGAACCCTACGGTACCCTCCCCGAACCGACCTTCATCTTACGCCTCGGTCCGACTGTATCGTCGATCTCCCTTGATGCGCGACCTCCTTCAACTCAACTGCTGACGCCTGGCACGAAGCACGAAGCACTCCCCGAGCGGAACCGTCCGAAAATGCTGCGGGTGCTGCGGGGGCCGCACTGTGAGCGCCAGTCTCACCAGACTCGGAGCTTTTCCGTGTTGCTCTGCTGGATCTTCGCGCTGGGGTGCATGGCGCTGTATTTGTTCTCGTGTTCCCAAGATGGCAATGTCACGAGGTGGGGGGCTGTTCGAGCAGCAAGGTGTCATTTTCGTTGTCCTCCAGCTGTCCGCCTTCGTACTCCTTACCCAACTCCGCTCACCACTCCGTCGAAGGCTGCTCCTTCCTCTAGCACTCCTGCCTCCAGTCATTCGGTCCCGCTTTGCGTTCGTTCGCGTCTTGTTTCGACCGACGTGTCCGCAGCCCACGGGGGCGGTGGGAGGGGCAGACCTGTGGATGCAAAGGTGGCTCAGTGCATTCTGTTTGGGTCTGGTCGTTCCCTGTGTTGGCCTGGTCTTTCCATGGGTGGTTTCGTCTGCACAGCATGGCAAAGCAGAGAATGGCACCGCCCAGCAGATCATGGAATAGCGGCACTGTGTAGGAGCGAGTGGCACGGCATGGCATAGCGCAGCATGGCAGATCATTGCATGGTATAGCACTGTGTAGCATTGAGTGGTATAGCATTGGATAATATGAAATGGCGTTGCATTGCGAGGCATCACACTGCATGGCATTGCACATCCAGGCATGGGTCGGCACAGTGTGGCTTAGCACATTGCACTACATCGTAGCACTTCACAGCAACAGCAGCATCACAGCGCAAGAAAGAGATGGCATGAACGTTGTGCCTGGACCCAGCGCTCGGGTGCACGAAGAACTCGGCTGCAAGGGTGTTCCAGACACCCCTTCTCCTAAAGTACAAGACTGAAGCGCCAGGCAAGCCTAAACTGGGAGTGAGGCTCCACGAGGACCAGGTGGAGAGACCGTGCGAACGAACGGACAAGCGCCTGAGCCTCGCCGAGGCCAGGTCGTCGAGGCCGTGACCCCTGGGTTGTGACGTCGCGAGAGACAGTCACGGTGCCCTTGGGACGAGCACAGCCGCATTTGCACACACGCACACACACACACACACACACACACACGTCTGAACAAATGGAGGCCGTGTCACCAGAATGTGGGCCATGGGAACAAGTACAGTCGGGGCGTTGACCTAAGGAACCTTAAATAAGGAACGAGGCCCCTTTTTTCCAGAAGTTCAATGTCGATTTCCTGTCGAAAACATAAGGAAAGCCTGAGGCAAGCTGTGGAACACGTAAGGAACGCTGAGCCCCTCCCCAACGAAAAGGGTTCCTTCTTCAGGGCCCCGACTGTAAGAAACGAGTCACCGGTATGAACCCATCTGGACCATTATCAGCACACGAAAGCTATAACAGGGAATAGGGGTTACCCTACGCGAACCAACATGGCTCCAGAGCCTGCAGTCGGACCCCCCTTCGGGGGCTCGCCGACGAGGCAGAAGGCTCGCCCAGAGCCCCGCCGAAGGCACGGATCACCACGGGTCAAAGGGGTGCGAACAACCCACGCTGTACCATCAAATTCCATGTGTCCGCGAAGATGGTGGAGCAAGACAAACCCATACGAGACCATAGCAAACAGAACGGAATGGAAACGCACGGGAGCCGCGGAATCGCCACGTGGAATGTGATACAATAGGGGCCAATGCAAAGTTTTAAGGTTCCGTTGGAACACCAACAAATCGAGGATTATACAGCAACTCTAACCAGTTGGATGACATAGGAGCAGGCAGCTCGAAGGTAAGTTCAGTGAAAGAACGAGCGGGCGACCAACTACTGTCTTCTGTGAAGGGGCCCCAGGACACACAAATAAATACACACAAATAAAAAGATTCCCCATGCTTTCCAATATTTTTTTGGTTTTTGTCTCCCCCCCACTTCCCATATTTTCCCATATTTTCTGGGAAATCGACGATTAATTGTGTCTGTGTGTTTCTTTTCCTCCTGATTCTGGTCGGCGAACGAAGAACATGACACCACGCATGAGGGGCAATCCCGAGCGCGTGACCGCGTTGATGGTCATGCGCGCAGCGTAGTTGTCCACACAACTCAGCACGAGGTTGACCGGACTCACGCCTGACTACCGGGGGACAACACGCAGGAGGTCATAGATCAGGAGTCTCAGATTTGGACGCCCGAAATGGGTACCGAAAAAATGGGTACAATGCCCAACAGCAAATGTTGTCCCAAACCAACAGCAACCGCTGTTGGGCGGGCAGCCTTCTGTCTCGAATGGACACAAGCCGCGGCGGCGTGGACAGCAAGCCCTGTTCAAAATGAACAAGATCCGCTGTTGGGCATTGTACCCATTCTTTCCGTACCCATTTCGGGCGTCCAGATCAGAAGCATGGTAGACAGCGCACAGTCCTGTTTGCCGCCACCCCTCCCTCTCTCGCTTCGCTCCTTGCGACATCTGCCTGCAGTGCTATTGGCCTCCTGCCCGATGCGTACAGGATGGCCCTGAACCTTATACGAAAACACCTCGTGGTCACAACAGATACAGCACCTCAAGTGTGTCCAATAATCATGGATGCATAAGGCGGCACGCGCGAGTACCATTCGATACAGCAAACAATGAAACCGCCAGAGGCGGAGAAGCAAAAACAACCGAATCAACATACGCTTTCGGAAGTCCTTACGAAGCTCCGAAAATTTGTGTATGCCAATTTTTTCGAGGTGCAGCAACCAGTGTAACAAACAGGGAGGGGACTGAAAAGGCGCGCGTGCCGAGTTGACATCACGCAGACTACTCACCTTTCGGTCCGAGGTAGTACACGAGCCCTCTGACGGCCACCACAGGCTGTGGTAACCATCCTCCCGATCAGAAATCATATGCAGCGTTTTCTTGTCCAACGAAAAAGAAAGCATATGCGGCGACCGTACGAGTGACGATTTCTGCAGGCTGTTCAGGGGCTGCCCATCGTACTGAAATGCGTCTACTTATTGTTGCGACCGCTATTTGTTCTGAACGGGCGATGGCACTTCTGAACCTGAGGTTCAGGCCTGAAAGGCACCTCTGGGGCGGGTGGTAATGGGGGGTGCTCTAAATGGAGAGTGAAGAAGACAAGGGCAGGAACCCGTTAGGTTGGAACCAGCAGGGGCCCAAAAGGGGCCCAAAAAGAGCCAGCAGAGGCCCAAAAGGGAGCTCCAATCAAGGTTCAAATGCCAGGGTCCGCAGTATCTGGAGACCCGACGCTCCGAAACGAGCGGTTTTCGGCCGTGTTCGGCACCTGGGAGCCCTCGCCGAGCCTCGGGAGCGTCAAAAAACAACTCGGGATGAAAAACCTGCCATCGGGAGGTGGTCCAAACCTCTGGGGCCCACGCATCGGGAAAAATGAAGCGTCCGAATGTCTGGGTGCGCACACGCCCCCAATTCGGCGCACCCTCACACGTTCTGTGGCCCTAATGGCTGCTGGAGGCTCAACCTTGGCACGGGCACGTTCGCGTCGCGACGACGCGAGCGCTGGTGGCTGACACTTCGCGGATCGTTGAATCTTCAACCATCACCGATGTCTTAGAAGACGCTGGTGCACAGTCAACCCGTATCACAAGGATACGCGATGAGGGTGCAAGGGCCCTGGAAGGCCACGTCGACACTCTGCGAGTGGGCCGCGGCCAGCAAAAAGTCACCAAGGATGGGCCGACGGGGCAAGGATGCAAGGGTTTGGAGGCCTGGAAAAGGGTACCAACACCAACACAGGGGGTTGCCTCCACAGGGGGAAGATGATCCTAGATTTCGGTGTTGGTGGTAATATGTCGGCCACCTAGAACCGAATTTTACCACCACCATCACCGAGATTGGGAGCATCTTCCCTCGGTAGAGGCACACCGCCGATATTGGTGTTGGTGTCAAGCTCTAGGCCTCCGAAGGGTACCCTTGGGAGTGTTGCCCATGCCTGGGTAGTCGAAGCCAATCTGGCGCCAATCTGGCAGGCCCAATCTGGCAAACGGGGGCAATCTGGCGAGGGAGCCAGCGCGAATCCAGTCTGGCGAATAACCCAAATCGTCCAGTCTGGCCGGGCCAGATTGGCCCTTGGGGCCCAGTCCAATCTGACAGTCTGGCCTTCGACTACCCAGGCAATAACCGCGAAGGTTTTTGCGACCTCGAGGGGCCGCCCTCTCGGCGTGCGAACATCAGCGCAGCGCCGAGGGGGGAAAGGTCACCCCGCAGGGCGCCGGGAGGGAGTCGTCGAGCGCGCCACGGAAGCATGCAGCAGCAACCAGGCACGCAAGCTGTCTTGCGCGGTCTCGACTCGAAGGAAGGCGGCGGAGGCGGAGAACGAGGACGAGGACGAGGACCAGCGCAAAATCCACCCATCGACGATGTTGGAATAAACACTCCCTCCAAGCTCCCTCTTCATAGGCCCCTTCGAGGGTGTGTTTCCACCCCAACGCCAAGAATCAACGTGACTGTTGCGTCTTGTCGATCCAGAATCTTGCCACATCACCGTTCCTCGGACTGCAACACCGCCAATCAACGTAACTGTTGCGCCCTCACATTCCAGAGTCCTTCCGAAACACTACTTCTGGCACGGTCGTTGACCATGGGAACCCGTGAAACTCTCGCAAATGTTAAGACGAGTGTGCGCGGCGCTAAGGACGAGGACGAGGCCCAGCTTGGGAGCGTTGCCCATGCTTCTCATGCGGGCTGACTGCGGCTCTGGTCCTCTGGTCGCTCCCTCGACGTCCGGGGCCTGCTCGTGGCCGAGGCCCGCCGAGGCCGGGAGAGCCCCATGCGGTCCTTCTTCGGCGCTCCGTCTGGTGGCACGATGACTGCGTACTCCAGATTTCGTAATAAAAGGGAGAGGGTCTGGACCCTCCAAGACAAGCCATTTCAGAGCCCCCCTCGTGGGAGAACCCTCCAAAACATCGTCCCCAGACCCCCCCCAGGCCCTCCAAGATAGCCTGGAAGAGACCCCCCCCCGAAATGAGACCCCCCTCCCTTTATTACGAAATCTGGAGTAGATTGGGTGTCCGCCCGCCCCCTAAGGCGGACGGAAGAGGGCAAGCCACTCGATCATTGAAGTAGAATTGCGCTTGAAGAGGATTAGAACCTGGGATTCCAAAATCGGGGATGGACAGAACCCCCTTAGTAAAACGTGGTTTAGTGAAGACGACCTCGGGCCTGAACCTGGCGGAAGCAAGCATGGAAAATGACGGCTGCGGCGCCCTCGAGAACCGACAACGGTCAACTCACTAATCGACGTGTCAGGGTGGGGATTCTGTCCACCCCCAGCAAAAAGGAATGCGCTTGAAGCAGACTGGAAGCTGGAATTCCAAACATACTTACCCGATGGGTACCCTTGGGAGTGTTGCCCATCCTTCTGATGCGGGCTGACTGCAAGGACCACTTTTTGAGTTCGGAGGCGGAGGAGGAGGCGGAGGAGGAGGCGGAGGAGGAGGCTGAGGAGGGGGCGACGGGGGAGGCGGAGGCGGAGTAGGGCGGAGGTGAGGAGTAGGAGGCGGAGGAGAGGAGGGGGAGGAGGAGGCGGAGGGGGGCGGAGGAGGCAGAGGAGGAGGAGGAGGCGGAGGAGGAGATGCAGGATGAGGAGGGGGCGACGGGGGGGCGGAGGCGGAGCAGGAGGCGGAGGAGGAGTAGAAGGCGGAGGAGGAGGAGGGGGAGGAGGAGGCGGAGGGGGAGGAGGGAGGAGGAGGAGGAGGAGGAGGAGGAGGAGGAGGAGGAGGAGGAGGAGGAGGAGGAGGAGGAGGGAGGAGGAGGGAGGAGGAGGAGGGAGGAGGAGGAGGAGGAGGAGGAGGAGGAGGAGGGCTCTGGCTTCCGGGCCGCTCCTCCGCTCTGCGCCCGGGGGGGCCTGCTCGCGGCCGGGGGGCCCGCCGTGGCCGGGAGCGCCCCCCCGCGGCCCTTCCGACCACCTCTGCCAGAGCACCCCGGCCCGACCCGGAGACCCGACGTTCGGGTGGGGGGGGGGGCGGGATTCCAGATGCGTTTTCCCAGCGTTCCCCACCACTGGAGGTGGAGGGCACAGTGAGGCCTTCTGACCACTTGCCAGACCACCCCAGCCCAACCCGAAGACCCGGATTTCGGGTTCAGAGGCCTCTCAGATGGGGTCCGAGTAGATGGGGTCCAAAAATCGCGCCGCATCGTCGATACATCGGCGATGCATCGCCGATGCATCAACGATGCACCGGCGACGTCGCCGATGCATCTGCGTCGGCGACGCCGGCATGGAGAGAATCGGGCTCCACATCGAGCCGCATCGCCGATGCATCGGCCATGTGGCGCGATCCTCCGATCCCATCTACTCGAACCCCATCTAGGAGGCCTAGAGGGTTGGGGGGTAGGGGTTCCATATGCGTTTTTTAAATGTTCCCCGACCCCCCCCCCACACTGAAAATGGAGGGCAATGTGAGGCCTTCGGGTTGGTTTGGGGTGGTTTGGTGGGTGGTGATCTTCGGCGCTCATTATGGTACCACGATGGCTGCATATCGGAGACCCCGTCATGACTTGCCAAATTAAGAGACAATCCGTGAGGTTCGGCCGTGAACGCGCCTCGGTCCGTGTCGCCGCCACGCCGACGCGGCTTGGATCTGCCGCACTCGAGAAGAAGCAAGGCGGCCCGAGGCCAACTCGAGGTGCATCTAAAGAGGCACCGGGACGGCCCGTCGGCATCGACGTCGGCGGCGATGCAGAAAGCAACTCCTGCGAGGTTTGCGTAAGAACGAAGAGGGGCTGTTAAACCCATCGAGCCGGACTCGGTGTGACGCCAGGTTGAACAGGATTGAGTGGGAGTAAACGTAACGAACCGGGAGAGAACCACACTTCGCAAATTGTCGACCACGGATATACCAGCGCCGATGCTGAAGGTAACCTCCAAGCATCAGCATGCTAAGCGATGCTCCGAGATGCCCCGATGATGCCCAGCAGGATGTCTCTGAGATTTTGCTTGCAGGGTGTCTCTGAGAGGATGTCTCTGAGATGTCCCCTGGCACTCTTGTGAGAAACGGTACACGAAAACCTACGAACGGATGGCCCCCGAACCACAAAACCATCAATAAGAGGTCAACGGTAGCGTCGTCGTCGTAACCGTCATCGTCTCCTTTGTCCTCTTCCATCCTCCTCGTCCTCCTCCTCCTTGTCGTCCTCTTCCCTTTCCTGCTCCTCATCCTCCTCCTACTCCTAGTCCTGCTCCTCGTCCTCATCATCATCATCATCAAAATCATCATCATCATCATCATCATCATCATCATCATCATCATCATCATCATCAGCAGCAGCATCATCATCAACACCATCACAATAACAATCACCATCACCATCATCGTCATCGTTATCAGCAGCATCAATTATCACCAACATCATCATCATCATCATCATCATCATCATCATCATCATCATCAGCATCATCAGTATCATCATCATTATCATGATCATCAGCAGCAGCAGCATCATCAGCATCATCAGTATCATCATCAGCATCGTCATCATCAGCAGCAGCAGCGTCATCTGCATCATCAGCATCATCACCATCATCATCATCAGAATCATCATCGTGTCATCATCATCATCAGCATCATCGTCACCACCGTCATCATCATTATCAGCATCAACCACATCATCATCTGCATCATCATCATCACCATCATCATCATCATCACCATCATCATCATCATCATCATCATCATCATCATCATCATCATAATAATCTTCCCTCCTCTTCCTCCTGGTAACCGTCGTTATCCTCCTCCGTTCTTTCCCCGCCGTTCCTCCCTCCCATCGCCCCTCCCTCATCCTGCACCTCCCTCTCCTCCCCATCCACCTCCACCACCTCCACCTCTTCCTCCACCGCCTCATCCTCCTCCTCCTCTTCTTCCTCCTCCCTATCCAGCTCCTCCGCCGCATCCTCCCCCTCCCTCCTCACCAGACCATCACCATTCGCGTCTTGCTTAGACGCAACAAACAGCGCATGTTCAATGTAGACAGCGCGCTGCATCTGGCATCGCCTAGCGATGATTTACTTATATCCGAACGTGTTGTGTCCCTCTCTCGCATGTCCGAACGTAATGTGTCGTGTAAGTACAACTTATACGTATACATGTATGTTTAAACCGCGATGTACCCACGTATCGATTCTTTAATATAAATATATACACACAGACACACCTATGTATATATATAGAGAGAGATATACACTTATACGTGTGCGTATCCCCCTGCTCGTTCTCCATGGCACCATGCAAACAAGTTGCTGCCCGCGGGGGGCCATCGAGACCGCCGTGCTGGATCCTGTCCATCAGATGGTCGTAGTTCTCGCTAGTGGTGATATTTCTGTTGTATGCCTCGCGAGAACAGCCCGGGCCCCACCGTGCAGAGGCAAACGCAAGAATGGGCGGCAACGACTATCAGGGCGTTCCCGAACGCTCTGAGAGGGTTCCAGAACGCTCTGGAATAGATTTACCCTCGTCCTCGCCCCATCCGATAACCGCGAATCCCCGGGCTCTGAAAAATCGGCTCCAAACTCATCCCCCGGACCCCTCCCGGGGGGTCCACCCTGGCCGGCCTCCCGCCCCGGAGCGACCTCTGCCGGCCCCGGCGTGGCCCCTCGAGGCCGCAAGAACCGCGAAGGCTTCTGCGACCTCGAGGGGCCGCCCTCTCGGCGTGCGAACATCAGCCTGGGTAGTCGAAGCCAATCTGGCGCCAATCTGGCAGGCCCAATCTGGCAAACGGGGGCAATCCGGCGAGGGAGCCAACGCGAATCCAGTCTGGCGAATAACCCAAATCATCCAATTTGGCCGGGCCAAATTGGCCCTTGGGGCCCAATCCAATCTGACAGTCTGGCCTTCGACAACCCAGGCAATAACCGCGAAGGTTTTTGCGACCTCGAGGGGCCGCCCTCTCGGCGTGCGAACATCAGCGCAGCGCCGAGGGGGGAAAAGTCACCCCGCAGGGCGCCGGGAGGGAGTCGTCGAGCGCGCCACGGAAGCATGCAGCAGCCA
>CAUYUJ010018362.1:46613-89113 GCA_963575745.1 Prorocentrum cordatum | reverse complement strand
GCGTCGAGGCTGGGCCCGCGCTAACGCAGGGCACAACCGTCGACTGGCGCAGGCCCAGGCCAGGCGGTGGGGCGAGCGCGAGTCGGCGTCGCGGAGCCGAGCAACCTCGCCGACGCCTCCCCCAAGCCTGGCGCTGGGTCAGCCCAGGCTCGACACAACTAGCAGCCACTGCGACGCCAGTGCGCTCGCGCAGCAGGGTCGGGCGGGTGGGGAAAAACGCACCCCGCCAGCGGGACGGCCACGCGTGAGACAAATCCCATTCACCTGCGACGAGAACGCGCTCGCGGGCGCGCAGGGTGGGGATCCGCCTCAGCCGTGAATAGCCGTCCCGCAGCATTAGAGACAAGCAAGAAGATAGCCAATAGGGGCCACGACGCTCGCGCGACTTCTCCCCGCGCTCAAATGCTGCCCAGAGCGCCCATGAGAAGTCGCGTCGAGGCTGGGCCCGCGCTAACGCAGGGCACAACCGTCGACTGGCGCAGGCCCAGGCCAGGCGGTGGGGCGAGCGCGAGTCGGCGTCGCGGAGCCGATCAACCTCGCCGACGCCTCCCGATGCATGCTCGGCGGAACGACGCCCAAGCGCGCTCTAAGCAGACCGCAGATGCCTGGTCTGCTTGACTCACGGCCTGGGCGGCCCCTGCACCGCTTCCGCGGCGATCGGCGCGTCCTGCGCGCCACGCGCCGCCGCGAGCCCCGACCCCGATGCCTGCAGGGCGGCGCCTCGTCGGAATCGGAGTGCGCGATCTCGGCTTCTGCCGCCAGCACCATGGCTCGCGTCTTTGCGGCCGGGTACCTGTGCGCCGCCAAGCGCCGCGCCCTCGCGACCCAGGCAGCGCGGCCGTGCCCCCTGTCGGAATGGAGTGCCCGAACGCGGCCTCAGATCTCCAACCCCCTTCGAAGAACAGCGCTGCTGGCCCCCCGGCGCGGAGTGCCTGTGTGCGAGAGACACGAACTGCGCGCGGGCCCTGGGTAGGCAGGGGACGGCAAGGGGAGCCCATGCCTGGTCGGCCCGGCCGCGCCTGAAGCAATGCGCCCCCCACTCCAATGCCCTATGGAGCCCGAGGTGGGCAGCGGCGAGCTTGACGCAAGCCAGCCCGTCCACGTAAGAGGCCCGGCAGGAGCTGCTCGCCGGGCCGGAGCGAATGCCGAATGTTGCAGACCGCACGCAAGCGTTTGCCCTGGAGCTGGCATGCGCATACCCTCCAGACCTCGCGATGCGGGGAGCCCGGGGCGCGCCCCGCCGCGCGCGCGCGCTCGGCCCGCCGGGTCGGGAGCCACTCTCCCCTTCCGCTGGCGGAATTGCACCTGCACCTGGTGCTTTCCTTCGTCTACGTGGAGCGAGACGGCACTAAGCCCAGGCGCATTCAGCCCCACTACTTCGGAGCCGAAGCGCAAGCAGAACTGCCAGCATATGACGAAAGCGTCGGCCATATCGCCGCGTCCGAACTGCCAAACGCCAGGCCCGCGGGCCGGCACGCACGGCAGGCCGCTTAGTTCGAAGAGCGCGCGGCCGCGCCTCGCGCAGCCAATCCGACATCGCGCGCACGTTTTCGGCCGTGGCGCGCGCGCGAAATCTTTGCGCACCAGGCGGGTCCGCCTGCCGCCGATATCATGGGCTCGCGGCCGACGCGCGCGGCGGCCGTACCTTTCGGGCACCGAATACCAGGGTCCGCGTGTCCGCCAAAGACCCTGTGTCTGCGCGGAGCAGATGCAGGACAGAGCGAATGCCCTGCAAATAGTTCGACAGGGTCCCCGGGCGGCGACAGAGCGCCACCATCATGTCCCGCGCGATGGCGCACGGCGGCCAGGGCGGGACGCCTGCCGCATCGCACGCCTGGCCGTACAACTCCACCGCCGAGGCATACGGGTATGCCGAGAGCTTCCACGCGTGGAAATCTCGCCACAGCGCGGCCATCTGGATGCGGCGCATGCACTCCAGTCCTGCTCCTGACACCCGCAATTCCTCGGCGCGCCGACGAGGTGTTCCTGGCACCCGCCGCGCGCCGATGTCCTGCCTCGCGCGCACCTCCCGCGGAATGCCGCCTTCGCTTATGAATAGCGCGGGCGGAGCCTGCAGTTTCGTCAGCTGGCGGATTGCCTCTGCCAGCATCGGCGGCGCTGGTACTTCCGCGCCGCGCGCGGCGCACGAGGACGGCGGCGCCGCGCGGTGGTGCCTGCCGTGCCTGCCTTGCCGCTGAGAGCGACGCGAGGGCTTCTTGAGGCGTCAAACCCCCGCCGGGCCGGCGTTTCGCGCGCAAGCCCGGTGCCAGTGCCGGGCACTTGGCCGCTTTCTCAAGTAACGTTTCCGCCGCCTTCGCGCCCACGGGTCAGCGGGCGGCGGCCGGCCTTGCTTGCTCCGCCGGATGGGGCGGAGTTGCGCGCGCGCTCGACCTGGGAGAGCGATACCGCTGCATCGTCCTCCCGGGGCCGCTTTGCCTTTTCGTGGGTCAGCTTACGCGCGTGAGTAATAAGCGTCACGGTGAAGCACTCTGACCACTCCCGGAGGCACGGGAACACTTCCCTCGCCTCCTTCGCCGTGAATCCGGACAGGTCGGGGGGATACGCCGCACCTTCGGCTGCGAGCATGGATGTCAGACACTGCAGAGCTTCCGCGCCTACCGGATGCGAATCATTTTCGGGCGTCCACCGCGACGCGTGTGACAAGCGCGCAAGCATGGCGCCCGCGGGCCCCCTCTCGCGGCGGGCCTGGTCGTCACGCGCTCGCCGCGCAAGCCTTTGCGCCCCCTGCAAATTGCCCTGTGCTACTTGCTATGCATGCCCGCGCGAATGCCAGGGCGCCGCGCGGGGCCATGGCCACGCCACTCGGGTGAAGCCCTCGCGGTGCATGGCCGCAATCGCGGCCGCCTTCGTGGCGGGCCGCGTAGGGGCGTCCGCCACGTTGAGCGCGGATGGCACATACCACGCGCTCAGGAGGCACCGCGCGGTCGCTGCTGCGAACCAAATATCTGCCACGAGCGCGTTATAATCTGCCTGGCGCGAGGTCCCGCGTAGGAGCACCCCGAGCGCGGCCTGGCGCGGTCAGCGGGGCATCGCACGGGCAGCTCGGCGACCCGCGCCCGGCCGCGCCATCGAATCGACAAACAACACGATTTCCGCATCGCGCAGCGTCGCGAGCAAATGATGCAAGGCGCAAACGGCCGCGACGAGTTCCCATGCCGCGACCTTTCGCAACACGGCGGGCTGTCCGCCAGGCTACGCGTGGCCGGGGCGCCCCCGCCTGCGTCTTGCGGTGCTTCGTCCACCGCTTGATCGACGAAGGCACATCAGCCGCTGCATAGCGCTTACCGCTGGGCCCAATGATGACCCACGCGAGCCTGCGGAGGCGGCGCGGGCCGGGCAATGCGGGCGCCGTTCCAAACAGGCGCGCGCGCATGTCGCCTGCCGCCGCCCGTCGCGTCGGAATAGACGAGGTAGCGTGGCCGCTCCGGGGTCACCCGCAGGGGCACCGCTCGTTCCGGCGCGCTCCGGAGGAAGCGCAGCCACCATACCAATGCCCCGCGGAGCCGCGACTTCAACCTCCATCCCCGCTGCTGCGCGTGCCAGAACAGCGGGGCGAGGTATACCCGGGCACCTGCCGTCGCTCTCGCGCGCGCGTCGCTCGCGCGCGGGAGCTTGGGCGTGCCTCTGCCGAACACCGCAGAGGAGCCCCATCCGAGTCAGCCGGCAAGTTTTGATGCCGCCGCCGGCGACATTCTCCCTGCCTCCAGCACCCACTCGATCTCTTGGATCCATTTGTGGCGCTTGTCGCCACCGATCGCGAATACTAACGAGAGCTCATCGCCCGATCCGCGCACTTCCGCGTCGACGCCGAGCACAGTGGCCCTCGGCTCGGCAACACCGCGTTTGCCGGCGTCCAGGCGCCAGCCCAAAAGGTCTTCGACGACCGCCCTCAGGACCTCTGCGGCATCGCGGGGGCCGCCCGTGCCGGGCCCCCTGTCCGCGTCGGCCCGGAACAGATCGACCACGAATCGGCCCGAAGCGAGCGAGAACAGCTTGGCAAGGATGGCCTGCCGCGCTCGCGGGGCGCTCGCCGTGCCGCCGCGGCGCTCGCGCCTCGCGCCTGGAGCGCCGCCCCAACGCGGTCCCAAGCGTATCCGCTGCCCACGGCGCCGAAGGGGCAGCTCAAGAGTTGCAGACAGTAGCCCTCGCGGGCTCCCATTGGCCCATGCCGAATGGGCCAACGGGAGGTCGGCGCCTCGCACGGGCAACGTTTTGTAAGCACCGATGAAATCTTCTTTGCTCAGCACCGGCGTGCCGGCCGCGGCCGCGATCCGCGCCAGCTCGACCAGAGCATCGAGAGAATCCACCCTACGCGCGGTCGCGACGACACGGGAGAGCGGACAGCGCGCGCGAGGGGCGGGGGGGGGGGGGGAAAGGGCACGCCTGCACCTCTCGGCTGCGGCGGCGCAGTCATTAACGCCCGTGGCGGTGAAATCGTCGATCGCGCGTACCTGGACGCGTTGGCTCCCGGCGCGGCGCCCAGGGGAGGGGACGGTGCATGCCGCGGCGAATGCGCCATTCCTTGCGTATCCATTCTTCCCACTTCCAGCGCCATCCCTCGTCTACAGGGAATCGCGGGTTTAACACCGCCCCGCGTGGCAGGTCGGACAACCGGACCCACGCTGCCTGGCCCGCGGCCACCTGCACGCTCGCGGACGTCGCAGCATGGGCGACTGTCCCCGCTGGCTTGCGCGGCGCGCGCCTCTTGTGAGCGAACAGCCGAGGCACGAATGCTGTCTCGCGGGCACAGCAGCGAGGACGCGATGCGCGTGCGTCCGCGCGCCCCGCAGCGAGCGCGTGAGGTTGCGAGGGGCGCTTCGCCGCGAGGCGACGACACGCGAAACGCGAGAAAGATGGAGCCGCGGTTTTGTCAGATGCGCCGCGGCTAGGTCGCCGCGGAGGGAGCGCACGCGAGCGATCACCGCGGCACCGGCCAGCCTTGCCGCGCACAGGAACAGTCATGCGTGGCGGCTAGGCCGCCGCGGAGGGAGCGCGCGCGACCCGACCGCGGCGCCGACCAGCCTTGCCGCTCGCAGGTTCCATAATTGTTTGCGGCAGGCGGGGCGCCCATCTTCCTGTGGGCGCGTTTCGCCTGCCGTTTCGGTCCCTGGCCCCGCGGCGTTTCGCTCTGGCCCCGTGTCCCTGGCCCTTTCTCTCTCGCCCTTCTGTCCTTCGGTGTCCTCCCGCCCCCTCTCGCGCCTGGCCCTTTCCCCTCTGCTTCGCTCCGCTCTCGCCCCGGCCCGCCTCTTGCCTCTCGCCCCGCGGCCCGCCGCCGGCCCTGTTCACGGCCCCTCGGCCTCCCGTTCTGTCCCGCCGTCGGTCCCTTCGCTCGGTCTCTCGGTCCTGCCGTCCTCCCGCGCGCCGGTCTCCGCGCCGTCCGCCCCGCCGCGCGTCGGCGGGTCGCTCGCCCTCCGCTTCGCCCGCCGCGCGCGCAGGTTCCTCCTCCTTCTCCCGCGCGCGCGCAGGACAACCGCGGCCCCGCCGAGGCGGGCGGGCCGCGTTGGCTCAGCGCGCGCAAGACCAATCGCGGCCCCGCCGAGGCGGGCGGGCCGCGCTCTCGCGCGCGGGCAGATTGATTTCGACCCGCCGAGGTGGGCGGGCCGCGCGATGCGCCCAGGCCGAAGGGCGCCCCGTTCTGGCCCCGTCGCCGCGTCGTCGTGTCGTCGTTGGCGCGTCGCGCCGCCGCCGCCGCCGCTGCTGCCGCAGCGCCGTCGCGTCCGTGTCGCGTCGGCTCGTCGTGCTCTGTCGCGTCGTCGTCGGGGCGTCGTGCTGCCGCTCGCCGCTGCCGCCGGTGTGTCGCTGCGGCCGTCGCCGTCGTGCCCGCCGCCGCCGCTGCGGAGGCCGCCGCCGCCGCCGCCGCTTCGTGTCCCGCTTCCGCTTTGGCCCCGGCGGGGCCTGCCCCGGCTCCGGTGGGGCCCGCTCCGGCCCTGGTGGCGTCCCGGTCCCTCCCTGGGCGCGGTGCTCCGCTCCTTCGGCGCCTCTGCTGGACGCGGCTCGTTTCGCGGCGGGTGCGCTGGGTCCCGGGCCGGCGCCCCGTCCGCTCCTCGTCGTTTTGCTTGGCTCGAAAGTTCTTTTCTGCCCAAGGCCGGGCATCTGCGCAAGTGTGCGCACGGGGCTCGTGGACTCGCGGCAGGAGATCTGGGTTGTTGTGACACCCAGACTACCTGCTGCAAGTCCGCGAGTACCCACCCCGGCGCCTCGCGCCCGCACTGGCGGGCAGGCGGACCGCCGGGGACATCCGTACCTGCGTTCGGCTCGTGTCGGTCGGCCCGGATCGGCCCCGGTGCCAGGCCGGCCCGTCCGGACTCCTGCAGAGACGGCGACTCGCGGTGCCCGTGCAGTCCCGGTCGAGCGCGCCAGACGCAGCGCGCGCGCGACCAGGTCGATGTTAAAGTCGCGGCGCCAGCGAGCCCGTTTCCCGCAGTGGCAGATCTCGTGGAGGTTGGGCTCGCAGCGCGCCCCAGCAGCGGCCGCGGCTGTGCGCGGTAGGACATGGAAAAGGATTTAGACGGCTTGCGCCAACCAGGCAAGGGAGATGTGGAGTGTGATCGGGCCCATCGGGGATCACGCTGACTCCACTAGCGTCGGCCCACTGAGGCCAGGACACGGCACGACCAGGCAAGGTGGCGATGCCCGGATCACCATCTCCGGGGGGCGCTCGGCCCACTGGGGCCCCGCCCGCACCGGCACGTTCGATTGAACGTGACCGGTGGGTCCACTGGGACCCCTTCAGGGAGCAGCGTGCACGCCCATGTTGGCTTTGCCCGTCCCGGCGCGCTCACTGGACGCGACCGGTGGTCCACTGGGACCCCTCTCCCTCCGCTCAAGGGCTGCAGGCAGGCCCACTGGGGCCCTGCCTGCACCGGCGCGATCGATTGGACGTGTCCGGTGGGTCCACTGGGACCCCATCAGGGAGATGCGAGCAAGCCCACGTTGGCTTTGCCCGTACCGGCGCGCTCACTGGACGCGACCGGTGGTCCACTGGGACCCCTCTCCCTCCGCTCAAGGGCTGCACGCAGGCCCACTGGGGCCCTGCCTGCACCGGCACGATCGTTGGACGTGACCGGTAGGTCCACTGGGACCCCTTCAGGGAGCAGCGAGCAAGCCCATGTTGGCTTTGCCCGTACCGGCGCGCTCACAGGACGCGACCGGTGGTCCACTGGGACCCCTCTCCCCCCCGCTCAAGGGCTGCAGGCAGGCCCACTGGGGCCCTGCCTACACCGGCACGATCGTTGGACGTGACCGGTTGGTCCACTGGGACCCGCTAGCCCTATGTTCTCCCAGGACGGCCTTTTTGTGGCCCCGCTCCTGGGTGACAGTGACGCGCCAAGGCCTGGCGCCCCGTTCGGGGCAGCGGACACCCGGCGCGAGCTGCGGGAGCAAGCGGCACCGACAGCTGAGAACGACGGACGGCCGGCGGCTCCGGCGGACGGTCCGGGCGGGGCGGTCCGGCTCGCTTACGAGGCTCCGCCATCCCGCCCGCCCCCCCCGCTCTCCGGGGCCCGCGTGTCGGGATTCGGGGCGCATGCGTGATCTCGCGCGCAGGCGGACTCGGGCCCCGTTACCGTTCCCGTCGCCGGTCGCACGTCGGTTTCTCCGAGGCTTGCATTCGATCGTGCTACGTGGCGGCTTCGCCGTGTCGGCCTCGGCCTCGTCTTTCCCGAGGCTCTCGCCCACCCGCCGACCCGCCAGTCCCGGTACCTCGTGTTCCGCGAACGTGCGACAGAGCGAGCCGCGCCGCGCGGACAGTGCAGCGGACACCAGGTTTCCCTTCGTTCGCCGCGCAAACAATTGCCGCCATGGAGGCGGCCGCTGCCTTGCGTTTCTTTCTCAAGAAGCATGCGATGGCGACAGGGGCTCCAGACCCGGACACATGGCTGAATGACAAGGTCGCGATTCTCGACCGAGCGGAGGCACGTGTCCGCCGCCCGCGCGCGCGCTCCCGCTCCCGCCCGCGCGTCCGTGCGCGCGATCCGGCCGTCCCGCGCGGCCACCCGCGCGAGCGTCCCGTGCAACAGGTGTACACCCCGCAGGCACTCGTGTACGTCAACACAAAGAAGATTGACATCTCGCCTGGAAAGGCTCACGCCCTCGACCAGGCTATACAGGCAAGCGCGCGCCCAGAACCGCCGCGACGGTCGCCCTGCGACCGCCGCCGTTCAGGCGGCGAAGAAGGAGTTCGCACCTGCTGGGACCGCCGCGCCTGCCGGGCCAGCGGCACCCGCAGCGGACCCGCTGGCGGAGCTCACACGCATCCTCACCAAGGATGACGCCCCGACGGTTCACGTCGACTTCCAGGCGCAGCTGAACGCCATCACCCTGGCCAACTTGCCCACCGCGGCGTGGCCCAGGCACGCCCCCCCCCCTCCCAGCCTGTTTCGCCGGTCCGCGGCCGCCCGTCCGGCCGCGTCGCGTCAGGACCGTGCGCGTCGATTCCCTCGCATCCGAGGTCGACCGCCTACAGAAGAAGAAAGGGCTTGCCGCCCCTTTTGTCAACGTCGACTTGCGCCTGTGGCTTCCCACGGGCTCGTCCGCCGTCGGCCGCCCACATGACGACGATGCCACCCAGGCGGGCGCGGGCGGCGGGGCCAAGCCTCGCCTGATGAATTGGCCCGAGTGGCACCTCGCCTTCGACCAGTACCTCGCTGTCCCGCCCGCCGACCGTACTCGCGGACCCTCCTCGGCGGCGCAGGTACGCTCTGGCCGCTGCCGCAACGAAGCAGCTCGACTTCGCCGCGGCACTCGCACACAAGCAGATCTGCCCCCTGGCATCTTGCCGCGCGCGCCCGCGCGCCCTCCGGCCAGCGGATTCCCCGCTCGCTTCGCAGGTAGCGGCCCACGCCCAGCACAAGGGCCGCAAAGCCCACCTGGGCGTGTTCTACGACCAGGTCGCCCGCCGCTCCTGGGCCGAGAAGGCCGCCGCTGGCGTCACAGGTTTCCAGGCCCGCCACCCCGCTCCGCCGCGCGCGCCCGCGCCCCGCCCCCCCGCCGCGGACCTCGGCCTCGCAGGTGAGTCAGGCGGCCCTCGCCCTCGACGAGGTGCTGCTCCGCCAGGCGGAGCGGGAATACGATTTTGACGAGAAGAGCCTCGGCAGCGCCCCCGCCACCACGAAGCAGGAGGGAGCCGGTCCGGCCCGAGGCCCGGCGACGCCCAAGCGCAGCCAGGCCCACCGTGCGGGCCATGGCCTGACCGCCCAGCAGAGTCAGCAGAGTCAGCAGGGCAAGCGCAGGGCCGACACCGGGGCCAAGACCGGCTCCTGGAAGAGCTGGACCAACAAGAGCAACGGCGGGGGCGGCGGCAAATGGCAGCGCCGCTGATCAGCGACAGCGCGCGCCTGACGGGCACAGCCGTCAGCACGGCGCGCGGAATATTGGGCTTGCTGCTAATTAGAGCGTCCGACGCGGTAAAGGGTCCGAGGCGCACCAGGAATGCGCGGGCCCCGCCCTCCCTCCTGCGCCCTCCACGGCGCCCCCCTCGCCCTCCACGGCGCGCCCCTCGCCTTGGCGCCCCCCTCGCCCTCCGCGGCGCGTGCGTTCAGCTTGCTTTCGCCATGAAGCGCTTTCGCGAGCACGCGAGCCCGGACGAGCCGGCTCCCAAACGGTCTGCGTCTGATGCTCGCAAGTTGTCTTTCGCCGAAGCGGCCGCCCTCGAAGGCGATGCCGGCTTCGAGCCGGGCTGCAAGCTTTCGCAGGACACTTTGGCGGCGCTTGAATGGATGGCATCGAGGCCACCCGAAGTGGCGCCCAGGTGCGCGCGCAAGGCGACCGCGCGCCACGACCGAGCGCAGGTAAGGGAGGAGCGTGAAGGGGCTGTTCTGCGGGTCCTCTCCATGGCACATCAGTTCAGGACGGCCGGATTCGTCGAAATCTGGGGTCGCGGCGCGGACCCGGGCGTCGCCAACGTAGCATCCGGCGTCAACGGCCCGCTCTTCGAACGCCTGGTCGCCGATGTGGATTTCCACGACCCGAAATGCGTTGACTTCTTCCGTGAGGTGCAACGCGCGAGGGGCGGCTCTGCTTCTCGCGCCCGACGGAGCGCGGCCGGCGAAGGGTGCACCGCTGATTGGGACACTCGAAAAATCCGGCACGGGGACGGAGATGGCGCATAAGCCGCTGATATCAGCGGAAGAGATCCTTCGAGGCCGGCGCGCGCGCGCGTCGGCAGGGGCCCGGCTTCTCCTCCCAGGCCCCCCGCCCCGCCGCGCGCCAGCCAATGCACGGGACAGGAAAGCATTGTTCAAAAGGACACGGCCAAGCCCGTGCGACGAAGCGCTGCACGAGGGCGCACTCGCCGACGCGAGCGCGGGGCGATTGACGACGCCCCGGCGACTGAGCCCCGACGACGTGCCCCCGGATGCCGCGGTAATCCCCCGCTTCGGCGTGGAGCAGGGGGCGCGGCCGGACGGCACCGCTAAGGTACCCCGACGGCCGCCCGCGCCGCTCATTCGCGGACCGCCGCCCGCGCGCCAGGTGCGCGCCGTAGACGACTGCAGCGCGGCCCACCTCAACAAGGGTACGGAGCCGCAGGAACGGATGAAGCATGACACTGTCGACGCGCTGTTTGACGCGTGTCGGAATTTGGCGCGACGCGTTTCTCGGGCCCCGACGCCGCGTGCGCTCTGCCCTGTTCAGGCACCCCTGGGGCCCTTGGAGCTCTTCAAGGCCGATATTGATTCCGCCTTCCGCAGAATCCCCTTGCGCCCGGAGCACCGACGCTTCGCTTGGGTCATCTATTGCTTCGCCGGCGTCACCTGGGGAGCCCAGCACGTTGCCCTCCCGTTCGGAGCAGGCCCGCGCGGGCCATCCCGCCCCACCCGCCGCCCCGCCGCGCGTCGCGGCGCAGTCAGCAGCGTACACAACTGGGAGAGAATCGGCGCGGCCCTAGTGGCCATCTGCAGGCGCCTCTTGCGGATCCCAATCCTGAGGTACGTCGACGATCTGTTCGGCGTCGAGCGCTCCGGGGAGGCCCGTCTCGCTCAGTCCCCTCCCCCCCTTCCGTCGCACCCGGTCGACCCTCTCCGCGCTCGCGCAAAGGCCCAGCACGCCCTCTCGTGCGTGGTCCGGGTGATCAGGTGCATCCTGGGCCCTACGTCGGTGGCCGATAAGAAAACTGAGTCGGGCCCGTCGCTCGGGATTCTCGGACTAGCCATCTCGGTGCACCGCGCGCGACGCGTTCGCGAATGGGGGGCTAGGGCACTGTGCGTGCGGTGTCGCAGACCTCACGCAAAGGGCTGATTGCGCGCCCGTCCAAGGACAAGGTCGACAAATGGACGAACCGAATCAGGACGGCGCTTGACGACGGTTCGATGACCGCAGGCGCGCGCGAGATCGCGCGCCGCGCGCGCCGGGGGCGACACCTTTCTTTGCACAGGTGGGGCCGCCAAGCTCGCGGGCGCGTTGTCGTGGGCGGCGTCGTGGCAATTCCGCAAACTAGGCCGTGCGATGCTGCGGCCCTTGTTCGCCCACGCACACTCGGGGCGTCCGTTTCTACCGCGCCCCGCCCAGCGCAGCCTGGCGTGGTGGTTGGAAGTGTTGCAGAGAAGCGTTGCAGAGACAAGGGAATGGGAGCCCGCGGACACCCGCCCGCCGGTCCTTGCCTTCGCTGACGCCCGGGGCGAGCCCCCACGAGCGGCCGCCGTCCTCTGGATCGACGGACGTTGGGAATACACAGACCAGATGCCGCCGGCCTGGCTAACGAGGCCCCGATCGCGCGCCGGCGACCGATCGATGCAATTCGGCCTGCGCGCAGGCAATTCCAGCAGCGGAGCGACGATCAGATCGCCGGACTCGAGATGCTCGCTTCGGCCTTGGCGATCTCCACCTGGCAGAAGGAGCTCCGGGGCCGCAAGGTTCGCCACTTTAGCGACAACACGATCGCCGAATGGTCGTTCCGAAAGGGATCAGCGAAGTGCTGCGACCACGGGGCCATCGTCCACCACTTCTGGTCGGTGATCGGGCTGCTCCAGATCACCCTCCGGATCGACCGTGTCCCTTCCGGCGGGCCCGCGCGTTATCTCTGTCAGGTCGGGTCCCACTCCCGCGGCGCGCCAGTTGATAACATTTCTGACCTGCCCAGTCGGGAGGATTATGATCTCATGACACGCATTGGGGCCACCTGGAGGCGCCCGTGGCTGCGGCCAGAATTCTGGGACCTCCAGCTGCCATGCCAGCTCGCGGCCCGTCCCGTCTGAGCGCTCTCGCGGCCTCGCCAGTGCTCTCCTTCCCCCCGCTCCTGCTCTCCCGCCCACCCGTCACCCCGCGCTCGCTCGCGCGTAGCGTCATGCGGCAAGTCTGCCCCCGCCCCGAGGGCATTTTCAACGTATCCATGGCGCGCGATCGAACACCGCCGCGGAGGTGCTGTTACGTTCGGCTGATCCAGCGAGCGCACACCGCAAGTCATCTCGCGAAGGTCGCGGCGCATTCCCTTTTCAGGAGCGAGATGCGGCAGCGCGACACGGACGCGGCGGCCTCGTGGCTGCGGGGCCGCGGGATCCGCTCGTGGTTCCAGCTCGGGCGGCTTCCCGCGGATTCAGTGCCGTCCCTGGGCTTGGCTAGGGACGCGCGCGCGACGATCCTCCGGGCCATCCAGCTGGCCATCGAATGCCGACAGGACGAAGCACTCTGCACCTTCGGCACGGAACTCGAACCGGAGTCCAGCTGCTCAAGCAGCGAATCTGATACCATCGACTATCGCACGACGATGGTGGGCGCGCCGCAGGGCGCGGACGTCGATGACGACCCACTCGAAACGACGTCGCCTTAGCCGCGCCGTCACCGGCCAGCGCCGGTCGCTCCCGCTCGACCCCGCGCAAGGCTCGCATCAGAGAAAGAGACGCGAGCGCCGCCCGGGAAGGCGCGTCAGTAACGCGGCACGAACGCTCTCACACGCGAAGGGGGCTAACGAGAGGCGCGCAGGGCGCGGGGCGACCTCTCTCAACGCGCCCCTCGGCGCGCCAGAATGAAGCTCGCCGACCAGATCGCCGTTGCGACCCCGTGGGCGTCACCCACGGTCGTTGAGGAAGTCGCCAAGATTCTGGTTTCTTGCGATGTGTTCGCGATCTCATCTGTGCGGGCGGTTGGCGCACCGGAAAACTGGAGCGGCTACGTGAATCTGTCGCCCGACGCGCAGCGCGCGATCGCGCTCTTCGCGCGAGCAAAGCCGCCGCCGGGCCCGCCACCAGCGGCGGCGTTCGTGAGTGACGAGGTGCCTGCGGCGCCCGTGTGCGCTCAGCCGTGTGTCTCCTCCGCCGCTGGCTCCTCCTCTTCCTCCTCGTCCTCCCCCTCCTCCTCGTCCTCCTCGCCCCCCCCGCGGGCGGGTGGTAGGAGTCCAGCCGCGCAGGCACCCGCACGCCCGCAACAGGAGGGCGTACTCTCGCAGCGGCTGCAATTAGCGCGGGCGACGGCCGCGCAGAAAGCGTCGCCCCTGGGCTCGAGAAGAGGAGGCCCGCGCGCCGCAATTCGACGCCTGGCCGTTGCGCCGAGCGACCCCGAATTCAGGAAGCGCGCCTTATTCGGGGCCCGGTGCGCCGCCGTCCTCAACGGTGCCCCGCGCTCCATCGGCACGTGGACAGCCGGCCTGAGGTGCTGGTTCCGTTTCGCAAAATCGCAGCTCGGAAAAGGGGACAGCCCCCTCCCGCCAACTGCGGACGAGCTATGTCTTTGGGCTTTGTGCTTCTCGAACCCCGGCACTTTTGCCAATTACAAAGCCAGGTCGACAAGGCCTGCACGCTGCTGGGCCTCGACCGCTCAGCGTTCAGCAGCCCCGCCGTTTCGCGCGCAAAGGCCGCGATCCAGCACCGTGCGCCCCAGCCTGACCCGCGACCTCCCCCTGTCACGCGGAAGGCGTTAGTCGCGATGTTGCCGCACGTGCCTGACCCTCAGGTGCGAGCGCTGTTCGTAATCGCCTTCGCACTGGCCATGAGGCTTCCCTCGGAGGCGCTGTTGATCAGCATAGGCGACCCAGCACGGGCGGCCAACTTCCGGTTCACGCAGGAGGAACTGGACCGCCCAGTGCCGACCAACGTGCTTTTCAACACGAGCGAGGCGGTCGTACTCCACCTCTCGAGGCGAAAGCATAAGCCCAGGCCTAGCGAAGTCAGGCGCTCGTGCTGGTGCAGCATCTGCACCGCGACCTGCCCAGTGCACGCCCCGCGCGCCCTACTGGGCGACCTCGCGCCGGGTGTGTCTCCTTTTGCCCACCTGGCAAAGCCGACCAGAGCCGGGCGCGTGCTCCCCGTGCCAGCAATTACCCGCAACCTGCGCAGGTCGGCGCAAGCGGCGGGCCTCCCCAATGCCGCCCGCATCACCTCGAAGTGCCTGCGGCGCGGCCACACGGAGACTCTCCGCCAAAGCGGGGGGAGCCTCGCCACCATCTTGAGAGCCGGCAACTGAGGTCCGGCGCATTTAAGGCCTACCTGGACCAGCCTGCCCTGGAAGACGCGGCGACGGGCGAGGGCATGGCCCTCTCCGCCAGCGCGGGCCCTGAGGCCGCGGGCCATGACCCCGCAGGCGCTGCATCTCAGCCGTAATGCGCGCTCGTCGCACCCTTCATCCCGCACGCGGTAAGAAACGTCGCGACGTTGGCAGTGGGGGCGCGCGCACACGACGGCTGACGCCGGCCTGCTGTTGCATTGGGTTGTAGCAGCCAGGCGTCGCCGTCGAGGCGCGCGCCGCCACCGCCTTGTGCTCGGCGGGGGCGGCGCCGCCCGACGCGCCGCCGCACCCATCGCAGGATGGTTGCTGCGTCCGCGTGGCGGACGCCGCAGAGCGCCGCGCCCGCAGCGCTGTGGTGAGCGAACAGCCGAGGCACGAATGCTGTCTCGCGGGCACAGCAGCGAGGACGCGATGCGCGTGCGTCCGCGCGCCCCGCAGCGAGCGCGTGAGGTTGCGAGGGGCGCTACGCCGCGAGGCGACGACACGCGAAACGCGAGAAAGATGGAGCCGCGGTTTTGTCGGATGCGCCGCGGCTAGGTCGCCGCGGAGGGAGCGCACGCGAGCGTTCACCGCGGCACCGGCCAGCCTTGCCGCGCACAGGAACAGACATGCGTGGCGGCTAGGCCGCCGCGGAGGGAGCGCGCGCGACCCGTCCGCGGCGCCGACCAGCCTTGCCGCTCGCAGGTTCCATAATTGTTTGCGGCAGGCGGGGCGCCCATCTTCCTGTGGGCGCGTTTCGCCCCACCCACATCCGCCCGGGGTGTAGCAGCCAGGCGTCGCCGTCGAGGCGCGCGCCGCCACCGCCTTGTGCTCGGCGGGGGCGGCGCCGCCCGACGCGCCGCCGCACCCATCGCAGGATGGTTGCTGCGACCGCGTGGCGGACGCCGCAGAGCGCCGCGCCCGCCGCGCCTCTTCGTATGCTTTATCATGCAAAATCTGGGTGACTTCCGCGTCGGTCCCCAGATCCCGAGACACGCGCTCGAGGGTGGCGGCGTACAAAGTGTCCGCTCGGCTGCGCAACTCGGATGGGCATTCGGCCCCCTTGGGGGTCACGGGCGCGTTCATGCCCGAGCGCGGCAGGACCCCCACTAGCGGGAAGCCCCGCTCCAAGTCACGCGTCAAATTCTCGTCGGACGCCTCAAGCACGGAGCCGCGCCCCGCTGTCGCGCGCGCGCGCTGCGTCGCTGGTCGCCCCTGCAGCTTGCATCATTTCGGCCAAAAGCAACAAGTTCTTGTCAGGCCCAAGGACGGAGCACACATGCCATGGTAACTTCGCATAGCGTGCCTCGCCCGACCGCGCTCTCCGCCGGTGCTTCGCGGTAGCGGCACTTTAAACGGAGAAGGTTAAAGGCGAGGTATAAATCGAGCATGTACCGCTGCCGTGCCTGGCTCAAGCCGGGCCCGGCCAAATATGTGATTGTGCCTCACCGAGGCGCACGACTTGCATCAGAGATCGGAAAATACCTTTTCCATTGACGATGCCCATCCTATCCTTTACTCCAGATCCCATGCTTCGTCTTGCACTCTTGCTCATGCGATATGAGCCAAAGCCTGGATATGGCAACGCTTAAAGCGTAACACATACCTAAGCTTACCAGCTTGTTTTCGACTTGGTAGCGGAGCTGGCTACACTCTCGTGTGGCTGGCTCTCGCTCTGATTCCTGTAATCCACGGCACAACTTGGTGGACTACTACTACGGAGGAATACCATGTTGCGCCGGCTCTGCGAGGAGCGGAGCCAGTCCGCGATCGAGCTAGCGGGGCAACCCGCGAACTCGAGACGCTCTCTCCTACTTCACTGCGCCACTTCACTCCCGACTTCCACCAGATGCCAATCGGCACCTCGATCGAGAACGTGGTCACCCTGCGGGGCTACCCGCAGCGGGGCCACCTGCATCCCGTGCCAGTCAGGCGCCTCACTGCTACTACGCCAGAGCCTGACAAACCACAGCCTAAACCAATCACCGAAGCCGAAATGCACATGCACTGGATTAAGATAACTATCTTCGGCATTCTGTGGGTAATAATGGGATGTGCTGAGGGATACATGCGGCAGGGGATGGACGACACGCGTACTACTGGCCCTTCATGGGACCCTGCCGGTACTACGCCTTTTCGAGAATATGTTCGCGAAGTACATGCATGGTTAAACGTAACGAGCGGCAATATGACACCACCACAACAAGCTGCAGCACTACAACGAGGCCTTCAAGGTCTTGCACGTCGTATCGCCATGCAGGTCCCCTCCCAGATCATCAATTATGGTGTAACTGTCAATGGACAGCCAACGGATGCAGTAACATATATACTGTACTTACTGAGCACAAAATTTGAAAATCTGGAAGATGAGCGCCAGCTCAACTCTGGCACTGCCCTTATCGACTTTCGCGTCGAAAGGGGCGAGCGAATCGACACAGTGTTAGCTCGATTCGAGATGGCCCGTGACGAGGCTAACTCTGTTGGCTTTGTCATCCCCAACTTTCAGATCCTAACGCTGATTCTCTACAGAGCGTTAGGCGTTGGCGCGTCACGAGCCCAACACCTGCTGGAGCCTTTTAATCATCAGATGCCCAGAACACAAGCAGACTATGACAGGCTGCTGACCAGGAAGAGGAACTACGGACATGTTGCCGAGCGCTCTCCTGGCAACATTGCGGGTATCTTCACAGGGCACCACTCACATGCAGGTGTCTACGCCACGACTGCGGGGTCACCCGCTGGTCCTGGCGAGCCAAATCCCTGGGCTGACCCAGCCGATATGCCCAACGAGGCCACTGCCCTTTTAGGGCAGACTGGCCAGGCATCGGCAGAGGCAGCTGAGGCGAACGCCTGGTCGAACTACTCGCCAGGCGCCGCCTACACTGCAAGCCCGCCCTCGGGCACAACCCTCTAAAGCCAAGCGGAGTCATCCGCTCAAGGGTCTCAGCCACCCTCACCGTTTGAATCTGGCACTGACACAGACACCTCATCTGACGATGAGCACAATGGCATAGTCTCTGCTGGTAATGACTATCCAGCGGATGACACTCACCTTTCTGAACAACAACGAGCGGAAGCCGCTTTTATGGCTTATCGCAAATCAAAACGCCGTTGGAGGCGCTTTATGAAGAAACCAGTCAGAAAAGTGAGACGTGCAGTACGCCGACATTTCAAACGATATGGAAAGGGTCGTGGCAAAGGGGGTCGCAGACGTCGTATGCATGGTAGGGGTATTACTGCTTTCTTCACGTCCTTAACTGATATAGTTTTTGAAGAAGTTCTTATCGGAGGCAAAGGTCGGGGTCGCAGGCGGACCTCTGGTAAGGGAAAAGGGCGGAGGGGCAACCCTAGGGACGCTTCTGGCAATACTATGAAGTGTCATACATGCGGTAGCACAGAGCATTTGCGCGATCAATGACCGAAGGGGAAAGGAAAGGGATCCGTACATTTGGCTCAAAATTCTTTTATGGATGACATAGACTACATTGACTACGAGTTTTACGTCAATCCAGAAGCGGCTCCCGCTGCGGGCTCCTCCACGTATTACGTGATGGCCCGCTACGCTGAAGCAACCGTAGCCCTGGAAGACTACGCAGTGACCCTCTTTGACGAGTTCCACGGCTGGGACGAGGTCGACGAGGTCGCGTTCAATGCTTGGTTCGGTCTTCCAGCGGGGCCACCCGCCGGCGACGAGGTCTCCGAAGCTGAGACCGTCCCGGCGACCGAGGAAGAGCTCACCGCCGCGCTGGCACCGCAGGTGATTGGCATGCCGTTGCTGCCAGATCTTCCGCGAGCTGGCTCGGAAGCGGGAGACGCTGATGACGAAATGCGGGGCCATCCCGCGCATTCTGACTCCGAAGAGGCCGAAGAGAACTATAAGGACATGCTCCAAGAGCAGGTCGCAGAAGCAATCCGGCTCCTGAGTGCGCCAGCACATCAGCAGATAACCATGAACGACCTGCTGTCGCGCCCAGGGGCCGCGCGGCTGCGTCCATACCTGGATTCGGACATGTCGGCACCTCAGATGCTGACAGCACTCCAGGCTCTAGCGGGGTCACCCGCCGAAGTGACGCCAGCCGCAACAGCGGGGCCACCCGATTGGTCTATGGATGTATTTATGCAAGGTTGTGATCAAATAGACCTTAACGACCTCACGATGGAGCAGTTAAACGACATCGGGTACTTCCGAAGCCCGTATCAACACGTATTCATGGTCCAGGACAGCTCAGAGGACTCGGAGGACATTCGCTACGCCAAGAGGGACAGACGACCATCGCCTCCCCGAGACTCAGAGCATGACGATCAAAGGCCAATGGAACGTGGTAGTGCGTCAGCGGGGCCAGCCCGCAGGAGGAGCCGTTCAGCTCCCAGACGCCCTACACATGATGCATCGGGCTATCCATACAGTACTGAGCACTCCGTTGGAGTATCCGCTCAGCATGTGCCGGATTGGTACATCAACTGGTACCCCGGCTACTCGATGGACGTTATCCGCCACTGGTATTCTAAGGAGTACTGCACCAAAAGGGACGAAACTGGCGTGATAATACGTACCAAGGGTGGCAAGACCAAAACGCCAGAGGCTTGGGACAAAAGGGCTAAGAAACAGGAGATCATCAATGATCGCAAGACATACAGGAAACAAGTATGTCAGTGCGAGCCCTTCAAAGGTCACATTCGCAGTTGTCCGATGGACCGCCCCTCCAGGAGTCCTCATCACGGTGAGACCCCGTGGAATTGGTCTCATGGAGATGACGCTGGCAACGTCCATGATCCTAATAAGGAGGTCCCTGGAGGAGGAAAGCTCATCACCGAAGCCGATCGTGTCCCTATGACCGAAGAGGTGGCCAACATCGTCAGGGAAAATTGGGTACAGCTTCCCAATGACCATCGCCTCAAGGAATTGAACCGCCGATTCCATAAAGAGGCGGGGTCACCCGCAGGATCCAGTAAAGAGGCGGGGTCACCCGCAGGATCCAGCAAAGAAGCGGGGTCACCCGCAGACGCGGCGCCAGCCGCTGGGTCCGCGGACGACGATTGGATAGCTGTTGCATCTGCTGCTGGGTCCGCCGCCGGCACTGACACACACCGAACTGAATGAAGAATGGGCGGCGGAAGACGGCTCAGAGAATCCATTCCCTGATGGAAGCGCCTGCTGGTACTACAGCTCTTCGGCGCAGAAGTGGTTTTGCACGAGGGTAATTCACCGCCATGAAAATGGCAAGTACAAGCTGGCCATAAAAGGTACTGCCGACATCGACCAGATGAGGCAGGTCATCCATGATCATGGCCAGCCAGAAGGCCCTCCTAGATACCCTCCTGGTCCACAACCGGGCAAGGGCAGCAGACCACCTCCAAGACCTGAAGCCGACTCCTCGTCTTCACCGACTCCTGCGAAAAGGCACCCGTCCAAGAGCCCCGAAGGCACACAGGGGCGGGCGAAGGCCAGAGGGATCGCCAAGACGGACGACCCTGAGCTGGGAGATCCTCCCGGTCTGTCCGTGACGGAGAGGAGGAAGGCTTTTGCTGACCATCGACCCCGATGCCACCGGCGACCCAAGGCGATGTCAAGGACGAAGTTCGCGACAAGCCTAAGGCAGCTTTCCGAGGTGACTGGACTCCAACTCTGCATCAGCCGCGCCTTGCACCGCGACCAGGTTCGGCACGAATGAAAGCACAGCCGAAGCCCGAAGCTGGGATGAGGTCGGTGCGGGCAGAAGCGGCCGCCAAGGCTAAGGAGGACAAGGGCTCTGCGGGGCCACCCGCTAAAGCGGCGCCAGCTGCAGCAGCGGGGACACCCGCAGAAGGCACCCTCTCAAGAGAAGAACGCTTCAGAGTCCTCAAAGAATTTGGCGACCGACAGAAACTAACCGATGATGCAGTTGCTGACCAAGGTCACCCGAACCCTGGCGCGGAGTCATCCGCTGGAGCTGCCTCGTCAGCCGCAGGCTCTGCTGGGCCACCCGTTAAAGCGCCGCCAGCTGCATTAGCGGGGCCACCCGCACGCGGGCAGCCAGTAATGTCTGTTCTTAGGAACATCCCTCTGGGAGCCATCGAATACTGGCCAGGCATTGAAGGCAAAGGCCCGAAGCGCACCATAAACCCACGAGTCACTCGAGACGATGCGGACCGATACGAGGTCATTAATTGCCCTGATCGTCGTAACTTCGAGTGCCGCAACGACTGGGAACGTGAACAACAAACCGTGGGAAATATGTTGCGAGACAGGCCGCCACTACGCGTTGCGCAGCATAAAGCAGAGCTCCTGAAGGTCATGAAGAGGTTCGGCATGGATCCGACTTTGCCGCGCGAAGGGCAAATGACCAAGGTGTCAATATGGTTCTCTACAGCCCTACGCCATAGTCCATATTGGAAGGACGGATTCAGCCGACACTTCGAAAAGATCAGCACTTTCGATCCATACGATGGCTGGGTTGTTGTCGACGATCTGCTGACAAACTGGACTGAAAATGATCAGCGGAAAGGCTATCGTGAAATGCACGAGGTGCTGATCAAGGGCAGGCCCCACACGTCATACGTGTATTGGGTGCTGCTAAACTGCTGTGAGATGATTGACCATCACGGCATGCAGAAGGGCAGGCTCCAGATGAAGTGCGATGAGGACAGCATGCTGCTGCCTCCCAGGTTTCGACCAAAGGCACGCAGGCCACAGTACTTCATCAGAGCCACGAACGGCCACAGCAGTCCAGGCATCCACTGTCCCGAGTCGCTTTATAAGCCGATCACAACATGGATGAAAGAACCAGACGACCCAGTATATTTCATCCACGGGACACAGTGGGAGTATGTCAAGGACATCCTTGCAAATGGCCTTTCATGCCTCGCACAGGACAACCCTAAAAGGAAGGGGGGGCGCCAATTTGTGCACGGCTGCCCCTACCTCCCGGGCGACCCGAGGATTCAATCGGGCATCCGTCCTGACTCGGAGGTGCTCATATTCTGCAGCATCAACAAGATGCTGTCCAGTGGCTTCTCCCTATGGAGATCAGCAAATGACATAGTCATGACACGGGGCCACGACGGACGTATACCGCCCGATCATATCCCCCAGATTGTGAGCATTGCGAAATATCGGGTCGGCGAAGCCTGGAGCAATCCGCTGGCTTATGACAAGTCGCGGAGGCGGGGCCAACCCGCGGACAGGATTCGCACCGATGACTACCTGCCACTTAAAATGTGTGACAGAACTCTGGGTGTAATGGAAGATCACGCCATGAACCTAAAGGGCTGGACTAAGACGGACGGTCGTCCATTCAATTTGGTCATGACCGAGCAAGATGTTGCTCCACGACCGTACGACACACAGACAGTCCTCATGATGAATGCCCAGGAGGACGAGGTCATGCCTGAAGCGGGGCCACCCGCAGGTGCGGGGACACCCGCGGTAGACACCACGGACGGTTCATGGCAACAAGTGGTCACACCAGTAGCAACGGTAGCATCTCCTTGGAGGCCGGATCAGCAGACATGGGTCCAGGCCCTCAACAGCTACTTGACACCAGCCGACGTCTCTGGACTGACCGATCAGCTATATCGTGCTGACCCGTGGGCAGTGCATACAGGCATCCAAGACGCACAGCAGAGGAACCTGCGCACTCCTGCGGGGCCACCAGGCGTCCTAGGACCACAACCACAACGCCCTCCGCAGCAGGCTGGAGGTGCGTGGTTTGTCCCTATGGGCGGTTCAGATGGTGGCTCGCCGTTTCGGACTCCGCCGTCTGAAACGAGCGAGAACAGCTTGTGGCAAAGACTCCAGGCGATTCGCGGGAATCCGGCGCTCGCAGCAGCACTCCAGGCGACCACTCCCTTAGGCACTCCGAGGGGTAGTGAAGGAGGAGTGGCTGCGGGGACACCCGCCGAGCGAACGCCTGCGGAGCCACCCGCACACGCGGGGCCACCCGCTGACGGACAGCAAGGGTCAGACTATGAACGTCGGGCAGCCAACTTAAGAGCACAGGCTACCTTTCTGCAGCAACAAGCTGATAGAGTGCCCAGCCTGTTGCGGAACCGCAACATAGATGTTACGAATCATGGCGACTTTCGGCCACTCTGGAGCTGGACTTCTGAAGATGCTCCAAATGCTGATCCCACGAATCCATATCGACAGGTGTTTATTCCAGGAATAGCATCACACCCAATATATGGATGGGACAATCATGGACCAGCAGTGGCACAGGCCATGGACGCGCCGATGTACCCGGAGTACTACGCGCAGATGAATAACACTCCTATGATTGCGGGGCCACCTGCGAACGAATACACTCGGAATCTTGCCAATGAGATGTTTCGTTTGCAGTTTACACGAGCGGTCGATGCGCAGTCTATGCCGCACTACGCCTACATGCCCACGCCGACGGACCCCGAGACCGTAGTTCAGCCAGCTGGTCTCGCGGTGCCAGCCGCTATGGGCAGCTTGCCAGACTACATCCGCGACGTGCACAACACGCAGCAAGCGATACTGGCATCTAGGCAGCAGGCTCGGGACAACGCCAGGCTGCGCCAACAACGCGCGATCCAGAGAAGGATCGAGCGTGAGACCCAAGCGGGGACACCCGCAGACGCGGGGCCACCCGCTGAACGGACAGATAGACGACCGCCACCGACGCCATATCGGGAGGGCGAAACCACTTTCGAGCGCCAAGCTCGGACTCGCCCAGACGTGCCCGCTCCAGTTATTTCAGACTACAACTTCACACAGTGCCCAATCTGTATGGACACCTACGAGATGGGCACCATAGTGTGGAGACTGGCGTGTGGGCACTTCTTCCACGATATATGCTGGGATCGTGTTGCACAGCAGCACGTCCGCAATCAGCGGCCAGGTGCGCCGAACGAGGCCCCCTGCGCTGTATGTCGTGGGCCGGGCATAGTTATAGCATATTTCCCGCATGCTGGACAGCGCGACGCTGAGTCGGAACAAGCGCGCCAGCAGGAAAGGTACGTGGCAGATGCCCGGGAAATGCGTCGGCTACGTGAAGCAGTGGAGGCACTGGAAGCTCGAGCCGCGCAATCGGCGGAGCCATCCGCACGTGCCCCAGCTGCACAGGCATACCCCTGGCCAGCGCCAGAGCAAGGCATCCAGATGCCAATCCTGCCTACGCTTCGAGCACAGGAGCCCCAGCTGCGGGGCCACCCGCTGAAGCGGCTCCCGCCGCCAAAGCGGGGCCACCCGCAAATGGGCCTCCAAATCCAGGTTTCCTGAGGGCAATGGAGGCCAACATCAGGCGGAGTGGCAGGAGCGGAGGCGGGACTCGAAGGCCAACTGGATCATCCAGGACCTCACGTGTGGCAAGCTCGGTCAGCGCTAGGAGCCGGGCAAACGCTGAGAGCGCGGAGGCAGCCCAGTTCCACACCACATTCATGATCGATACAGAGGGGCTGACCTATGCACGTGACGACACGGACACGCTGCCGCCAGGAGGTGAATGGATGTCCACACTCTCTGCGAATTATTGGGTTCTCGAACAGGAACCAATTACCGTGGAGGAGCGCCGCCAATATGAGCAGATGTGGTGCACCGGGTTAACCATGAGTCAATGGGTGCTTGAACAACGCCTGTTGAAAGGCACACTCGGTTCACAGATTACGTACCACACCGATGACCATGGTACAATGGCTCTGGCAGCGCGAAATGGGACATTCTTTCCTGACGAAGACGGTATGCCCTGCATCTCGTTCATGCTAGACATTGGCTCCAACGTGAACATCATTGGAGCCAATACGGCGCGAACCTTCCAGGAGATTATGGCCAGGTATAATCACAGACCTGCCATATGCACCCTGAGCAAGACCCTCTACATCAACGGTGTCGGTGAGGGTGCTGCGATATGTCGGAAGATGGGCAACTTTAAGATCGGGGTGCAATACGCCAATGAGGCAAGCCCCCGTATCGAGGAGTATGCCTCCAACATCGCAGAAGGCTCGGGTGCCAATCTCCCGGCCATCTGGGGCCTAGGAGCCATGGAAGCACGTGACACGATCATCGTGCTGAAGCCAGGCTACCAGAAGGTTATCTTCCCCAGCGGTGACTACACCCTGAAGCTGGGAAGGGGTGCCGAGGTCCTGAGGGCGAAGAAAACTCCCTCGGGACATCTCGCGATTCCCTGCGGTTTGTATGACGGGGCTAAAAGCCAGACGGTCACGAACACCTTCACAATCCGCAGCAGTCGAGATGGCTACACCGAGACGGAGAACGAAGAGGACCCCGTCAGTGCGGGGCCACCCGCCGGAGTAAGAGCGGGGCCACCCGCCGGAGTAAGTGCGGGGCCACCCGCCGAGACCACAGCGGGGCAACCCGCGACGGGACAGTCCATGACCGTCACGACTGATACGTACATTGTCGAGCCGAATCTCGACAAGCAGCTCCTGGAAGACACGACCCGTTTGATCGTGGACAGGACGCTGAACAGCTGGTGGGAGGGCCAACAGTGTCCCGAAGGGACCTGGCCACATATGAAGGATGCCCTGAAGTCCAAGATATTTTGGGCAGTCCAGGAGGCGGTGAATAAATGGACGCCTGAGAACCAAGCGGGGCCACCCGCGACACCGCCACCACCACCAAGCTACACGAGCGGAGGTTCGTCGGACTCTGCGGGGCCAACCCGCGTGGAGATCGTGAGCGTAGCCGCACCAGCGACTCCTGCGGAGCCATCCGCTAACAGCATGCCCCCGAGTCAGACGGCAACGTGCTCACACGACCGCCGCTGACGGGGGCAGGCGGGCGCGCCGGCGGCGCTCGCTTGCGAAGAGAAGCCGAATACCGGCCTCCTCGCGACATACGTTGGCCGCGCTGAGGCCCGAGAGGAAAAATATCATTCAAAATGTCTTGTCATCGAAGATATTCGCACAGCTTGCGCTGAACTCCGAACCCGTGGATATATATGCGACCGGATTACCCATAATGAGGTAATGACTTCAACTGGAACACAGTACTTGGGAAATTTGTTGGCAGGAGACTACAATATGTTGTGGGTGGCCACACCCTCTGATTGGTACGTTCGTACTCCAGGAAAGAGGGCGGGACCACATTATCAACGTATACAAAATCTCCTGATCAAAGCGCGTGCTCTGAAAATGCAGATAGTTATCCTGGGGCCACCCGGGTATTTCTGGAAACAGGGTCCGATCAAAGATGTTATCGAAGATTTGAAGCTAAGCATTATACGAATGAGACTCTGTCATTTCGGTATCAAGTTTGACCGATCCAGTAAATATCCCAGTGGTTCTTATATACAAGTTGCTACATCTTGTCCTCATATACCGATAAACTTAAGGAAATGTACTTGTGGCTCACACAAGGAGCATGATTTGGATTGGTATGGCCAAGATCAGCAACGTGCCGAGCTTCGGCATAAAACTTTGGCTATCATTATTGCACGCTTCCTTGATCAACTCGATAAAGCCAACATGATCAGGAATGAGCGGAGTGCGGTACACCTCAGTGTGTGTACACGCGTTGACAAAAAGGTCAGACACTACGTCCAATGTCCACAAAAGGGCCCTCAATGGGACCATGTTGTTCGTAGAGTCACGACCGACCTGGACACGAATAAGACCGTTCAAGATATTAGAATTCAGGATCAGCCAACTGGGTACAATTATGTAGCTCCATTACCTGATGGGGTTACAAACATCAGTACTCGGCTATACTGGGAGCCTCCGGCTCCAGTTCTTCATGGCGACGGTGAGTCGCGAAGGCCACGCCCAAAGCGTGTGACGATCGTCGACGACGATCGATCTCCTCCCCCTTCGATTGAGCGTAGCCAAACGCGACCCACCAACAACCTTCCTGAAATTCCGCCATTTCCTGACTTTACAGCGGATTCCTCCGCAGCGGATCTCTCCGCGGAAACTGCGTTGCCCACTGATGCCAGGATAAAACAGAAAGAAAAGCAGAAAGCTGACAAAGAAGCCGGCATCAAACCGAAGAACGTCCCGAAGAAAGTGGAAGACGGTAACGACGACTGTGGAGAGGACCTCAAAGGGCTTGACTGCTCCACATATTTCAACGACGTTCCTCTTGACGACTCGGACTCGGACCGCGAATCAGAGGACATCTTCATGATGTTACCGGCGGGGCAACCCGCTGACTCACATGCTGATGTCTTCTCGATAGTCCAGTCATTATGCTACGGCAGAAACAATCAAGTGGACATGCTTGAATTATGTGGGGGCAAGTGTGGTATATCCATATTAGCCTTCAAGAGGGGACTCTCGTCAGGCGGGAACCTTGACAAGATATCTATGGTTGACCTTGGAAACTCGGAAGTACAAAGAGCAGTCCTCCACTACCTCAAGACTTGCTTTGTCAATATCACGATTCTGCAGCCAAGCTGCAGAACTACTGGACTTCCTTCCTATTTCAATGCACAGGTCAATCATGATACGTGGCTTAAACACCACAAAGAGGACCTGCCTCACATCACGTTCTGTGGAACAGTCGCTCTATTACAAGACGACCTAAGACGTTTCTTTCTCAGGGAACAACCAATGGGCACGTGGGTGGATGAGATCCAGCCATGGAAGGAACTGGCACAACGCAAGGTCACTTGCCAAACGATTATTGATCAGTGCACGACTGTCTCAAAGATTCATTTGGACAATACATCCGCAAGCCAACACAGATGATGGCAAACAAAGAAGAGTTGTTGGCACCTTTCAGAGGCAAGCGTTGTCCAGGTAATCATGTGCACGCCAATGCGTGTAACAAAGAACTAGCAAGGGCGGCACAGTATACCTACAGAATGCAGTCACTGATCGTTGATGCGGTGCAAATCGCCAAAGACCTGTTTGCTTACGGTCGCGATCCATTCGCGAATCGTGAACGCAGCTATGCGTTCGTAACCAACAGTGCTGGCTACGACTTGGACGACCCAACAATCCGGAGACACCCAAACGGAGAAATCTGGCGACCACCACCTGGCGGTCTTGGGTGCCCTGGCTGTGTGGACAACAACTACAAGCAATCACCAAATCACAGCAGGGATCCGAAGATGTGTCGGTGGTATGATGTTGAACCGTATTACTGGGACTGTCCAAGCTGTAAGAAGGAATATCAGAAGAGCAATCCTCACCACACCAAGATATCTGGCCAATGCAGATTCGCCGAAAAATGTAAGCTGCCAGATAACTTTGGCCAGCCGCGCCCGGCGGGGCAAGCCGCTCCTGCGGCGCCAGCCGCGGAAGCGGCTCCAGCCGCAGAAGCGGCGCCAGCCGCAAAAGCGGCGCCGGCCTCGAGAGCGCGCATACGCGCGCCTAGGCCGCCACGGCCTGGTGAGGGCGATCCAACCGCAGGCGCCAGCAGCCATGACATCACCAGAGCCGACGGGGCTAATGGTGGCAACAGTGGCGCTGGCAGCTCTGACGATCACCGTAGACTGCCACAATTTGCAGCAAGGCGCGGACGCATGGAGGGAGGAGATCCTCCACCACCGCCGCAGCCTCAAGCAGAGCCACGGCCAAGGCCAAGGCTCCCTGATTGGACTCGCTTCGACGTTCAGCTCAGCCTCCAAAACCTGCGCAGCTTCGACCCAGCTGTAGTGCAGCGAGAACTCCGCAAACTCCACTTGAGATGGTTTCATGCCAAGGAGCCAAAACTGCGGATGATTCTAACCAAGGTTGGTCTGGGTGAAACCCGTTTGAGTCTGATCAAAGGCATTTGCGACTCGTGTAGAGAATGTCGAGCCTGGGACAAACCAGGCAACACGGTGATGCCTTCTGTGTCTCTGCCAGGACGTTTCAACGAGGAAGTCGAATGTGATCTTTTCTTTTACAAACAGGAACATATTGTTTTTCACATCATCGACCGTTGTATTCGCTGGGCAGCTGGCACAGAGATTCCTGATAAGACCACGCATACTGTTCTCGATGCCTATCACACAACTTGGATGCAACATGGCCCTGCTAAAATCTTATACTCCGATGGGGAAGGAGCACTGAATAACGATACAGCAAAGGCCATCCATAAGGCTAAGGGAACAGAGCTTCGTATCCGAGCGCGTGGCCAACACGCCACGACTATCGAAGCTAGGAACGGCATCCTGCGACACCTCATACACGTGATGGGAGAAGAATTGAATAGATTAAATATTCCTCTGAATTTCACTCGTCTTTTACATGAAGCCTTGTTTGCCAGCAACGCATCTACCTTCTACAATGAAGTGTCTCCGTACAATGCGCTGTATGGCAGACAACCAGCTATGCTTCCCGATTTCCCTGTCTTGGATCATGATCAGTCCGCTGAATCATCAGATCACTCAAGGGAGGAAACAATCTGGAGGGTTAGTCTGGAGGCAATCACGCAGGCCACTGCGGTTGCCAAGACGAACAGGGCTCTCCGTACGAAGACTACTGCTACGGGTGAATTTCACTACAAAGAGGGAGATCTCGTGGACTATCATCGCCCGACCACCACGAAAGACGACTGGGTGGATGGAGTGGTCCATACCCGGTCATCCGCAACGAACCTGACCGAGGCCAGGTCATCGTGAAGGTCGGCAGTCGCGAGGTGCGAGTACAGTATCCTGACACACGACACACGCTGTACATCGAAGCACTTATGGTCCGCGAGATAGGATCGGACAATACGGCCCATCGGACAGTATTGGCCTTTATTGCCGGTCTGCCAGCGGGGAAACCCGCCATGACTTTCGGATATCTACCAGCGAAACAGGGTCGGCTGCAGATGACTGCTGCGAGCCGACTTTCGCCTAAGGTGCACTTGGCTCTTCAGTACCTCCTACGCAACTACTTTCGTATTGAAAACGTTGTTGCTGTACGACTTGCCAAGAGCCTGACGAAGTTGCCTGCTGCACCCTATGCAGACAGCTGTACACTAGTGCACTATGATAATGATGTGACCCCTGGTTTTCATTACTATGAAGCTGATGGCACTGCCTTGAACATCTATGTCATCACAGGATCTACACACTCACGCATCATCCAGTGTCTTAAATCCAGGAAGTCGTCTGCTGGATTTGACCGAGACCTCACTAAGTTTGAGGAACTCGCTGATGGTCCACACCAAGCGAGTCACCTCCAGCAGCTGCTCCTGAGGAGCCTCCTACGGATAACGATGGTCGGCTCCCGACCATCATAGAGGAAACAGAAGAAGATCTGGAAGCTTTTGTCTTGAAGTCGTGGTATGCTGAACTGATGGATGACAGAACACTCCTTGAAGCTGACACAGAGGAAGTCATGCATACAGTTCCCACATACATGACAGACACACAGTGTGTGTTAGTCTCTACGACCAGTGAAGATGTGCAAGGCCACTTGCCGGAGCGGGGTCACCCGCCAGGATACGACATGGACACTTCTTACTACGTTCCTTTATGCTCCACGGATCCGGATAGCAAATATGATCTTGACTCCGATGAGCACGGGAAGTACATCGAGCTCTGCTTCACTGCAGACATGTCCAAAGTCGTCCTGTCCGAGCAGCAACACCGATTGTTGGATGACAGCAGCGTCACAACTATGCGAGTATACGTTAGCGCTGCCTCCAAACGTGCCGTGGTCGTCAAGGAAGACGATTTACTCACGAAGGCCGACATCCAAGCAAATCCGGTCAAAGTTTCCAAAGCCCTTTACACAGAATTGAAGACTTGGCTTGACAACAAATGCTTCCAGATGACTGACTTAAGCAAGGCGTCTAACATCATGACGTCACGCTACGTATACAAATGGAAGTTTGTCAAGAACGAAAAAGGGCGAAATGGAAAGGACGATCAGGTTACGCTTGGTACTTCGTGGCTTCATGGATCTTGAAGCCTTTGATGTCGAAACCTTCTCTGGCACGGCAAGGAGGTCAAGCCAGAGACTGCTCGCAAGTTCTGCTGCATGCAACAAAGCTTGGATCATCGCTTCCCTGGACATCAACATGGCTTTCTTGAAGGGACTGACCTATGGCGAGCTCGCCGCGGCAACGGGCGAGAAAGAGCGCGTTGTGTGCTTCACACTACCACCTGGGTCAGCAGCTGTCCTTCGCACGCTGCCAGGCTTTGAGTCATATGACGAATCAAAGCATTGTCTTCGGTGTCTGAAGCCGGGGACGGGCACGAAGGATGCTCCCAGGGCATTCTCGCTGAAGCTCAGGTCCATCATTAGGAGCTTTGGGCTACAGCCTACTTCATACGACGAAGAGTTCGAGATGAGCTCAAACCTCTTGACAGCCAAGCACGTTGATGACATCAATATGACTGGAAGGAAGAGGCTATTGACAAGTATGTCAAGTGCGTTGAAGATACGTTTGGGAAGTGCAAACTGAACAAGCACACATACACAAACTGTGCCGTTCGGTACAACAAGACCGATGATGGGAGCGTCACTCTTGATCAGGACGAATACATCAAACAGCTTCGTCCTATCACACATCCAGAACTCACAGGAGCTGATCCTTAGAGCAAAGCGACAAAGACGATTTCTGATATGTTCGTCAGTCTTCGTGGCGCTCTAGCCTATGCGTTGATCACGCAGGTATGGCTGATGGTCTATGTTGTCTCACTACAACGTATCCAGGAACCGACAAACATCCAGGTACGACGACTAAACGCGGTTACCAGAAAACTACAGGCAGGTCCGAAGAAGATCGTGTATCAAGCTATGACCCCAACAGGATAAGTCGACCTGCATAGCGATTCTGGCTATCGTCGTCTCAACGGAGATGAAGACGACGAAGTCAAAGGCTATGGTATCCGCGGGGCTAACCTGCTGAGGCGTGGCCACACGCAAGCGGGGAAACCCGTCGTGCACCTGGTGGACGCATACTGCAAGTCTCATCGACTGCAAGTGCGTTCGAGCTACTCTGCGGAAACACAGGCAGCAGCCCACAACTTGGAAGACTGCTACCCGACCATTGTAACGCTCCACGAGCTACACTCGGGACCATTGACCCCCACACAGTTAAAGAACATATAGGAAATGGGTGGTCTATGTATCAAAGTCACTCTGACTATTGATGCCGAGTCTGTCTTCAAGTCTTTATCTAGCAAAGATCTGAAGAAGCCCACAGAATGTACTCTGCTTGGGCACATTAGCTGGATCCGCCAGATGATGGAGCGCGGAATCGTTGAAAGCGTTCAATGGTGTGACACGCGTGATATGACTGCCGATGGTCATACCAAAGGTAGTATTGACCGCGCGTTGCTCCTACAAGTAATGGCTGGCCAGCAATCCTTCAAGCACGAGCTGAAGAAACATACACCGTATAGGGCGGGCAGGTCGTCTCAGGACGGCCCTGCCTCCCGAGCTAGCGGGGAAACCCGCGGGCAGGTGCGCTTTAATAGCGAGGAAACTCGCCGGTAGCGAGGCTACTCGCGCGCCCTTTCCTTGTAGGCAGCCGCTGCTGCTTAGCACTGTTTTTTCCGCATAATGTAGAAGTGCGGTGCCTGCTCGTCCCCTCCCCCTCCGACTTTAAACGGAGAAGGTTAAAGGCGAGGTATAAATCGAGCATGTACCGCTGCCGTGCCTGGCTCAAGCCGGGCCCGGCCAAATATATGACTGTGCCTCACCGAGGCGCACGACTGGTATCTGAGATCGGAAAATACCTTTTCCATTGAAGATGCCTCTTCTCTCCTTTACTCCAGATCCCATGCTTCGTCTTGCTCTCTTGCTCATGCGATATGAGCCAAAGCCTGGGATATGGCAACGCTTAAGTTTAATAAGCGTAAACACAAACCGAGGAGATCTTCGCGGGTATTCGACAGCGGCGTGCCGGGCGGCGCCTTCCATTCTGAAGCCGTCGCACGTTTGCGCTCTCGCCAAAATTGCAACGCCGCCTCGCGCCTCTCTTTCAAGAGTGCGTCGCTCGTCTGGCTCGCCGCCACCGCCGCATCGCGCTCAGGTCCCGCGAGCGGCGTTATCTCGCGGACTCGCGGCAAGTGTGCCGCCCAGGCGGCGTGGCAAAGAGGGATCATGCCCGCCCTCTTGTCTTCGTCGTCGAGCAACGCAATACCACGGCGGCTTTGAATCTGCGCGCGCGCTTCGCGGCTCCGCCCCCGTAGAGTGGCGGGCAAGGGCCTCTTCAAATGCGCTGCCGGCATCGTGGATTTGCTGGGGGCAAAGGTCGCCGCCCCCGCCTTCGGCGCAGTCGTCGGAATCAACATCCGCGTCCTGCGCAGCGCTCGCCGGGGGCGGGGCTGTCCTCGGGCGCGCGGCGCACTGGCGGCGCTCTGCCCCTCGGCCGACTCGCCGACGGCCCGCGCCACACAGCTCCCACGCCGCTGTCGGCAGGGTGCAATGGGAGGCCCCGACGTGTCTGCATCACTGGCTTGTGCGGCGCCCCCGCGGGGGGGGCGCGCGCGCGCTGCGCGCGGAAGCGCGCCTCGGGCGGCGAATAATAGCATAGCACAGCGCCGGCGCCCTGGCTTCACCACCGCCAGGACTCCATCGCACAAGCTTGTGCCACGAGCTCCCCGCCGATCTTGGGAGCCCCTCCTTGCCGGCCATTCCGCTCCCCTTCTTGCTGAAGGGAATCGCTCGGGGGCTGCGCGAGCGCTGGCGGAGACAGGCACACCGGGGTCCGTGAGGCTTCGCCGCCTCGCGCGCCGCGACGCGTCTCGCGCTCGCGGGGGCGCGCGCGCGCGGGCTCGCCCGGTCGCGCCGTCGTTGCCGCCATTCTGCCCCCGCCCATTGGTCGACGCTTCCTGTGCGGTCCGAACTGCTCCCACCGCGACTCTCTCCTACAGCGCTCAGCGCGATGCACGAGCCAGGGCGGCGGCCACTCAATTGCGCTGCGCTCCTTGGCGGCGCGCAGAATGTCCCACGACAACGCAGTGAACGAGGCCGTCGCATCCTCGTCGCCGTGTTCCAGGTCTTTCGCCACTTTCTGGCGGCGAAGCAAATCGTACGTGTAGGAAACCTGGACGCGGCGAGGGCTCCCGCCGCGGCACCCTGCGCACCCTGGGCAACGGGCCCTTGCGGCAACCCCCGACGCGCCTTGAACGAGCCCCCGAGCTTTCCTCGCTCACAGCGCGCGAGCTGGTGCATGTATCCCAATAGCACGACGGGATTAAACGCTTTGGACAGGATGCAGCGAAGCCCCCACTCCATTACGTGGGCCTCGCGCCACGGGGCGCGCGTGGGCTCGCGCGCTGCGCTGCGTCGCGCGCGACCTGAAGTGCGCATAACCGAGAAAATCCATTCGGTCCAGGGCCGCACCCGCGCGGTTCGCCGCGGCAACGGCCGACGCGCGATCGCGCCACGAGCCCGCCCCCGCCGGCACCGAGTCCAGCTTCGGCATTCGCGCCCATTGGGGCTTGCAGTGGTCCTGCGCTCGGAGCAATCGGCGAAACGGAAGCGCGTCATTGCACGCGCCGCCGAGCAGGGAGCCTGCAGGCTCCTCGCCCTCGGCGCTCCCAATGTAATGATCGTCCAGGGGACTGGGGCCGCCGGCCCCGGCCGCGAACTTGCGCATCGACTCTTCCGTCGGCAACCCTTCGCGGGGGAAGTTTCCGAGCCAGACCTCGCGCGCGCGGTCCTGCGGAAGCGCGCCCCCCTTTCCTCGGCGGCCCCCGCGCGTGCGGAACACGCTGCTCCTCCATGGCGAACGCCAAGGGCTTCTCTTTCTTGTCTTCCAGCAAATCCTTGCTGGCCCTCACGTAATCTTCCATGGCTGCCGCGATACGCGCCGTTTCCTCCGCGGGCTTGGCGGGCGCCTCCGCCGGGGCCGATTGTGGCAGACCCTCCTGGCGGCGCGCCGCGCGGGCGGCACCGCGCCCTCGCAGGCACCAAAACAGGCGGGGCCACGTGTGCTTCAGGCTTCCATCGCTCGCGACTGTGTCCGCAGCGCCATATTGATGTGGCGCGGCTTAATCGCGAAATCGCGCCACTCCGCGGAAGAATCGCCCGCAAACGGCTTTGCGCACTGGCTCAGGGCCGCAATCAACAATCGCGCCATGGCCGACACATGCTCTTTAATCAATCGGAGCGGACCGTGCCGATCGCTTCGGCCATCCGGCGTGCGAACCGCGGTGCACAGCACCAGCTCAGGAGCGGGAGCTGGCGATGCGACCCCCTCCGCGCGTTGGCCGCTGCGACGAAGAGGGCCCAATCGGCCTTGTGCGCCGCTGCGAGTGGGCTCATGCCCGCGGTACACGCACGGAGACGCGCGCGCGCCCTGATGGCATTTTTGTCGGTGCCGAATGCGCCAGCAGGCAGATCGCCAAGCAACTCAACGATGTCGGAGCGAGCCAGCGCCATGGATGCTGCGCGCGCGTCGGGAAGCGCCGTGCACGTATCCCCCTCGGCGTCCTTAACGCGCGCTGCGGTTTGCACATGACATAAAAACCCTCAGCATCCAGCCGCCAAGAGGGCAGGCAAACGCACGCCGCAGGCCTACGCGCACGCTCGGGGCAGACATGCACATCCGCCAGGCATACTGCCGCACTGGGCCGGCATAACGGCAACCGCAGGCGCACAGCGAACAAGGGTCCCCCGTCAATACGCACACACTTGCAGGCATCCTGCAAACGTCACTGCAAAGGCATACTTGACTCTATGGTTGGGGGGCCCCGCCATACGGCACTCGCAGGCATACTGCGCATAATGGCCGGCATACGGGCCCACTAGCTGGCATGCATCCGCGCGAGCAGGCATACTGCGGAGAGGGGCTGACAGGCAGCAATCGCAGGCATACTGCGTACAGGGCCGGCATTCGGCATTCGCAGGCATACTGCGCACAATGGCCGGCATACGGCACACACTGCAGGCATACTGCACAGAGAAATGATTGCCGGCGTACGGCATCCGCAGGCATACTGCACTGCGCACAAGGGACCAGCATACGGCGCGCACTTGCAGTACAGCGCAGGGGACAAGTGGCCGGCACACGGCATCCGCAGGCATACTGCGCACTGGGTCGGCGTTCGGCCCAGGATGACCCGTACTCATGTGTGTCCTGACCTTCGAGCCGCAAAACCGACGAGGGACGTAGGTGCTCTCCACGAAGTAGACGCGCGGACCTGTGGGGGAGGAGGGGAGGGGAGGAACCTGTAACGGGAGAGAGAGGCGGCGGAGCGTTAGAGGCGGGAGAGGCAGCGGGAGGAGGGGCGAGGGGAGGAACTGCGACGGGAGAGAGTAGAGGGCGGCGGAGCGGCCAAGCAAACGCGCGCGCGGGAGGAGGGGGGGGGGGGGGGGGTGGGGGGGGGGGGGGGGGGGGGGTGGGGGGGGGTTGGGGGGGGGGTGGGGGAGGGGGGGGGGGGGAGGGTGGGGGGGGGGTGGGGAGGGGGGGGGAGGGGAGGGGGGGGTGGGGGGGGGGGGGGGAACCTGCGACGGGAGAGAGAGGCGGCGGAGCGTCCAGCGACGCGCGCGCGGGAGAGGTGGGGGGGGGGGGGAGGGGGGGGGGGTGGGGGGAGGGGGAGGGGGGGGTGGGGGGGGGGGGAGGGGGGGGGAGGGGGGGGGGGGGGGGGGGGGGGGGGGGGGGGGGGGGGGGGGGGGTGTGGGGGGGCAAAAACCTGCGACGGGAGAAAGAGGCGGCGGAGCGGCCAAGCGAACGCGCGCGAAAAACGCATCCCGCCAGCGGGACGGCCACGCGTGAGACAAATCCCATACACCTGCGACGAGAACGCGCTCGCGGGCGCGCAGGGTGGGGATCCGCCTCAGCCGTGAATAGCCGTCCCGCAGCATTAGAGACAAGCAAGAAGATAGCCAATAGGGGCCACGACGCTCGCGCGACTTCTCCCCGCGCTCAAATGCTGCCCAGAGCGCCCATTATAACTCTTAGCCCCCGCGAGCCTCCACTGTGGGGTCCAGAATCGGTCGGGCGACGCGTCCTCCAGTTGCCGCTCGCATCCTTTGCCTTTCCCCATCATGCCTTGCAGCCGCGTCCTATGTCCCCATCCCAGCCCCGCCGCAAGTGCGAAAAGCTCTCTGTTGCATTCAGCCGCAAGAGTGCCCGATGTTCCAGCGAGCCCCGCAGTCGAGGAGGGGGCGGGGCAACGTTTCGGGCCTGGGCCCGATGGAAGCGCGGCGCCGTCGCCAGCGCTGTCAATCTCGCGGTTCGTGCGCTGCGTTGTGAGACGTGAGTCCAAGCGCCGATGTCTATGCGGCTCTCCCTCCCTACCACGTTGGCTCCTGACAGCGAGGGCGCGCAGGTCGAACCGGCGTGCTCGCCGCGCCCAGCGACGCCTGTCCAAATCGCGAGCGGCCGCCGCCGCCGCCTCCGCCAGCGGGCGCACGGGGGCGCGCTTCCGCGCCGATCGAAACGACCCAAGCACATCCGCTCGCGCGCAAAGTGGCCGAGTCGACCTTGTCAGTGCGATGCGTTGTTTGCTTCCCTTCGCGTGCGCGGGCGTCGCCGCTGGGTTGCTCCTCGGCGGCGCGGACAATCTGACCGCGGCGCAATTGTTCCCGCGGGGCCAGAGCCCAACGGACGAGGCAAGCGCGATTGAGGAAAGTTTCCGCATCGCGTACGGTCATTTCGAGAAAAGGCGAGGCCCGCGGCGCGAGTTGTCGGTGTCGCGGCAGTGGCCGGCGCAGCTTCGACCAGAAGGTTTCGTCATGATCGGCGCGAGCGCGCTGGGCGGAGCTTGGCGGGGTCGTTCGGCATTGAGCGAGCACTGCTGGTGCCGAGAGTCATTGGCCCGCGCTTTGTGACATGCGGACTGCGACCTTTGATCTCGCGCGCAAGTCTTTGCTGCGATGGCTGGTTGCCGCGATCGCTTCGTCCGCGCGTTCTTCGCATCAGGCGCGCAGCGGTCTTCTGCGTCAGCTGAAAGAAGGGGAGGCAATGTACCGAGCAGCGCACGCACTCGCGGCAGACGCGGCGGGCCCTAGCAGGCCGCGAGCGCCAGCGCCGGCAGTCGCGGCAGGGGGGCGCGCCCTCCGCGCGCAACGGGGTCTCGGCTATGACCGCGGCGCGGACCGGAAGGCCCCACAGCGACAAGGGCGTCGTCGGCAGCGCAGCCCAGCGCGCCAGGAGCTGTGCGAGCCCAGACTCAAGCGCGAGGCGCGTGCCAGGCGAGGAGAATTATCGTCGCGCCGATCGCGCGACGGAGGTCGCGGCTTTCCCGGCGCCGCGTTTGCGGTTGGAACGGCGCGCCGCGCCTGTCGCGCGACTTTTTTGGAGGGCGGTGCCGTGGATCAGCTCTTCGGCGTCGATGCGACGAAGAGGTGCGGCGCTCCGCCCGGCGCGCGAAGGGGCACGGGGCCTCGCTGCGCGCGGCAGCGCTTACGACCTTGTCGAACAAGCGCAGGGCCCCGCTGCTGCAGGGCTGCTCCAGCCAATGGCGCAGCGACCGCGGGCCGCCCGCGCGCCGGGGGCTTGCGCGCGCTCCGAGGCGCTAGCGACGCAAGGTCTTGGCTTGGGCGGCGGCCTTCTCCAGGCTTTCAAAGGGCCCTGCGTTGCTTCGCCGCGCGACCGGGCGGGGGCGCGCGCCTGGGGGGGCGCCTCGCGCATGGTGCGATCTCTCTGGCCGGTGCCGGCGCCGCGAAGGCTGGTCGGGGCCGCGCGCGGCCCGAGTGGTGCGATCGCGCGAGTGGGCGCTGCGCCGCCAGGCCGCGATCGCCGCCATCATTCACGCGGTCCGCGGCCGCCCGCGAGCCGCTGCGTCGCGGTGGCTCGTGGCCGCTCTTGCTGAAATTTTAGGTGCCGCCTCTGGTCCCGCCGCCAATTTGGAACAGCGCGATCGCGCGCTGCGCCGCGCGGCGATCGCGATGGCGCGGCCTGGCGAAGCGCTCGCAGATCAACCGCTGCCGTGCGGCGCCCTTCAGATTACGCGACGCGCGGCGCGCCGTGGGCTCCGACGACGTGCGTTCGCTATTCAGCGCCGATGGTCACAGGTGCGCGGCCCTTATCCACGGGGGCTTCGTGCCCCCCCTGCCGGGCCCCATGGGCGGTTTCCGAAGTTCCTTTGGGAATCCCAGGGGGTCTTTTGATTGACCTTCGTCTGCGTCGCAATGCCTGGATGCGTTCTCCTCCAACGCCGCGAAGTCTTTGCGTGGTTTCATTTTCGCCGCTTTCCTTTCTTTGGAAAGCGTCGCGTAGCTGCGCGTTGCGATGCATTCCGAGTCTGCGATTTGTCTTGCTGTGCTTTGCATTGTTTGGCATGGTCAGTCTATGCATAATTTTGCGGTGCGTGTCTTTGCTTTGCTTCTGGCTGGTCGGTAGCAGTGCAATCCATCGCGTGGCTCTGACTAGCATCGAATTGCAACTTTATGTTCGGTGGCCGTGCCTCACGCGTCGCCGTGCATCATAGCGTTGCTTTGCGTTGTTGCGCGTTGCGGCGAGTGGTTTTTAAATGCTGCGATTTGTTTTGTTGCCCACTGCCGCGCAGCGCGCTTGGCGCGCGTTGCGGCGCGTAGTTTCTCGTGCGCTGCGTCGTGCTGGGTTGCCTAGCGTTGCTAGGTTCGCAGTGCTCCTCCGAAAAACATGGGCTAGCTCTCTGCTTCGCTCGAGCGTGTTGCGCGTCGCGCGGGGCTCGAATCCCCCGCTGGGGGTGGCTTCCGCGGGGGCGGGGTACCCGCTCGCAGGCCACAATTGTTACGGTGCCGTCCTGTACCCGGCGCGGCGGCCCGCGGGTCGCGATCGCCCGCGACGCGGCCTCTCCGGCGCGTTCCTGCCCAGATCACCATGGCCGACTTCGTGCTTGCATACGTCACGGCGACCCGACGACGCGCGTCGCGGCGCTGGGCCAGCGCGCGCCGGCGCGCCCGGGGGCCGAAGGATTCCGCCCTGGACGGCATCATTGCTGGCTTCCCCGCCGCTTACGCGGAAAAGGTGGGGAAGACGGGCGACGCAATGTCACTCTCCGTCGAAGCGCTTCTGGTTCGGCCCCGACCCGGGTCGCGCCGTCGGCCGAGGTATAGAGCGCGGGGCAGCGCATCTCGCCTCCGACGTCGCCGCGGGGCGCCCAAGATCGGCCGCTGTTGCTCGGGCGACGCAGGTGCTTCTCGGCGTTCATGAGCATGCAGTGTTCTTCTATATTTCCCCGATGCACAGTGCCGCAGTCGGGCGAAGAGCCCATCGCCGCGGGCGGCCGGGCACCAATGTGCCTCCACCTCTGCATCCTGCCGCTGATCACGTGCCCTGGGTTTTGGATCAGCGACGTCGCTGGCCCGTGCACGATGGTGTCTGTGCCGCCCGTGTGTGCGCAAGCGTTTTATTGGAACACGGCCTGGCCCGTCGATGGACTTGCCGCGCGCGGCGAAGCGGCGTCGCCGTGGAAGCATCGATTGCCTCCGCAGTATTCAAGATTCGACGAGGCGAACCCGTTCCCGAGCGATTGCCCTGTTCCCGACCATGGGCCAGGAGGCATGGACTCCGCGGAGGACCCAGCGTCGTACGACGACGCCCCGACCCCTGGGGACCCGATCTTGGGGAGCGATGAGCCCGCCGACGAGAGCCCGCTCCGTTAGGCCACGCCGGGCCGGGTTGTCTGCGATTCACCGGCCAGCGCCGGCACCGCGCAGAATTCGCGGAGCTCGCTGAGCGTTCGGGCAATGGCAGCGCCGCGCTGCGACGTCGCGCCACCTTCATGTTCCCGCGATCGGTCTGCGAGTGTCCTGTGCGACTTGTATGCGCTGCGCGGCGACGAGCTGGCAATCGCGAGTTGAAGACGCTGCTTTCGAGTGGCGTTCGTGCTCGGGAAGGCAGCGTTGCTGCGATTGGCGAGGGCTCGCTGCGAGCTGCGCGCGCGCGATCGCCTGCGGGGCGCGGGGTCGCGGTCGTTCGAATTTGCTAGTGCGGGAGCCTGGCCCCAGGGCGCCTCGGCCCAATCGAGATCGCGTCGGAAGAAAAGGCGAATGCCAACAGCAGTTCCTGCCGATGCTGAAAACATCAATGTCCGCGTCGCCGCGGTCGCCGTCGACCTCGCGCGCACGCGCGGCTGTCAGCGCTTCCAGCTGGCACTTCCTGCGTTCCTGGTTGCGCGCAACGGGCCGCAGTGCTCCTCAAAGACGAGGTCCTCGGCCATGATCGCGACGGCCTCTGGCGACGATGCCGCCGCGCCGGCGGCCGCCGCCGTGGCCGCGCAGGCAGCGCCGCGCGCGAAGGAAGTGGCGCCTGCGCCGACGATGAACGTCACTGGTCATACTTCGTTGCAGACCTGCGCGATGGCTTCGAGGGGCTCCGTGTCCGTTGCCTTCGTCGCAGCGATGCCGTCCTGTGCCTCGGATGACTTCGGGGGCGACATATAGTCGGCGACGGCGAGCCCTGCGGTCGTTACCCGGCCGCCGCGAGATGCGTCTTCACTTGCGCGAGCACAACGCTCAGCCAGTGCGCTGCATGAGCGACCGCAGTTGGCGCAGCTGCAGCTGCAGTTGCAGCCGCGTCGGCTGCAGCATCATCAGTTCAATTGGAGGTTGAAGCAGAAGCGCAAGGGTGTCAGCAGGAGCACCCACAGCAGGTAGTTGCAATAACGTCCAGGTTGGCAATGGCGACGGCGCCGGCAGCGCGAACGTCTGCATGGGGAGGGGGCGGGGGGGGGGCTGCAGCCGAGCAGGAAAAACGTGTTCCACCGCTTCCCTGCTGACCAGGCCTCGCAGCGCCACGGGGCGCGAGGGCGAGGGCGATGCGCGCGTATGTTCCATGGTTGGTTTCCTCCATTGCCGCAGTCCGATGCTAGCGCGCCTTCTCACGTGGTTCCTACAGGGACCCCAGGGAAAGGAACTTTTGAGACCGGCGATGCCGATTTCTCACGTCTGCTCGGCTTCAGTCTCAGGGTCGCCGCATGACGCTGTCACTCGCACTTCTCGAAGTCAGTATGAGATGCAACGCCGCGGTCTCAGCAGTCCCTTTCATTGGCGCCCCTGTAGGAAACGCATCGTCCTCCTGATCTCACATCGCTGCGCGCTGCGTCGAGCGCAGCATTATGCGCGGCTGCTCGCAAACGCGCGAAGTGGCGACCGTGCGCGCGCGGTGCCAAGCCGCGAAATTTCACGCGTGATCCGTGGATGTTGGATTTGTCGTCTGGTTTTGGCGCGTGGGCCCAGAACATCGCAGTGTTCTCTGTGGACCCCAATCTAGCACGTGCTAAGGGGCCCATTGCGCGCGGCGCAGTCTGGGCGCATCGCGGCGCATCCTGGACAGGGGCACGCCGCCCAGGACGCAGCGCCTGGTGTCGAGCTTGTACCCCGTGGTCTGCAGCGATGGGGAAGCGAATCTTCTCCGCTCGCCGAGGCGGTGCATTGTTGCCGAGGCGCATGCAACTCCAGCATAGAGTGCAGTGCGACAGCGCAACCTGCTATTTTTTCTGGGCCGCGCTCTTAGTAAATCTCTTGAGGCGCAGGGCGAAGTGCATTGACGGTGGCTCAGGGAAACCAGGATTCCGCCCCCAGTCGATTCCCGCCCCCTCGAGCTCGCCCACCCGCAAGATGCGCGCAGACATACGCAGGCGCGCGCGCGTTGGACGCATGCAGCAACCTGTGGGACAAGTGCCTGATGCGACGCGCAAGCGTTTGACAAGCGAGGCAGGGCGGCCGCTGGCATTTAAGGCGAAGCTCAACGATTACGCCGCGGGTCCGACTCCGAATGGGCGAAGCGTCCTGCGCACGCAGAAATTCGCGCACGCCATCAGCCCGCGCGGCCCGGGGCGGAATTGCGGCAGGTTCTTTTGCCTTTAGGTTTGCGCTTCCCGAGGGGGGGGGGGGGCTGCAGCCATGGCTCTCTGCGCGTTGTGCGCCGTCGCTGCGCTCGTGCAGCTCCATGGCGCCGCCGCTGCGGCTGCCGAGCAGGGCGTGGGCGGTCGCCCCGCGACGGCGCTCGCGGGCTGCCCCGAAGTGGATTGCGCGAGCGCCCGAACTGGCCTGGCCGAGGCCGTGCGCGTGCAATATGATTTCGCCGCGCGGGTCAGACCAACGCGACCGCGTTGCCGCGCGCGCGCGGGCTTCGCTTGCGTGGCAGGATACGAGCGGCAGCGGGCCAGACGTCCGCGCCTTCCAAGGAGCGCAGGGCACGCCCAGATTTGCTTTTCGCCCCGCGCTTCGCGTCGTTAGCCAGCGCGAGATGGCGGCTCTACGAGCAGCCGCTCGGCGCCGCGAGTCGCGGCGCCTCGCCCAGCCCAGGGGGTCGGCGCCCTGGGGCGCGGCGAGTTGCGCGGGGGGGGGGGGGG
>CAUYUJ010018362.1:33073-46513 GCA_963575745.1 Prorocentrum cordatum | reverse complement strand
GAGGAGGAGGAGGAGGAGGAGGAGGAGGAGGAGGAGGAGGAGGAGGGAGGGGGACGGGTCGCCCAAGCTCTTCGGAGAAACCCTCAAGCCCCCACTGCACAATCGAATCGCCGAAATGAGAACCACGCTGGGCTCGGGAGGGGCTCCAGCGGTCGGGCCGCTCCTCAGACTGGGGGTCAAGTCTGGCCTGTCCCTCTGCAGGAGGAATATTCGAAAATAGTGAAAATAGTCTGGGGGCGATTATTCCACATTTTCGAAGAATGATGTTTGACCATTTTTAATCTTCCCTCCAGAATCCGCCTGTAGGGGGACATGCCGGGGACGATGTTTGGGGTAGCTTTGCGCATTGGTGTTATCTTATACTGTCCAAAATCCGCCTGTAGGGAAACATGCCCGACCTAAGACTCGGGTCGGAGGACCTGTTCGTGGCCGGAGCTTCCCATGACCAGCAAAACCCCGCTCGTTCCCTCGGGGAGCAGACAAACGGCATAAGCCTTAGGTTGGGCATGTCCCCCTACAGGCGGATTCTGGAGGGAAAACAAAATAGTCGAAAAGTAATGGAAAAGTCATCAAAAATACTCCCAAAATCGTCCCCAAACTATTTTCTCACTATTTTTGAAGATTCCTCCTGTTGAGGGACAGGCCTGACTTGACATAAGCGTCATACCTCTGAGGTCAGCGCGACTTTCTCGGCGCCACAGCCTCCCCCCTCTGGCGCGCGGAGCGCGCAAGGGGCGGCGCCAGAGGCGCCGCCGAGCGCCGATCCAAGAAATCTGCGCGGAGCTCCTAGATAAATATGCTTATGCCATTTTTCGTCGACTCCTTGATCAGCGCACCTTATGCTAGCTCGATGCGGGACGGTCGAAATGGGTCTGGAAAAAATTGTACAGAAGACCCACAGCAGCTCCTGTGCAGCTCCTGTTCACTTTGAACAAAAGTCCCCGCGGGTGTTGTCCGCCTGAGACAGGAGCCGGGCTGCCCGACAGCGAACGCTGTCGGTCTCAGACCACATGTATTGTCGGGCATCGTACCCATGTTTTCCGTATCCCTTTCGGGCGTCCAAATCGACATCTTACGCGAGACGACAGAGCGACCTTACGCCGCGGCCACATCGGGTCGCCAGCGCAGAACACTACATCGGAAACGAGGGCGCCCACGCGCGACCTTGCGCAGGCAGCTCACGCGCCAATGTCGGTGAAGACCGATCCGTGTTCCTTCCGGGGATCTACTGACGCGGGTCAATCCAGACCGACGTAAGTCGGGCGATGCAGGATCCTCCAGGAGCCTGCACCCCATCCCTGGTCAATGCACCCTTGGCTCTGCAGGATCCTGCGAGATCCGGCGCCCCGCCTGGCCCCCGTCTGCATCCCCCCCCCGCCTCCTGGGCCCCCATCCCTCGTCGCTCGTGCTCTGTCTCGGGGATGGACAGACCCCCCTTCAGTAAAACGTGGTTTAGTGAAAACGACCTGAGGCCCAAACCTGGCGAGCGCAAGCCTGGAAAATAACGGCCACGGCGCCCTCTCGAGAACCGAAAACGGACAATCCACTAATCGACGTGTCACTGCTGGGGGTTCCGTCCACCCCAGACTGTCGGGCACCGCACTCACGTCCTCCGCATCCGCGTCGGGCGCCCGAGAGCCGCGCGCGCGCGCGGCTCCGCTGCGCTGCGCAGGCGTCTGGACGCCCGCGGCGCTTGGGCGCCCCGCGGGCGCAGAGGGCACCGCGCGCGCGGCGCGCGGCGCTCCGCGGCCCGCGGCGCCCCGCCGCCCGGGAGCGGGGGGCGCCTCGCCAGCCCGGGGCGCGCGGCGCGGAGCGGGGCGCGCCTGCACGCCCGGGGGGGCAGTGGCCACCCTGCGCCGCGAGAAGATCCGCGCGGACACCATCCGACGGATGTCTCTCTGCTGCGGCGGCAAGGCAAGACGAGAGGGAGAGTCCGCTGCCCCTCCAGGGGGCCATCCCGCACCCACGGACAAGGAAGACGGCGCAGCAGGCGAATGCAGAGCTGTCGCCGAGCCCCTGCTGAACAGGCTGTCCTGTTCAACAGGCTGTCCGACGAATGCTGCGCGCATCTTCAGGGAGGGCGGGGGTGTACAAAGCCGCTAGCTCCCGAGGGTGATTGCGCACCGCCACCCTCCCCTGAGGCCCAGGAACAATCCATTGGAGGGCGTCGGTGCATCTATCTGTGGCGGATTTCCTGACATCCTGAGGAGGAAGGCTTCTCAGAAGGAGGCTGCTTCTTAGAAGGCGCCGGCCTCACATTTATAGATGAGGCTGGCCCCATCTGAGAAGCGGGCCTCCTTCTAAGAAGCCTTCCCCCTCCCCCAACCTTGGGCGCCCGAGTTATCCGGGGCAACTCGGGTCCGGGGTTTCTCGGGTTTGGATTGCCGAAAAAGGAACCCGAGTTAGCCCTGACCCGAGTTACCCCTGATGATCTGGGGCTCTGGGCGCCCGAATTATCCGGGGCAACTCGGGTCCGGGGTAACTCGGGCTTGGATTCCCGAAAAAGGAACCCGAGTTAGCCCTGACCCGAGTTACCCCTGATGATGTGGGGCTATGGACGCCCGAATTATCCGGGGCAACTCGGGTCCGGGATAACTCGGGCTTGGATTCCCGAAAAAGGAACCCGAGTTAGCCCTGACCCGAGTTACCCCTGATGATGTGGGGCTCGGACAACCCCCCCCTCTGCGAGTGGCCGAGAGAAAAAAACAAAAAAAAAAAAAAAAAAAAAAAAAAAAAAAAAAAAAAAAAAAAACTCGATGGTCCATTGTCGGCCTCTGGGGGCCCTCACCGGGCCATAGGACTGTCAAAAAACGACTCGGGACGAGCTACCCGTCCCGGGGAAGAGGTCCAGAACTTTGGGGAGCCAACGTTGTGTAACATCTACGGCGTCGGATGTCTGAAGGGTCACGAACGAAAAAAAGCTGCACGTGCGAGCGACCTTTCGTCCGATGCTTCTGTGCAGTGCCACTTCGGCGGCAGAGCCCCTGGAGGGCGAAAGCTGCCTGCGCTTGGCACACAAAACACATCAGCATCCGAGCAGGCTTGATAGTCCTTTCGATCGGGGGAGAAGGACAGACATGGCTCAGAGGAAGAAACATTAACCGGCAGGAGGAGGAGGAGGAGGAGAAGGAGGTGGAGGAGGAGGAAGAGGAGGAAGAGGAAGAGGAGAAGGAGGAGGAGTCGGCAGTGCGTCGCGGCACCCGATGGGGAAGCCACACGCTCCTTCGCAGGGTGGTCACCCAAACCCAGACATAGGAAAAACACGTCGTCGGAGATCTGGACCTCGCGAGGACCCCGACGCCTTGCTGTTTTTCAATACAGACTCCCCGAAGCCTTGACCCCTTCGCGAGGGTCGGTTTTGCATCCCGAATCGTTTTTTAACGGGTATGGGGCCTGCGAGGCCCCCATGAGGCAAAAAACAATCAAGAATACAGCCTGTGTTGCCCGACCATGCTGTGGTGTTGGGTCCTCGTTTTGAAGAGACAGCGCTCCGCACCCCTCCCACCTCCTCCTCACGCTCCCCCTCCGCCCATCCCTACCTCTGCCTTCCGCATGTCTGCGTTTCGGCACACCAGGTACAATGCTTCGTGGCCCCGTATGGACCTCCACCGAAGCCCCAGCGGCCCGGTCCACATGGCGGCGCCGCCCCACTTGGGCGCACTCCTCACACGGTTCGCGGGCCCAGAAGGAGATCAACCCAAGGCCCCAGTAACAGGGTCCACATGGCGGCGCTGCCCCATGTTGACGCAACCCTCACACGATTCGTGGTCCCAGATGGAGGTCAGCCCAAGGCCCAAGTGGCAGGGTCCACATGGCTGGCGGCGCCGCCCCTTTTTGGCGCACCCTGCACACGGTTCGTAGCCACATCAGGAGCTCCACCAAAGGCCCCATTGGCGGGATTCGCATCGCGGTGCTGCCCCATTTTGGCGCACCCTTTACACGGTTCGTGGTGGTCCCATAGGGAGCTGCACCGAGAGCGTTGCCACAACACGGTGCTCACAACTGCATATGATTGGGTCATTCGCCAAGATGTTTTTCGGAACGTACGTGACAGGTCTGGGCGCACGAAGATGCCCCCGGCCCGCCTCCACCTTCGACATGCCCGACTGCTCCGGGCGGAAGAACAGCCGATTCATATTGGCGAGCTCCACCCTCGCGGGAGGGGGCCAGAAAAGCGTCGGGGGAAGAGCCGCAGAGAGAGAAGACGCCAGGCTGGGGGGCAAAACAATCCTGAGATCCGGGCGCTGCAGATGTTCACTCCAGGAATGTTCGCCTGCGTTCGGACACCAGGACCATCACAAGTCGATCCGGTGATAAAACGCCGCAACAACATTGGGGTCTAGGGTTCCCCAGTCGCGACTCATCGCGATGCTGCAGTTGTTGCTGCAACGTCGCATCCCGAAGGGGGAACGAAGCAAAAAGTAAAGGAACGAAGCAGAGAGCAACGAGTAGAGCATAGCAAGCAGAAAGTAAACAGACGGGCAGGAACTGGGGGAACTACTTTGTGCCCCATCAATGACTCGCGGGTGGATTAAGGGAGGCTGACATCCACGGGCGTTCATGCTTTGCCCTGAGGCAATTCCTGGGACATGAACTAAAAGCACTGATACCGCTACTCACCAAACCTCTCCTGGGGTGCGTTCTGGCCAGAGCAAGAGGCCCAAGAAGGCGATAACGAGGCAAGGTTGGACGCGGCTCAGGGGAAAAAACATTGACCTAAAATCGGTGATGCGTCACGGCACCCTATGGGGAAGGGAAACCACACCTTCCTTCGCAGAATGTGGAACCCAAGCTCCGACCGGTGAGAAATGGGCGAACGCGGCACCCCTGAGAGCGTCAGTTCCAGACTGGATGGGTATGGCGGCCTTTCGGCCTTCAAAGGCTTGAAAGCTGTTTTTTGCGATTCCTCCTCGTCGTCGTCCTCGTCGTCGTCGCCCTCAGCCTTCGTTTGCTCATCCTTTTCCTCTGTCGTTTTCCATTTTTTCCTTTTCGTGCTTCTCGAATCGTCCTCCGAAAATTAGTACTTCGTCATTCTCCTTCCCCTGTAGAAGATCCATGCAGGGATTCCTTCTGCTTGGGGTGCGACACAATCCGTTCTATGGGCGGATTACACTGGATTCGTCATGCTGGAGATGAATACAAAAAACACATAAGGAAGAAACAAAACATATCAAAGACCGACGGCTGGAAAACCAAAAAATGAAAACAAAATGACGGTTGCGCCTTGTGTTTTTTGTTGTGTTCCAGCCGTCGGTCTTTGATGTTTTTGATGTTTGTGGTTTTCCATTGCAATCTTGAGGTTTGTCGCTTCCCTCATCCCCCTTGGGAAGCGGTCGGCGGGGGGGGGGGGGCAGGAGGAAGGGGGGTAGGGGCAGGAGGAAGGGAAAGAGGGGGAACAGGATGACGGTGACTCAGAAGGGAACCCAGGAAGGGACCCCAGGCCGTCCCCACGGAACCACAACAGGACACACAGCAAAATCAACCATTTCTCGGAAGTCTCCCGCGCGAGAGAGAAGGGGAAAACGGGATGAAACGGAGGACAAGGGCCGCGGCCGAGGGGCATCCATTCACGGATGCCCCTTTTCTTACCGCGTGAACGCTCAGAACGGAAGGCGGCGGCAACGACGCCACGCAGGCGACCGACAATTGGGGAACCAGTTGCACGCGTTCGGTCGCGCACCTTGGGGTGCTGCAAACCAGCTGCTTGACTCAAGCCGCACGGGCGCTGCGGCGCACACAGGCGCTGCGATACGTGCGGGGGTTCTGTGGTTCAAGGAGGCACTGAGTGTGATTGTGGCATTGCGTGGCGCACGGCCGATGCGAGATACGACAATCGTTGTGGCGAAGACGGCCCTCACATGCACTTGGCTGCCGCCGTGTAAGTGGGCGCAGAGGACCGTTCGCGCAGCAGTGTGCGTTATGCGGCATTCCTCAGATCGCAGCTGGTTTGGGTTCAACATCAGCAACGCGCTTGCGCCCTGTGACTAACCTGCCGCGGCGCTCCAGGGCGCGACATGTCCGCGCACGAGGACCTGAAGACGGCGACCGAGGGTTGGTCACGCTGCCCTCTGCCTGCCCCCATCGCGACAGCCGCTCTCCCCAAGGGGCGAACTGGAACCATTTCTTGAACTCGTCAACGACGTCGGGGCGAACGAGAACCCTCTTGTTCATCACATCGATTTTAACACTGGTTACGCAGACCCGATCGCCCCCGAACTGGACGAGCTGCACAAGGCGACGCGGAAGAACGACGACTGCCACCAGCCCCTGCCGCCAGTCAGCTTCAAGTCGGCGCCGCCAAGCCACATGACCACGCAGAAATGCATATTCGACGGCCCCGACGACGCGAAGAACACCATCAAGGATCACATGCTGCCCAACAAGGCGAAGGCGGCCACGTTCGCCAGCAAAGCGTTCGGGGGCGCGAAGAGGCTCGGGCCCCAGCAAGCACCCCAAGGCGCGCGACCAAAAGAAAAAAGGCGAAGGCGCAGCGGCTCAGGGTCGAAAGGTTTCCCCGCGCCCAGGGAAACTGACAACCTGGCTCGGTCGCCGCTGAGCCCTCGCACTTTCTCGCTCGGTCACGCAAGGTGGGGGTCAAGGTCTGGCAGTACGCCATCGAGCGCTTTGGCGGGAAAAAGCATCAGTCCTTTCCTCCGTCGCCCGACGTCAGGACGGCTGCCAGTGCGAACGAATTCAACGAGCTCTCGGACGAGGATACACGCGCGGGCTTCGAGCACATCCAGAAAAACGCGCCTCACCCCACGGCCGATCTCAAGCAGCTGGCACGGCAGACGAAAGCGCCGCGCAAAGGCGCCCCCCTCCACGGCCGGCCCGCCACCCCGGTTGCGAGGGCGCCGAGCGGCCTCGCGTCCGGGGGCGCGCTTGCGAAGACGGAGTTCGAGCGGCGCATCACTCTGACGGGGGAGCACTTCAAGCCGCGGGTGCTCAACGCGATGGCGGAGATCATGGACCCGCTCGGCTCCCTCGCGCCCATTGGAGAGGCGGATTGCGGGAATACACCCCTGGGCTGCTCGCATCTCTTCGCGCTCTGCCGCCGAAACGCCCGCGCCCACGGGTCGGGCCCCGGGTCCGCGAGCGCCCGCGTGACTCCCGAGATCAACTTCTTGCGGGGGGGGGCCTGGTTTTCTCGCCATGGGCGACTTCTTGGATGATGGCCCCCTCAACCATTTGCCGTCTAAAACGGCCAATGCGCTGCTGGGCGCCGGCCAGTTCGAGCCCGCGCGCCGGGCGCGCCGAGGGGCCGCCAGGCGGGCCAAGGGCGAGCCGCGCGCCATCGGTGGCAGCGCGGTGCAGAATGACCGCTGGCCTTCCGCGAAGTTCGACGACTTCTTCAAGCTCGCCAGGCCGGCCTTCCACGAGAAAGTCCCCCGCGCTTGCGCCACGCGCACTCGCGCGCCCCAGGGGCCCAGGAGGCCGACGTCCAGCGCAAGTCGATCTGCGGCTCTGACGAACACTAAACCGCAGAAGGCAAGCGATTGCACGGGCAGTGGAAGACGGGATACCTCACGGCGCCGCCAAACATTGAGAAAATGTTGCAGAAGGAAAAGACCTTCGTGGACAACTCCTGCAAAGCCAGGGCAACGGCGACGGCCGCCCCTCCGCGCGCCCAGATCGCCGCGAAGCGGGAAGCGGAGTCTCCCGAGACCAGGAGGCCCTGGACGTCGGCTGCCTTCTCGGAGACGCTCGACATCGATAGTTCCCCTTCCCCCGCTAAGCTGCAGGCTGCAGCGGCGCTTCGCCGCCCGCCCCCACCACCCCAGCTCGCGGCGAACTCGAGGCCGAGCTCGCAGATGTTGGGCGCACCCAGCGTTGACCCTGACGCGGCGGAGGAGGCGGACGCAGCGGCTTCCTCGGGGCGACTCCTCTGCGAGCGGACGGCCGCGCTCGCGCTCGGATAGGGGCGGGCGCCGCCGCGCCCCAGATGGGCCTTCAGCGCCCCTGGGCAGCTCGCCTATGAACATATCGGTTTCTGAACCCACACACACACACACCGATAGATTTCCACTGCACCTGCCTCAAGCTGAAACATGTCGCCCAGTCGCGTTTGCCCCCCTGTCCCGCCGACGCGGTCGTCGTCATCGCCGCCCCCGTCACCATTGCTACTGTCGTCTTCGCTGCCGCCGTCGCCATCGGCATCGTCGCACGCCGCATTTGCATCGGCCCGCGCCAGTTCTCGCAAGCCGCCCAGAAGCTCCACCCCCGGTAAAAGCAGCGCCCGCCACGCTCGGTGCCACGCGCCAGGGCCCGCGGCGAAGTCGGCGATGAAATCCGCCACGAAGACCGTCGCGAAGCCCGCCCCGAAGGCCGCCACGAAGTCCGTCGCGAAGCCGAGGAAGCACCTGCCCGCGAGGCGCCTGGCAGAAGCACACGAAGACGCCCGCCTGCGCGTCGTCTGGCAAGATGCCGCGGCCCGGGGCCACGGCGAAGCTCGGCAAGCCAGGGCGAAAGAATTGCCAGGCCCCCATCGCAGCGGCAAGAACGCCAGCAAAGGGGAGACGACGCCTCTCGCTTGCAAGGCCAAGGGGGAACGCATTGACTTCCGAGGCCTCTGCGGCATTGACGCGGTGAATAGGGTTCGGATCGGCGTGGAGCTCGGGTACCTGCCGCGGATGGAGGGCAAGAAGTGACGCGCGAATGCGACACTACGCTGCCACTCCAGGCGATCGCAGGAGGGCGCTCTCCTGGGATCACTGCGAGCGCGGGGGGCGCGGAGGCGCCCTCGGGATAGCGCAATGCATACCCAGCCCGGCTTTTCCTTTGGATCAGAAAACTGCGAGCGTTTGCAATTGCGTTACCCCTCCAAGTGGACGCCCCGACAATGCGCGGCCGCCGCTGCGGCGATCGGACGCGCAATGGCCCGAAGGCGGGCGTCGCGGCCCAGAGCGAGAGGGCGCGCCGATCTCCCCCGGGCGCAGCGGGAGAGCACCTGGGGGGGGGAAGGGTCACTCGCTGTTCATTCGGCGCGCGCGCCGCGGGCTGCGCGGCGCCCGGGCCGCGGGGATTGCGCCGCGACGCAGGGCGTCTCGAATGACCCCATGGCGCTGCACTTGGGCGAGGTCCGCCGCAGCACGGCCCAGCTCAGACTTGAGGAGCAGACCCGCATCAAGTCCATGGACGGCGCGCTCGTGGAGCTCGACGAGCGCGGCATGAGGGCCGAGCGGGTCAGCTGCCAGGAGCCGCGCGAGAAGCGCAAGCCTGAATCCCTGATTATCGATTGCGCTGGAACCATTGGCCCATGATGGTCGGGCGCGGCAACGGGGCCAACGCGGCCCGCATCCAGCCCCCCAGGGAGACGAGCATGGCGGGCGGCGGCGGCGGGCCCTTGAGCGGGGCACAGTGCGACGAGGCCGTCTGGAAGCACTCCGGCCGCAGTGCGATCGCCCTGACCGACGGCGCCGATTGCCACGAGGCTTTCGCCGCTGGCGACTTGATCTGTTCGCCCTGCTGCGACCGCAAGGACTGCCTCGAGCGCGCGAGGGCGGCGGGGTCCGCCAAGCAATGCCTGGGGCCGAGGCCGAGGCGCGGGCGGGGGCGCATCCGCGCCCACTACCGCAGGCTGTTCTTGTCGCACGGCGCGGCGAGCCACAAGAAGGAGGAGCGGGCGGCAGCGAAGGCCGCGCGCGCGAGGGACGCGGGACAAGGACGGCAACGTCCGCATGACGTAGCTAAAGCACGGCACGGAGGCGGCGGACGGCAGCCGAGACGAGGTCAAGACGGCGCCCCCGCCCTGTCAGGAGCGCCGAGCACGACCGCATCGCCGAGTACGTCCACGCGTGGGCGCGGCGGGTCAGGCGCCATGGGGCCGATCTCTTTGCTGATTCGTCCTCGATGTGGGGCAGGGCTTGCTCGGGGCTCGACGTCGGGGGCCGCGGGGCGCACGCGGTTCGGGGGGCGCGCAGGGCGCGAGACCACGCCCAGGCACAATATAGAACCACGCGGCGCCGCTTCCGACGCGCGCGGGGCGCGAGGGCACACGCAGCTACTACAGATAACAAGGCACAGTGCCCCCCACTGCACGTTCGCGCTGCCACGGGGCGGCGCTCCCGCGCGAGAAATAATTGCACCTTGATCGTTGCTCTCCGGCGCGGGCCAGGTGGCTGTCGGGGATAATGAAGAGGCCCAAGAGGAGGAGGAGGAGGAGGAGGAGGAGGAGGAGAAGGAGGAGGAGGACGGGAAGGGAAGGGGGGAAGAGGAGGAGGAACGCGAGGAAGGGAGGAGCACCGAGCACGGAGGAGAACCGAACGGCGGCCATACCCACGCGCCCCCGTCGGCACCCCGAAAGTCAACAGACCGCCCGGGCAACAAGAAGGCAAGAGAGAGAGAGAGAGAGAGAGAGAGAGAGAGAGAGAGAGAGAGAGAGAGAGAGAGAGAGAGAGAGAGAGAGAGAGAGAGAGAGAGAGAGAGAGAGAGAGAGAGAGAGAGAGAGAGAGAGAGAGAGAGAGAGAGAGAGAGAGAGAGAGAGAGAGAGAGAGAGAGAGAGAGAGAGAGAGAGAGAGGCAAGGGCAGCGGCATCGGCACCGCCTCCTCCTCCAGCGCCACGCAGTCCGAGGGCAGCTCCTTGCGGATAGCCCGCGAGAAGCCACGCGGCTCGCGGGAGCGCCTGCAGCCGGGCGAGGGGGGGGGGCCCGCCGCGAGGAGGGACGCGCGCCGCCCGCGGCATGGTTTCAAAGAACCGACTGCCAATTCATCGGGCCCCCAGAATTCGAGCCCCCCCTGCCAAAATTATCGCCGCGGGCCGAGCCTGCCTGGGGCTACGGGCGTCGGACTGTTCATGCAGCACCTGCACCCTTGTACCCTTCCAACACCCTTTTGAAAGGAGTCCTGCGCCCTCTGCTTCCAGCGCGCCCGTATGCTCCACGATGTTGCACGCGCTATCCACGGAGCGTTCCTGCGCCAATCCGTCATGCTCCTCCAGTGCGAACTGAAAGCTGAACACATCCAGGTATTGAGCGTTCCCTTCCCACTCTTGACTCTGGCAGGGAACTTATCGCATTCTATATAATACCCGATGAAAGCCCAGTACCGCATGACACACAGCTCACACACTACGCGGGACAACTACACTTCCGCCAACCAACTGCCAAACGCTGATTTGCTCGCCATCATCTGCTTCGCCCAACGAGCAGCAGTGATTTAGGCCTGCGTTCGCAGCCCCAGAAATCCCCTCTTGCCCGGCAGGCCCCAGTGCACCTTGATCCTCTCGGCGTTGATCTCGCCTGCCCTGCCGAAGCCTCAATTTCTTCTCAAGAAATCTCATGTCTGTCAGACAGCTTGTCCTCCGCCAACTCGATGGCTCTCCCCCCGGCCTCCGCCGCCACGCTTTCCAACTGATCGCAAATTTCCCACGCTGCGCGCACGCCCCAGCGAAGGTCGAACTGGAAGATTGCACGGCCGCTCAAGCACCATCAACCCCCACCCCCGCCACTTCGCCGGCGAACACTCTCAGAGTTACAGGCCTGCGCGCACATATCTGGCAGACATCGCCTATAAAAGGCAAAGCCAGCCTGCCCGCGATGTGCCCAAGTTGTCGGCAGAGGGCCCCTTCTTAACTGGCGGCCAGCACGCGGTGCAATTCAACGCGAAGAACGACCCCCGCAATGTTTTCGATCCATCAGAGGCCGGGCGCCACAATCTCCGACATGCCGAGGTTAGAACTACCTCGAACAATCCAGCCATAACTTCCACACTTGAACTGGACTAAACAAGTGGCACGTGCGCCATAGCCCTTGCACAAGAGGAAGGGGGAGGAGGAGGAGGAGAAGGAGGAGGAGGAGGAGGAGGTGGAGGAGGAGGGGGGAAGAGGGGGCAAGGCATCGCCCTCTGGGCCCAGCAACGGGGCCCGAGTCCCAGGTGGGGAGGGTGGGGGAGGCGGCGTGCGTCGCGACGCGGAATAAATCGGGCTGAACTGCCCCCCCAAGATGGCACGCGAATGCGGTTTCCTCTTCAAATCTGAAAGATGCAAATCGCACGCTCCATTTCACGACGCAGCGCCGGGGGGGCACTGAGCCCGCCTTTGCCGGGCGCGAGCGCGAAGAGTCTGAGATGATCCTGAGAGGCTCCGGAGAAGCTCCCAGGGGGCTCCTCCGATGCTTCTGAGAGGCTGCTGAGGACGGCGCTGATCGCACCTCATGTAGCCGAATCCCACCTCCGAATCTTGCCTGCGGCGGCCGCGCTCCTGCTCCGAATCTTGCCCATCGACGTCCCGAATGGGGCTCCGAATCGCGCCGCGTAAGGGCTCCGAATCTTGCCCGTCGACGCCTCGGATGGTGCTCCGCACTGTTAAAAACAAGACCGAAGATAATTCACCCAACTTTCGCTAATGATTCGGCCGATGTGAAACTGCCATCTTTCGGGGCAGCTTTCGGTGGCCTCGCCCGGTGGCATCTCGGGGGGCAAGCTCAGCGCGCGCGGGTGGCCTGTGTACTTGGGGCCCCGCGGACCCCGCGTCCAGAGCCCTCGACTCAAGGGCGCAGATCTCCTTTGATTCCGGGGCCAGGGCCCACGGACTCCGCGGCGGGGCCCAGGCGAGTCGGGGCCCGACCACGCGCTGCGGCATCGCGAAGAGCGCCCAGCAACGCCAAAGAAACCGCGCGCAAGAACGACATCAAGCAAACAAATAAGCAACCCGGAACATAGCAAAATTCACAGACGTTTCGCTTGGGGCCCTGTTCAGCCCGAGAATAAAGTGCTCGGAGCGGAGGGAGCACGGGGCGGAGGTCCCACTGGGGCGCTGGGGGCGCGGAGAGGAGGGGTGGTGGCGTGTGCCGCGACGCGGAATAAACTGTCGGGGCGGAGGGGGCACTGGGCGGGGCTTGGGGCAGAGGGCCACGGGGCGGGGGTCAAAATGGGGCGCTGGGGAAGGGGGGGGGAAGGTGGGAGGTGGCGCGCGTCGCGACGCGGAATAAAATTGTCGGGGCGGAGGGGGCACGGGGCGGAGCCCCCGCTGGGGCGCTGGGGGCGCGGGGAGTGAGGTGGGGGAGGTGGTGCGCGGCGCGACGCGGTACGAAGCGTTAGTGGCGGAAGGGGCAGCGGGCGTGGCCCCCGCTGGGGCGCTGGGGACGCGGGGGGGCTCGGGGCGGAGAACCACGGCGCGGGGGTCCCACTCTGGCGCTGGGGGCGCGGAGGGGGGGGGTGCGACGCGTAACGCAGCGTTCGTGTCGGAGGGGGCAGTGGGCGGGGGCCCCGCTGGGGCGCTGGGGACGCGGTGGGGCTTGGGGCAGAGAGCCACGGCGCGGGGGCCCCACACTGGCGCTGGGGACGCGGGGGCGGGGGGGGGAGGTGCGACGCGGGATTTCGCGTTCGTGGCGGAGGGGGCAGTGGGCGTGGCCCCCGCTGGGGCGCTGGGGGCGCGGTGAGCTCGGGGCGGAAAGCCACGGCGCGGGGGCCCCTGAGGACGCGGGAGGGGGGGGGAGCGACGCG
>CAUYUJ010018362.1:30000-32973 GCA_963575745.1 Prorocentrum cordatum | reverse complement strand
GACCCCACTGGGGGGGCGCTGGGGACCACTGGGGAGCGCTGGGGAGGTCCCACTGGGGGGAGGAGGGGTGCGTCGCGACAAATAAAATCGTCGGGGCGGAGGGGGCACTGGGCGCGGCTGGGGAGGCCCGACTGGGGGGCGCTGGGAACCACTGGGGGGCGCTGGGGAGGTCCCACTGGGGGGGAGGAGGGGTGCGTCGCGAAAAATAGAATCGTCGGGGCGGAGGGGGCACTGGGCGCGGCTGGGAAGGCCCCTCTGGGGGGCGCTGGGGACCACTGGGGGGCGCTGGGGAGGTCCCACTGGGGGGGGGTGCGTCGCGAAAAGGGGGAGGGGTGCGTCCCAAAAAATAAAACGGTCGGAGCTCTAGACACCCTGTGCAAGAGAATAATCCGCTGGTTCACCGAGTGGTCCGACGCAATCAGCGCCCATACCAACAGAGCTCTGCAAACACATGAACAGCGCAACATTCCCGCAGAAAACTTGCGCCGCAATGATTCTACTACCCGCGACGCAAGCGCCCTCCATGAAAGGTGCTGCGGCGCTGATGCCACCCCTCTCGCACAAGATGGCCAGTCGCCCGCTGCTATCCTTCTGCGGGCACCGCGGCCCATGATGCCCATGATCATCGCGATAAACGCCTTGATCCTGCAAGCCGGGCTCGCGTTCCAAGTCCGCGAGCATTTCCACAACTACACTGCCTCCGGGGTCATCTCCTGGCCCCTGGGCTCGGGCGCCCCCCACGGACCCGAGAAAGCGGCAACGCTCTCTGACGCGATCCAGTCTGGGTTTTTAATTACGTGTTCACACTTATTTACCTCCCCATCGTCATGGTCGCCACGGGAATCAACCGGCCCGGGGCCCCGAAAATTTCGCGATCGGCCTCGCAGCAACCCCCTGGAAAACGCGAGCGACCGCTGCCGGCGCCCGCCAATGGCACGCCATAAGTCCCCTGCGGACGTCGCGGTGAAGGCTAAAAATGCACTGACAAGACAAGCCACCCTCCTCGATAGAAAATAAAACACCCCCATTACCATGCTGGGGGGAGGGTCTTCTCCGAAGATGCGCCGGATCAAACCGCCCAGATATTTCCCGAGCGCAGAGACGGTGGCCAAGTGAAGCCACGTCTTCATCGCGCGGCTAGGGTTGGAGGCCATTCTGTTCTGGATGACCTCTGTTCCTCGCCCTGCCAAAGACGCGATCACACAAATGATTCACTGTCTCCCCCATCGCCCATTCGCGCCCCCCTCGCCCTTCTAGGTCCCGGGCAACGTCAACGGCCCCCGCCGACATGGCGGCCTGCACCAAGGTCGAATCCTCAAACCCGTAAAAATACCAGCCGCCCGCGTCACGCGCCCACGCGGCAGCCCGCGCAGCCAGATCCTTGCACCGAACTCAGCACTCCCGCTCCCGAAGCCCACGAGGAAACACCCCCATGCCCACCGGCGGCCCCCCTGCGCCACCAGGCCGTCGATGGCCCCCCGGCCGCTCGCGCATTCAAGACCTCCGTCGGTCAAACGCCGAATCGCTTGCAAACGTCGACTCAATTCAACTGATCGCGTCGTTGCGCCCCATCTCCTCTAGGCGCTGCGTGTAGCGTCGACGGTTCTGTCGCCTCTACTCCGTGCCCTCTCGCAGATAATTACCCCAAACGAACACGCGTTCTCTGCGCTGACTGCACACCAACCAGAATCACCCAGGGAGGGCACGAAGACTCGGTCCAACCATTGCTCTGCAACCTAAGAAACACACCGCCTAAGTCAATCGCACGCAGCTGCTGGATGCCCCGCACGACCGGACGGATACCCCATCAATCTCCGCGCGAGACAACCGCCCCCCCCCCTAGCAGGCCATCTCTACCAACGCGCGCGAGCCCGATGGCTCGGGCCGACGCCCCCCAATCATCGGCGCGGCCCCCTAGCGGCAAACTGGGGAGCGCATTTTGAAACGCCCCGACGAATGGGGCACTGCCCCGCGGCGCCCCGAGGAGCGGGCCGCTGCCGGGCATGCCCAGACCACTTCTACGAGGCTCCCCGATGGGCGGCTCAGCTTCTCGAATACTATCCGGTCTGCCGCAAACCAACTGGGCGCTCCCCACGCTCGACTTCGGGCGCCTCAGCGAGCGGGCCACTGCCCCCACGCGCCCCCTGCCTATACCAATCCCCATCCGCACCACAAATACCTGCCCGGAGACGCGCCCCCCCCCCCCGGCCGATCCGCCCAAGCGAGCGATCTCTAGACCGCTCTGCTCCGTCGTCGCAGGAGGGCCTGGCACGGCCACCTCCGCTCTAGCGCGAGCGTAGCTGGAGTTGCTCTGCTCGAGCAAGGCAGCCAGCCTTCTACGGAAGGGGCCTCCCTCTGGAAACTTTCTCAGTATATCCATATCAACAGCCACCGCGCTGGTGCTCTCGGCGCCTGGCCCTGCTTCAACTGACCGCTTGGGCGCCCCGACGGGCGGGCCACTGCCCGCGCTGCGAAACTGGAGATCCCCGATGAGCGGGCCACAGAGTCCAACCAGATCCAATCTGCTGCCAACTGGCTGCTCCTCCTCCTCCTCAGAGCGGGCCACCGCCAATATAGCCTTCTACCTGCACCACGTCGCTGGTTTACACTCCCCCACTGAAGACGGGCGGGTTCATGTAGCTCGGGCCGCGGCCATTCCACCTCCTCCAACTAGCCAAACTGGGAAGGTCACCGTGCACGCCGAACGTTGTCCATCCAAACCAACTCGCCCGCAAAAAAAATCTGCAACACGAGGCCGAGAACCACCAGCCTTCAATGTCGCACCCAATTCGCGCCAGCTTTCTTCGTGGAGGCTGCTCCCATCTGCCGGCATGAAAACTTTTGTGGTGTCGATAGTGAGCTTCGTCCGCTCGACCGACCCGACGTCCTGGACAGCACGTGCACTGCTCGGATGTCCTCCAGCTCCCTGAGCTTTCGCTTTGGACTTTGCACGTCGCTTCCTGAACCCTCGTA
>CAUYUJ010018362.1:25000-27500 GCA_963575745.1 Prorocentrum cordatum | reverse complement strand
TCCTCCTCCTCCTCCTTCCTCCTACTCCTCCTCCTCTTCCTCCTCCTCGTCCTCCTCCTCATCTTCCACCTTCTCCCCCCTATTCCTCTTATGAATGCGACCTCTCTGGCGTTCCCCCCGAAAAAAAAAATAAAAGGACCCAACCATATGCAATTGTGAATATCGTCGGTGCGGGTATCGCCGTCCAGTGATCTCATCATGGCGTCATGAAGCATGCGAATCGCAATATTATGCGAGGAGATGCGCATGCGCCTTGCGGTCAATGGGACCTTTGGTGGAGCTCCCTATGGGGCCACGAAGCGCTGTACTGGGTGGGGAAGACGCGTGCGAACTCCGCCACTGTGGCATTCGATGGAGCTCCCCATGGGGCCACGAAACGCTGTCCCGGGCGGGGAAGACGCATGCGAACACCGCCACTGGGGCCTGCGGTAGGGCTCCCTATGAGGCCACGAAACGCTGTGCTGAGGTGAGGGAGACGCATACGAACACCACCACTGGGGCCTTCGGTGGATCCCCATATGGAGCCACGAAACGTGGCAGTGGGCGGGGAAGGCGCATGCAACACCGCCACGGGGGCCTTCGGTGAAGCTGCCTATGGGGCCACGAAACGCTGTGCTGAGTGTGAGAGACGCGTGCGAGCACCGCCACTTGGACCGTCGGTTGAGCTCCCGATGGGGCCACGAAACGCTGTACTGGGTGGGGAAGACGCGTGCGAGCACGGCCAGTGAGGCCTTCGGTGGAGCTCCCTATGGGGCCACGAAGCGCTGTTCTGAGTGAGGGAGACGCATGCGAACACCGCCACGGGGGCCTTCGGTGGAACCCCTTCTGGGTACACGAAACGCTGTACTGGGTGGGGGAGACGCATGCGAACACCGCCACTGCGGCCTTGGGTGGAGCCCCCTGTGCGACCACGAAACGCTGTACTGGGTGCACCACCACTAGGGCATTCGATGGAGCCCCCCCATGGGGCCACGAAACGATGCAATGGGTGGGGGAGACGAATACGAACACCGCCACTGAGGCCTTCGGTGGAGCTCCCCATGGAGCTACAAAACGCTGCACTAGGTGCGCTGAAATGGTAGACATGCGGAAGGCAGAGGCAGGGATGGGAGGAGGGGGGAGGGAGGAGGGGGAGGAGGAGGAGGAGGGGGAGGAGGAGGAGGAGGAGGAGGAGGAGGAGGAGGAGGAGGAGGAGGAGGAGGAGGAGGAGGATAACGACGACGACGACGACGAGAAGAAGGGAGCGGGAGGACGAGAAGGAAGAAGGAAAGGAGGAGAGGAACGCGGGGCGCTCTCTTCAAAACGAAGATTCAACACCACAGGATGGTTGGAAAATGAAACGTGTTGGCGGCAGGGCGGGCCGGGCATTTCGCCTGAGACTCCCTCACCATGTACGCATGTATGCTCCTGATGCCTGAAGGCTGCAACAGTTTCATGTATGGAAAGCGGGTGGGTTTCACATTGCGGCTCTCCCCTTGGCACCGCGCACGTTCGTCTACAATGTTTGCAACACCTTCTGGGATGGAGGGCGGTCCGTTTTCAAAATGTGGTTCTCGCCCTAGCGCCACGCACATGCGCTGCACAAGAAGTGCAACCGTTACAACCGTGTGCAACCGCACAGTTGCACAAAGTGTGCAATCCCTTGAACGGTGTTCTGGCTCGAATGATGTTTGTCGAAACGCAGCAATCACGTTGATTCGCGGTGCTACTATCTCACGAAAGGACTTCTGGTACGATCTGGGACTTCCCGGACGCAACAGTCACGTTGATTCGATGCGCTGAAACCCATGATTGATGGGTTATCAGACGCTTGTCTTCCAAAACACAAGGCGCCTCCCGCAATGACAAGAAATTGTTCTAGGGGCTCATGAAGGGGGAACTTGGGAGAACGGTTTATTGAAACATCGTTGCTGCGTCATAGCTGCACACTGGTCCTCCTTTTCCTCCTTCGCCTCCTCCTCCTCCTCCTCCCTCCTCCTCCTCCTTCCTGCCTCCTCCCTCCTCCCTCGCCGTCGTCATCAGCTTCGTCGTCGGGGGCGACGGCGCGCGGCTTGTCGTAGTCGAACAGCAGGAGCTTCCCGATGCCGCAGCGCGTCAGCATCTCCGCCACCTCTCTCCGCGCGGGAAAACGTGCGGCCCAACTCCCCTCGCGGCCCCCGCCGCGCGTGAAGAATGTGCACATGCAAAAAGACACACACGCACACGAGAAAAGGAGGAGGGAGAAGAGGAGGGGATGGATCCCATGACCAGGGCCATCGGCATCTCCCCGGAATTCATGGCCCCTTCCTCTCAGCTCAACACGCGGCCCCTGGCTGTCCGCCCCCCCGTCCGCGCACATGCCTCGGGCCATGATGCCGCGACGATCAAAAACGGGTCTTACGCGAGATGGCACAGCGACGTTACGCGGTGGCTTACGCGACCCATCCGCGGCCAATGCCGGTGAAGACGGTCCCGTTTTTCTGCGCTGCTCATATGTGTGGTTACAGATGTGTGCATATAA
>CAUYUJ010018362.1:5000-20000 GCA_963575745.1 Prorocentrum cordatum | reverse complement strand
TCTGGGGAGATATCATGGCCCTCGCCATGATATCCACCCCCCCCTAGTCATCACCCCCCTCTTTTCCGCCCCCGGAAGAAGGAGGAGTCGAGGAGGCGGAGGAGGAGTCGAGGAGGGGGAGGCAGGGAACCCCGAGCGACAGCATCCGACTGTTCCTCTTCGACCCCCCGCAATGCCCGAGATAGACATGAAGGAAGCGGGTCCGCGGCCGCCGCCCGGAAGCACCCCGCCCGCCCGCCACGGAGCCCACGCCGCCGACGCCGACCACGAGCACGGAGAAGGTCCTGATCTTCTCGTACTCCTTGGGTCGCAGCCAGGCTCCTCATCCTCCTCCTCCTCCTCCTCCTCCTCCTGCTGTTCGTCCTCCTCCTACTCCACCTCCACCTCCCCCTCCCCCTCCTCCACCTCCACCTCCTCCTCCTCCTCCTCCTCCTCCTCCTCCTCCTCCTCCTCATCCTCCTCAGCCTCCTCCTCTTTCCGTCCTCCTCCTCCTCGTCATCCGCCTCCTCCTCCTCCTCCTCCTCCTCCTCTTCCGCCCTCCTCCTCCTCCTCCGCCCCCTCCTCTTCCACCCCTTCCCCCTCATCCTCCACTCCTTCTCCTTAGAAGTATACACTCCCTGTCGCACCCCCAGACGTATCAATAGAAAGGGCGGGGCGTTTCGTCTGAGAGTTCCTCACCATGTTTGACCCTGAAGGATGGACGGCGGCCCGTTCTCAAAATGTGGCTCTCGCCTTAGCACCGCGCACATTCGCATCACAATTTCGCAGCAAGTTGACGGACAGAGGGCGGCCAATCTTCAAACCGTGGCTCTCGCCCCAGAAAGGCGCACATTCGTCTTCAAAGTTTGCAAAAGCTGCACGGATGGAGGGCGAGCAGTTTTCAAAATGCAGTTTTCGCAAGAGCTCCGCGCACAATATGGCGGAAGTTACGCGGATGCGTGGGGCAAGCGCATATTGGGGCTCTTTTTTCCTCCAATGCAGCTCAAACAAAAGAGCCTGCGGGCATGCTACGAATTGATGGCGTCAGAATCACTCAAAATCCCGAGCACGCCGCCTGGCCGAGCGGGGGCGGGTGGTGAGCCCGCTCCTCTTCGGACACCCCTCGGGTCACCACCCCCTCCAGGGTCCTAGAAAGTGACATTTAAAACCCGCAGTGCCTCGACGCGTAGTCGCGGAGGTTTAGGTTCGCGCCCATGGCGCATCTAAACAGTACACGGCTCAAGGCCCTACTCGGACCACACCCCTTGTTCTCTCGGTCCCAAAGGCTGGAAACGGGGGCTGGTCGTCCTCCAGGTGTACTTGACCTGGCTCTGGGTGGCTACCGTCCTTCTGCGATCGCCCTTCTTAGTCTTGAGCTTCACTGCTGGCTCGCTCGATCCCTCGATCGGAACACGCTGTGGCCTCCCGCCGTCGCCAACGCGCGGCAGGGTACCTGTGCAGCACCAACTCGGCCTCGCAAACGGACAAAACCAGCAAGCCAAGGAAAACCCAGGCAGTGCCAGCAGGAGACCTAGGCTCACGCCCGCCATCAGCACAGTCAGGCTCACGTAGTAGCCCTCAGCCGTGACTCCTGGCATGGCCACCGAAGTCAACGCGCTCCCGTCCACCTCCTGCGATGCCTCGCACAGCTCGGTCGAGCTTCCCTGCACCGCCGTGGGGAGCGACGCAGCCACTGCAAGCAACACATCCCGCAGGGTTGACTGGGCCTGGGAGTAAGCCGGCATGGCCCCGACTCCAGCTACCCTTGCAGCCCCTGGCGCGGGCACCTCCTTGAATCCGCAGCTCTCGCGGAGCCACTCGAGGCGTGTCCTCGGCAACACCTTGGCGCCGAGATCCGCCAGGTTGTCGTCACCAGCAACGGGCTCGATGGTGATGATCTTCTTGGCCACCAACTGCTGTATCCAAATCGTATTGGTGGCAAGGTGCTTGATCCGCCCAGTGCCCTGGCGCCTCGCCAGCGCTCTCGCACTCGAGCTGTCGCACCGCAAGCTCATGCGCACGCTGTAGCCCATGAACGTGAAGAGCGCCTTCAGCCCAAGTCATTCGCTGAGACCTCGAGTTCCAGCGTGCCACTCGGCTTCGCAGCTGATAAGGGACTGCACGTCTCGACGACAGCTGATCCCGAGCGTTGGACACCCACACGCAGTGATGTGCACGCTGGCCTGGCACTTCCGTTCCTTCGCGTCGCCTGCCCAGTCGGAGTCTGTCCACACGACCAGGTCGACGATGTCCCGCGGCGTGGTGGGCTTGGTCATCCTCACGCCCAGGTCCCTCGTGCCCTTCAGGCATCCTGCCAGCCTCTTGAGGGCTCGCATGTCCGCCCCACGGGGCGATGAGATGCACGAGGTCAAGTCGTTAATGTCGAACTGAGCACCTTCACGGTGATGAGATAAGAACAGCAGGCACAAGGTCACGCTCCTGAACAGCTTAGCCTCGTCTGGGCTGAGGTCGGGCGTGTCATCCCTGCCTGTCCTGCGCGCCTCCACCCCTGGGGTGGCGCACGGGTTGCCCTCCTCGAGGCCTAGCGCCTCCAGCGCCTTCGTGAGGTACTTCTCGTTGGGCTGAATGTAGGTAGCGTCGGCCTCTCGCGCGCGCCGACTCTTGAGAAACTCGTAGTCGGCACCGTCGCCCTGTAGGCCTGACCACTTCACCTTGATGTCACCGCCCAGGTCCAGCACGAAGTCGGACCCCGCGACTCCAGGCGCTGTGTCGTACATGTCGTCCATGTGCAGCTCCACCAGACATGGGAGCTCGGCGCGCCAGAAGAACTGGGGTGCGGTTGGTGACCGCTCGAAGCCCCTGGCCAGGAGCTGCTCCGCGGCGAACTCGGCCCAATGCTTCCCGCCAGCACGCCGTCCTGGCAACTGCTTCGCGAGCTGCCAAACGTAGTCCTCAGTGTCGCCCTTCGCGCGGCACTCTTCCAGGACTTCGGACGGGCACTCGACCCACACGTCCTCCTCCCTCTACAGGAGGAAAATTCAAAAATAGTAAGAAATGGTCTGGGGACGATCTTTCGATTATGTTAGGCCATGTTGGGGTACTCTTCGACCATTCTTCATTTGTCTTGTTCAAAATCCGCATGTAGGGGGACACGCTCGACCTAACGATAGTGTCCAGATTGGTCTGGGACAAGGCGTCTGGGGATTACAACTCCTCGCCGTCTTTCCTCCTGCCACTCCTCCGCCCCTTTCCCTCCTCCTCCTTCAGCTTCTCATCCACATTGTTTTCTTCTGGCGGCGATGGGACTTCGCGCAGGTCAGGTCTCGTTGTTAACCCTCCATTTTCCAACACTGATTGCTGTTGACCCGCCAGCCAGCATTTGATTTTCACTGTCCAAGTTTGCCTATTCACGTTCGCTCTCATGTTTCCGTCACCGTTGTTCCCCAACCAGAGTTTGCCTCTATAAGGGTCCTAGCGGGTTCATTCCCCAATCGGAGTTTGCCTTTGCAGGGGTCCTAGCCGATTCTATGGTTAGGTTAGCTGTAGCGCCGATTTCGGCGGCACGCCCGGGTGCCCAGGTGCCCGGGTGCCCTTAGCCGTATAGCCCTACAGCCTTATAGCCTTATAGCCCTATAGCCCTATAACCTTATAGCCCGATAGCCTTACAGCCTTCTAGCCTTATAACCCTATAGCCCTACAGCCCTATAGCCCTATAGCCATATAGCCCTATAGCCCTTTAGCCCTGTAGCCATATAGGTCTAGAGCCTTATAGCCCTATGGCCCTATAGCCCCGTAGCCCGATGGCCCTAGAAAGATAATGATTGGGGCTTTTCTCCGGTATCATACTATTAGTTTAGCTATGGTACCGATTTCGGCGGCACGTCTGGGTGTCCAGGTGCCCGGGTGCCCGCGTGCCCAGGTGCCCGGGTGCCCTATAGTCCTTATAGTCCTATAGCTCGATAGCCCTATAGCCCTATAGCCCCATAGTCCAATAGCCCTATAGCCCTATAGCCTTATAGCCTGATAGCCTTACAGCTCCGTAGCCCTATAACTATATAGCCCTATAGCCCTATAGCCCTATAGCCTTATCGCCCTATAGCCCTATAGCCCTATAGCCCTATAGCCCTATAGGCCCAGAGCCTTATAGCTCTATAGGCCTATAGCCCCATACCCCTATGGCCCTAGAAAGATATTGATTGGGTCTTTCTCCAGTATCATTATTTTGTCAGGGTAATTCCTGGTGCTCGAATTGTGCTGGTGGGCCTCCAGAGACTACAGCAGCAACTCCCTCGTCAATTCCTTACTTCACATTTGCCCAGCAATCAATGTTTCGCTCGAGACTTTTGTGTACTTGACTCAGGATTTGGTCTCTCGCCTCGGTCTTCCACTCAATGTGCTCATATATGATCCTGGGCTCCGGGCCAACGGCCCCCCCCCCCCAGATGGTATGGTCCCAGGATTCCTCGGCCCCCCCCCCCCCAGATGGTATGGTCCCAGAGACGACGACGACGACGACGACGACGACGACGACGACGACGACGACGACGACGACGGCGACGACGACGACGACGACGACGACGACGACCACGACGACGTCGACGGCTGCGGCGGCGAAGACGCCGGCGGCGGCAGCGACGACGACGATGACGACGATGACGACGGCGACGACGACGATGACGACGACGACGACGACGAGGACGACGAGGACGACGAGGACGACGACGACGATGACGACGACCTCTGAACCACCACAGCACCACACCACATCCACAGGGGGGGGGGCACCGCAGCGCAGCACCACGCCACGCCCACCTCTGAACCACCACAGCACCACACCACATCCACAGGGGGGAGGGGGGCACCGCAGCGCAGCACCACGCCACGCCCACAGGGGGGGGCGGGGGGGACCATCTCGCGGGAGGGGGGGGGGGCCCAATGGCATCAGCATTGGACGGGAGGGGGGGGGGGCCCAAGCCCTGAACCATATATATTGCGCTCCCACCTCTCAGGAATCGCGCTCTGGCCTTCGACCTCATTGCAGCTTGTGAACGAGTCGCTCTCTCGCCTGGGACACCCTGCCACTTTACCCGTCGGTTGTCGAACTTCGTCATTTTTGGGATTCCTGGATTCCATGAATACAAGAGCGGGTTTCTTTGTTGCTTGGGGCATAATAAGGATTATAGCCCCCAGCCCCTCTCTCCCCCCCTATAACGTAACGCCCCTCCCCCCCCAGTGCGCTCCGGGCACTGCCGCCGTGCGCACGAAGGGGGGGAGGCGTTACATTATGCCACGCCCCCCTGGCCCCTCCCCTCCCCTCCCCATTATCGCCGAAAATAAAGAAACGCGCTCCAATCTGCTCGAGCCGCAAACCCATTCCAGTCTGTCGAGCGGTTCACCCTTCCATCCTCTCTTCGGGGGGCGGCGGAAATCCAGCATGTACTCTCAATGCTCTCCTACTCGTGTCTTCATCCGCTTCTTCCGACCGCGTGGTTCTCAAAAGTCGCGCTCTCTTGCGTTGGACCTGCACGGTTTCCCCCGGAGAAGGAGGAGGAGGAGGAGGAGGAGGAGGAGGAGGAGGAGAAGGAGGAAGAGGAGGACGGGTCGCCCAAGCCCTTCGGAGAAACTCTCCAGTTGGACCTCCTCGCCTTTTGCTTAGGCCTCGCGCTCTTGCAGGCAGGGGGCCGCGCTCCCTCGACCGTGGCCGCCGCGCCGTCACTCTTTTCCGTCGCTCCACCCGCGGACCTCCAAGGCTTCTTTCTGTGCTTGCGCAGTTCCCTCCTCCCTCCAGAGGAGGAGCAGGAGGATAGAGGAGGAGGAGGAGGAGGATGGAGCAGGAGGATGATGAAGGAGGGAGTAGGAGGATGGGGGAGTTGGAGTGTGAGGAGGAGGAGGAGGAGGCGGAAAGAGGAGGAGGATGAAGAGGATGAGGAGGAGTGGGCGGAGGACGAGGAAGGAGGAGGAGGAGGAGCAGGATTAGGAGAAGGAGGACGAGGAGAAGGAGGAAGAAGATGAAGAGGAGGTGCCTGGATGCTACCGGAGGAGGAGGATGAGGAGGATGAAAAGGATGATGCTGACGATGATTATGATGATGGTGGTGATGATGATGAGGAGGGGGAGGATGATGATAGGGGACCAGTGTAAACCCAAGACGCATTAACGATGTTGCAGTAAACCCTCCCTCCAAGTTCCCTCTTCATGTGTGCCTATGGGAACGTACTTCTATTGCGGGAGGTGGCCCATTGGAACACAGCCATTTGAGAGTTTTGAATCGTGTCAGACCGCCACTCATGGGACGTCAATGCCGCGAATCAATGTGACTGTCGCGTCGTGACAACCGTTAACCATGCCAGAACACCTTTCCTGGGGGTTCAACCAGACGGATCCGTCAAACGGCTACAAGCTTTGAAAACGCGTGTGCGCTGCGTTGAGGCGTTAGCCACGTTTTTGAAAAGGACCCGCCCTCCATCTTTGAATTAGCTGCGCACTTTTCAGACGAATGTGCGCGGCGCCAAGGCGAGAGCAACATTGTAAGAAGGACCCGCCGCCCATCCCTTGAAACTGTTGCAAACTTTTGAGACACGCGTGCACGGCGTCACGGCGAGAGCCTAATGTTTTGCAACTGCCTGCCCTCCATCCGTGAAACTGTTGCCTGCCCTCAATCATGTTCCATCCGTGAAACGTGGTGGGGGAGTCGCAGGCGAAACGCCTGGCCCGCCCTACTGGCACGCCTTGGGGTGCGTCAGGGAGAAAGCTGGTCAGAAGGAAGATGAGGAAGGAGGAAGGAGGAGGCGGAGGCGGAGGAGGAGGAGGAGGACCAGTGTAAATCCAAGACGCATGAACGATCTTGAAAGAATCCCTTCCTCTCAGCTGCCCTTTCACAATTAGGTCCCTGCAGGACTTTTGTAATTGCGGGAGGTGCCCCAGCGGAAGACAGTCGTCTTAGAGTCTTGAAGCGTGCCAGAGCGCCATGGGACGTCAGCGCCGCGAATCAACGTGCTTGTCGCGTCCTGGCAACCTTACATCGTGCCAGAAAATTATTCCAGGGGTTTCAATCAACGTGACTGTTGCGCCCTGGCAATCTTTCATCGTGCCAGACAGAATGCCTTTCCTGGGATTCCACACCACGAATCAACGTGACTGCTGCGTCCTGACAACCCTAGACCGTGCCAGAACGCCAATCCCAGGGCTTCAACCGTATGAATCCTTCCAACGGTTGCAATCTTTGAGAACGAAGGTGCGCGGCGCGAAGGCGAGCGCCACATTCCCCATACAGTGCCTGCACTTAGGGGTTCTGTCTTCTCTTCTGCAAGGAGCTGGGCTGAAGTCGAGTCTGTCCATCTACAGGAGGAATATTTGAAAATAGTCAAAAGTTAGTCTGGGGATTATGTTTTCAGTATTTTTGACTATGTTGGAGTAATTTCTGGGTATTTTTGATTTGTCATCCAAAATCCCCCTGTAGGGGGACAAGCCCGACTCAAACTTAGGGGTTCTTCTCTTCTGAAAGGAGCTGGGCCTGGTTGTCGGTCCGGCTGGCCTGTGGCCGCCCGCCGTCGCCGCCGTGCCCGGTTGTCGGTCTGTCCAGCTTGCGGCCGCCCGTCGCCGCTTTTTCCTGGTCACGATTTTGACTGTGCGAGGCTCGCTTTTTGCATTGCCTTGCTTTGTTCTGCATTGCTTTGTTTTTCTGGGCATTGCTTTGCATTGCTGTGCATTGCTTTGCATGGCTTGGCATCGCTTTGCATTGCTTTGCATCTTTTTGGATGGCTTGGCAATTCTTGACATGGTTTTGCATTTCTTGGCGTTGCTTCGCATCATCCAGAATGCACCACAAGTATTGCAGCACCTATATTGTACCACATTGGTTGCACCACCTGGATTGCACCTCACAGACTGCAAGAGCTCAATGTTTGGGGTCCACGCTGGCTAACAGTTTGAAAAGGACCCGCCCTCGGTCCTTTTCAAGGGCGATTGCGCTCGGGATCGTTGACGAACGAACAACACACACCCATACCCATAGGGAGGTCGTTGGGAGGAGGACTGGCTATGGGTATGGGTGCGGGTTGTCGGACCCTGGGGAACGCTCCCGTTCGAGCGGGGACCCCTATCCGACAACACGCACCCATAGCCCTCTCCGATCCCCCTATGGGTATGGGTGTGTCTTGTTGGTTCGTCAATCTTGAGTGATTCGGACGCCATCAATTCGTAGCACACCCACAGGCCCTTTTGTTCGAGCTGCGTTGGAGGAACAAGAGCCCCAATATACGATTTCCCCACGCATCCGCGTAACTTCCGCCATGGTAGCGGTGAGCGTGGTTCTGCGGTGAACTGCGCAGATAAGATCCACGGGAAGACTGAGGACGTGCGCTGCCCATGGCAGCGGCGCCCAGAGAGCAGCTGGTGGATTGCACGGGCGACATCAAGCTGCCAGAGTTCAGTGGCAGAGATGAGGACTGGCCCAGCTGGTCCATTAAGGCCCACGCGTTCTTCGCGTTGATAGCGGGCGGCTGCGACGAGCAAGCTGCTGCATGCCATGCTGATCACCAAGACCCAGCGCAAGGCGCTGGCGATGGTTACGCTCGCAGGCAGGCACGAGGGTTTCGTCGCCTGGCGGGCGATCAAGAACGAGTACGAGCCTGGGGTGGGCAACAGGTTCGCGGCCATGCTCAGCGGCCTGCTCAACCCCAGGTGGGACGACCAGAAGCCGTTCGCCGACCAGCTCGTTGACTGGGACAACGACGTGGCGAGGTACGTCATGCAGGCGGGAAAGGACTTCGGCGATGAGTTTGGCATCGCCACGCTGCTCGTCCATAGCCCCGAGCCGTCCAAGACCGTGCTGCGCAACGCTCCGACGGCCGCCAAGGTCTCGCACATAGAGAGTGGGTGGCGTCGGGACAGGTCTTCGCAGCTAGCGGCACGGTGGATCAAGGCGTGGCGCCGATGGAGATCGGTGCGATCTCGGGCCATGCCCTGCCGCAACAGCCTTGGCCCAAGCGCAAGGGCGACAAGTCGGGAGGCGGCAAGGGTGACAAGATGAGCGGCAAGTGCGACAAGAGCGGAATAGGCAGCAAGAAGGGAGTCAAGAATGACAAGCTCAAGGGCAGCTACCCCGCCAAGCTCGAGGGAACCTGCAACTGGTGCCAGAAGCAGGGGCACAAGGAGAAGGACTGCTGGCATAAGGCGGCTGGCAAGCCACGGGCGCCGCCGGCAGCGCCCTCGAAGGCGGCCGCAGTCCAGCAGGCCCCTGCGGGTGCTGAGGGCCAGAGGGCCGTGAGCGCGGTGGCTGCAGGCTCCGACGGCGACGAGGTCGGTTGGGTCTTTGGAGTCAGGAGCTCGGTCGGAGGCTGCCGCAGGGAGGAGCGCAGAGGGCTCATCCTCGCAGACAGTGGCAGCAACGAGCACCTCTGCAGCCAGGCGTTCGGAGCACAGCATCCAACGGTCCAGGAGGACCCCACTGCGCCCAAGCTCACCACGGTGAGCGGTCAGAGACTTGGTACCAAGGGGCTCCGCAGGATCCCGATGGTCGTCGGTGGCGAGAAGGGTCGCCAGCCATGCTTGGGGAACCTCAGAGTGAGCAACGACCTCGCCCCTCAGGACGCGGTGCTCAGCCTCGGGAAGCTGGCGCGCAAGCAGTTCAGGCTTGTCCTTGAGGAGAGCGACCCGCACGCCGTGAACCTCAAGACGGGCGAGCGGGCGGACATGAAGCTAGTCGGCAATGCGTTCTACCTCGCTGCATAGATCCACGACGCGATGGACGAGGCCAAGCTCGCAGCCTGCCCCGCCAGGGTCGCCGCAGCTGGTGCCACGGGAGCTCCGTGGGGGACGGTGCGAGGAGAGGACCCTCCGCCGCACCCAGAAGCTCGAGGGTCGCGTGACCCGGCGCCACCAGAGGCAGGAGCCGCGGCACCACGGGCGCAAGCGGCGGCGGCGCCACCCCAGGCGCAGGAGGCGGCGGCGCCCGCGCAGCGCCGGGAGGCACCTGCGGCGGCACAGCCGTCGGGGCGGTCGTATCTCGAGGGGCTTGGACCGAGCTCGAGGATCGACGCCGTGCAGAAGCGCCTCTCAAGGAGATCCACGCCCCAAACTACGGGACCAAGGCTCGGTGCTGGGCGCGGCTCGTCGAGTACGAGGGCAGACGCAAGGTGAGGGCGGCGACGGATGATTTCCGCGAGCTGAGGCGCGAGGAGATGAGGCGTCAGGCGGAGTGGGGACAGGTGGTGAACCGACCGCGTTCCCCGACGTCCGCGAGCCAACGCCAGATGAGAGACAGCGCCACGATGAGAACCAGCACTGCCCACCGCGGCGCTGGTGTGAGCACTGGCAGATGGGACGCGGGCGCGACAGGCCCCGCGAGTTGTTAGACGCGGAGGTGGAGCGCCTCCCCGTCATCGGACTCGACTTGGCATTCTTCAAGGGCGAGGCGGCCGACGCCGTGGAGGCAGGCCCCCGCGCCGAGGATGGCCAGAGACAGGACGAGGAAGTGGTGCTGGTGGTCTCGGATTCCGACGCAGGCGCCACGCGTAGTGTCCCGAAGCCTGACCGACGCGCTGACCCCTACACGGTGGCAGCCACGGTGGCGCTCATCAAGAGCCTTTTCCATCAGATGGCCATCCTGAGGCCAAACCACGAGGACGTCATGATGGACCTGGCCAACAAGGTCGAGGCGGAGCTGCCCAACCGTGTGGTCGTGGGACCCGCACCTACGTTCAGCTCACAGTCGAACCCCTCCGAGAATGCCATAGGCATCATCCAGGCGCAGTTCCGCACGAGCAGGAGCGCGCTGGAGGCGCGACTGGGAGCCAGGGTCCGACCAGGCACGGCCATGTACAAGTGGTTGCAACGCCACGCGGGGTGGGTATGCACCAACCTGAGAATCAAGACGAACGGCCGCACGGCACATGAGGACCTCTACGGCCACGCCTACACCAGGGAGATGGCCACTCCAGGGGAGTCCGTCCTGGCGCGCCTGCCCAGGGGCAAGAATCGCAGGGCGAGAGGCAAGGTGTACCACAAGGGTGACATGGGTTTTGCGAGGGCAGTCTGGCTAGGTAAGAGCTACGACACCGACGAGCACATATGCGCCCTCGAGACGGGTGAGCTAGTCACGACGAGGACCGTCAAGAGGCTGCCCGAAGAGCGGAGGTTCAACCGCACCGCCGTGGCGGCGATAACGCACGTGCCGTGGCAACGCCGAGGGCAGGGCACTGTCCCGCGTGGGATCGAGCCTATTGTAACGCCCCCTGCCGCTGCGGACGCCGACCTGGCGGCGCAAGAGGCAGCTGAGACTCAGCCAGACCCGAACGCTGCTGCCCAGACCACTGGGGCCGCCCATGGCGGCGCCCTCGGCCGAAGCGGCGGGCGGCGCCGAGGCGCCTGCTGTGGGCAGACAGGCGGAGCCAGCGACGCAGACGTCGGCTGGAGGAGGCGCTGGGGACGGCACCCCCGTGGCGCCGAGGGCCGCAGCACCAGCGAGTGCACCCCCGCTGACGCCCCCGATAGGTCGATCGCCGAAGCGACCCGCGGAGGAGGGTGACAACCGAGGCACTCTTGCGAGGTCCCGAGTTAGCGGAGTAGCGGCGGAGCACTGTGATGACGTTCGTCCTGACTTCCTGCAGATCCTCAGGGACATGGATGTCCCTGATCCCCACGACGCGTCAGACTCGCAGTTGATCGAGGCTTCCACCAAACGGGCCCTCGACGGCCTGAAGCAAGACGGGGTGGGCAAGCTCGTCAAGCGGAGCGAGGCCGCCAGAAAGAGGATCAGCGCCCGCTGGGACCATGTCTACAAGTGGGACGCGAATCTCGGATGAAGGATCACTAAGTCAAGGCACATCGCGCGAGAGTTCAAGTGGCAGGAGTACCGCGACGACCTCTTCACGCCAGGGAGCAGCATGGCTGACAGCCGAGTGGTGGACTATGTGGCTCTGAAGCACGGATGGCCCACCTTCACTGTTGACGCGGAGGACGCGTACTACCATGTCCCCGAGGACGTGCCCGACTTAACACCATCGGGGCGGAAATGAAATGTGTGTGTGTCGGGGAGCCGCTGCCCCAGGACAGCGTGTGGATGCTGTGGGGAACTCCAGAGGCCTTCGGAGACAGCCCGGGCAGGCGGCGGCAGCAGGGACGACTCCAGAGGTGCTGCCCTGCCCTGGCAGCATATGCCAAGGGAGTGTCAGAACATGAGCCCAAAACCTGGCACAAAATTCGAGGGCAGAAAATCCACCCCGATAATTACCACCCCGAGACGCGAAGCCGTTTAGTAAATGCACCCAAAGAAAGAACCAAACAGGGCAGGGCTGTTTAATAAACGCCCAGGGCCTTTCAGTAAACGCCAATTGTCCGGTCCGGGTGGTTTTTCCTTCCTTGGTAAATGTCGGGCTGATTTTGAGGAACAGGGAAGCAATGTAAGCATACACTGGTAAAGCTCCGCACGGATTCCGTGGGTCGGCGCCAGAAGCGCCGCCAAGGGGGTCCAGCGCAGTTCCAAGAAATCCTGGCGGAGCTCCGAAAGCTTCTGCTTCCGGCGTTTCTTCCACGAATCTGACAAGAGAGCGTGCGAACAATATCCAGACCCTGGCTACGACGGAACAGTGCGTGATGCAACACTCCGCGCAACTAGAGGCCTGCCAGATGGGGTCCGAGTAGATGGGTCGGAGGATCGCGCCGCATCGCCGATGCATCGCCGTTGCATCGACGATGCATCGACGACGCATCGACAATGCATCGACGGTGCATCGGCGACGCGGCGTGGAGAAAATTGGGCTCAACATCGCCGATGCATGGGCGATGCGGCGCGATCCTCCAACCCCATCTGATCCGACCCTACCTGGGAGGCCTGCAGTCGGGCTTGATTGGAGAGGACACGCGAGAGGACAGAAGACCCTTCCGAGGGTCCCATTGCCAACGGAATGCAGAAGGCATGCGTCACGAAACAAAGGACACAAGGGTACCCTTGATTTGGAAGGGTCGACCTACTGAACGTTTTCTGATTCGGCGTTTCGACATTGGGCAAAAGGGGTGGGGAGGGGGGGGGACCTCTGCACAGTGCGATTGTTTCCAACGGTGCGTCCCATGGGGGAGACTCCACCCGCTCGAGACAGGCTCCAGAAACAGCCAAGATCTACTCCAGGGGGGAGGGGGGTGCGAAGGCCCGCGCCAATCGGCAGAACAACCAACAAAAAAACGATCACCCACCAATCAAACTCGACTGCAGAGCAACGTCGCGGTCCGGAACGACGCCCATGCGCTTCAGGGCCATCAGCCGGCTGTACGGGTTGTCGTCCTTCACCTTGCGAAGGGCGCTCAGGCACGGGCCGCTGGCGTGCCGCTTCGACGGAGGCCTCGCGAGAATCTGCCCAGACATGCTGCGGGCCCCAAGAGTACACACCACCATCACCTCCAGTCCTCCTCCCTCCTCTGCGCTCCCCTTCCTCCCCTCTTTCCTGGGAGAGGGATGGGGCGAGGGAGGTGGTGGTGGTGAATATTTTTGAGCCCCGTGCATGCTCACATGGTGAGGGAAGTGTTTGGCCGTTTGCTGACTCTGGGGGACCCTGCGGGCTCTGGGACCGTCAATCAACGAATCGGGATGAAAAGCTGGCCCTGGGGAAGGGGTCAAGACTCCTGGTGACCCCGCGAAAAGAGCACTACATCGGATTTGCGGAAGTAGCCATCCGCATAACTCGGGGAGGAACGCAACGATCACGCGCACGACAATGACCCACGTATTCACACGTGGTGGGGAGGCAAAGCCCGCAGAGATAACGGCTGAGCACGAGCACCCATAAACATAAACTTTTGGCGCTCCGCGCGGATTTCTTGGATCCACGCCGGACCTCCCTCCTTGGCGCGCGGAGCGCGCCAGGGGCGGCGCCCGAGGCGCCGCCAGGGGGGCCCAGCCGCGGATCCAAGAAACCCGCGCAAAGCGCCAAAAGTTTATGTTTGTGCGGTTTTTCTTCTCCGAATGCTAGAATGCATCGAGACCAACCACTCGAGGGTGCGCCTCTCTCTCCCCCTCCCTCTCTCTCTCACAAATCTCTCGCCGCTCCTTCTCAGGCCCTCCTCTGGGGCTCTGCAGAGGCCTCGCGAGGGCAACGACGACCAAAACGACAACAAGAGCAAGAAAGCACATGATCATCCATCCTCGAAGCTCAAGGGGCCGAAGGACACACAGATAAATACACACTGACCCCAGGATTCCCCATATTTTTCCATACCCTCTGGATTCTCGCCTTCCCCCCCACTTCCCATGTGTTCCCCCATTTTCCTGGGAGTCGACGATGACTTGTGTCTCTGTGTTTCTTCCCCTCCTGCGAAGCACCGTGCCCCGTCGCCTCTCCCAGTCGGACAACCTGCATCCTGCCCCGCGCCTCTCCGCCGGCACCCGGAGACGCGTCGGAGACACCGCCCTGCGTGGACGCCGCCCCCCCGTCGCTTCGAAAGCAACTCGATGCTGTGTGTAGACTCAGGATAACGACTTACTTTTGAAGGGGCCCCAGGACACACAAATAAATACACACAAATAAAAAGATTCCCCATATTTGCCAATATTTTCTCGGTGTTTGTGTTCCCCTCCACTTCCCATATTTACCTAACAGCGAAGACTGATAGGTTTCTAGTAGGCTCAAAAGAGAACATCATGACTCCTCAGGGGGGTCGGGGCGGGACCCGGGGCGGCTGCCATCAAAGCCCAAATCGCCTGGGACATCCTCGCAAAATCGCTTTTGGCGCTGCTAGAACTCCATTCCCGGCGCACATTTTGGATGCCCGGAGCCAACTGTAGGCCACTTCGTGGTCTTCGAGTTCCCAGAACTCCATTCCCGGCGTACATTTTGGATGCCCAGAGCCAACTGTAGGCCAATTCGTGTCTTCGAGTTCCCAGAACTCCATTCCCGGGCCACATTTTGGATGCCCGGAGCCAACTGTAGGCCACTTCGTGGTCTTCGAGTTTCCAGAACTCCATTCCCGGGCCACATTTTGGGTGCACGGAGCCAACTGTAGGCCACTTCGTGGTCTTCGAGTGTACTACTCTTGCTACTAGTGTTTCTACTGCTACTACCATTGCTC
>CAUYUJ010018362.1:0-2500 GCA_963575745.1 Prorocentrum cordatum | reverse complement strand
TCCTCCTCCTCCTCCGCCTCACTCCTCCTCCTCCCCTCCTCCTCCTCCTCTTCCTCTTCGTCCTCCTCCTCCTCCTCCTCGTCGTCCTCCTCCCTCCCTCCAACTTATGGTGGTGGCGGTGGAAAACAAGCCCATCAGCCTGCCAGACCACCCCAACCCAACCCGAAGACCCAAATTTCGGATTTGGAGGGGCACGAGCTTCATATGTTTGCTTTTCAACGTAATGGTCCCCGCCCCCCCCCCACTGGGAGTGGAGGGCAAATCGGGGCCTTCGGGTTGGGGGGGGGGAAGGATCTTCACGTGTGCTTTTCGATGTAGTGTTCCCCGCCCCCTCCCGCTTGGAGTGGAGGGCGAATCGGGGACTTCGGGTTGGGGGGGCACGAGCTTCGTGTGTGTTTTTCAATATAATGTTCCCCACCCCCCCACCCCCCTACATAGGTTGGGGTGGCGTGATGGGCGGCGAGCTGCAGAACACAGACAGAAGCCGCAGCCTGCCGTGCCGACCCTGGGTCTTATGACGCAGCGTTGGTGCTTAGTGTCTCGACGCCAGTAATTACGCGCTGGAGGTCCAGCGATCCGATGGCTTGATTCTTCAATGCGGGGTCCCCGAAATCCCGACCCTTTCCCCAGAGCCGGCCTTCTGTCCTAGGCCGTTCTTTGACGGTCCGGGAGCCCGGCGAGCACCCCCCGAGGCCAGAAACGGAGAACAGCCTTCGTCATGATTCTGCTCAATGCGCTGGAGGTCGGAGGTCAAAAATTGGCCCTGGGACCTGTTTGAGGATGCGTTCTGCCAAAATTTCCATGAGAACCCAGCCGTGCACACGAGGGCGCCCCAGTAGCCCCCCAAAACTCCCAGAAGCCTCCTCCCTCAAGCCTCGAGCCCGCGATCCTCGACCTTTGCGCTGGATGTCTGGGGCGACCTCCATGCTCATCTCAGCAATCTGGGGATGGGGAAGGAGAAAGAGGAGGAGGAGGAGAAGGAAGGGGAGGGGAAAGGGAAGGGGGAGGGGGAGAGGGAGGAGGAGGAGGAGGAGGAGGAGGAGGAAGGAGGAGGAGGAGGAGGAAATGGAGAGGAGGAGGAGGAGATAATGATGAAAAGAAGGAGAAGGAGGAGAAAGAGGAGCAGGGAGAGCAGGAGGAGAGGGAGGAAGTGGATGAGAAGGAGGAGGAGGAGGAGCAGGAGGAAGAGGGGGAGGGAGAGCAGGAGGGGAGGGGCAGCAGAAGGAGCAAAGGGCGCCTCCATGCTCATCTCGGCGATCTTCTGCCGCCCGGCGACCCGGTCGCCCGGCGTCCCCTGGTCCTCCTGTGGCCCCGCGGGGGTTAGCGCCCGCACGCGCGCGGGGGGGTCGCCGGCGGGCTCTCTCACGAGCTCGCCCGCCACGATCGATCGAGGATCCCGGGGATCGATCGAAGATCGATCGACGATCGCGGGGATCGATCGAGGATCGCGGGGATCGATCGAGGATCGCGGGGATCGATCGAGGATCGTGGGGATCGCGAAGATCGAGGCTCGTGTGGCGGAGGGCGCTCGCCGGCTCGCGCGGCAGGATCGGCGAGCGACGGTATCGTAGGCCGCCTCGCGACGTGGAGGCACAAGCTTCTGCCAGTTTCACCCTCTGGGGGGGGGGCCTGTTGCGGGCAAGATCTATATCACTGCGCATTCGACCATGGACCCCGTGTTACCAATCAGTCTTGGGCGGTCCTCGGCAGTCCTGAAAGGTCTTGCGACAGTCTTCGGCAGTCTTCGGACGATCTCCGGCGGTTTGGGGCGGACTTCTAACGGTCTTCGGCGGTCTTCGGTGGTAAGTGGCGTTCTCTGGCGGCCTTCGGCGGCTCGCGGCGGTCTTCGCCACGAAAGCTGGGTGGTTGCGTTCATCAAGAGATGCATTATGCCCGTATCCAGTGTCCTTGAATTAATGGGGGAAGGAGTGCCAAAAACCCGAGACGCAGACAGAGGAAATGGATATGAGCATCGTCTAACCGACCCCTATCCCCATTAGCATGGCCTTGACCCCACTGGTCACTTACCCAAATCGGTGGTGATACAAGCCTGTCCTGTTCCATTCGCAGGCAGGACCTCCCTCCTCCTCCTCCTCATCATCATCATGATCATCATCATCATCATCATCATCATCACCATCATCATCATCAGCATCATCATCATCATCATCATCATCATCAGCATCATCATCATCACCAGCAGCAGCAGCATCATCAGCTGCAGCATCATCATCATCATCATCATCATCATCATCATCATCATCATCATCATCATCATCATCATCATCATCATCATCATCATCATCATCATCATCATCATCATCATCATAATCAGCATCATCATCACCAGCAGCAGCAGCATCATCAGCTGCAGCATCCTCATCATCATCCCCCTCGTCTTCCCCCTCTTCCTCCTCCTGCTCCTCCACCTCCCCTTCCTCTCTCCCCATTTTCCTCCCCCTCCTACTTCTGCTCCTCCTCCTCCTCTTCCTCCTCCTCC
>CAUYUJ010018361.1:162196-198543 GCA_963575745.1 Prorocentrum cordatum | reverse complement strand
CGCGTCCCCCGTAGTGCCGCGCAGCAGATGCGCCACCCTTGCCCAGGGTCTTAGTGGGCCCTGGAAACGACAGGGCCGTTTTTTTATCGGTTCCGTTTTGCCGTTTTGTTTGCCGGTTCCGACGCCGTTGTTTTATCGGTTCCGTCGCCGTTCTTTTACGGGTTCCCGCTCCGGTTCCAATCCTGGAGCCGTTTCTGTTGCCGTTTCTGGTCGCCGTTTTTTTTGCCGTTTCCATTTTCAAGGGGCACTTTTTTGGAAACGGTGAAAAAACGGCCCTGCCGTTTCCGGGGCCCACCGAGCCCAGGGTCACTCCTGCGTGTAAGCGACGGAAGCAGAAGGGGTGGCAACGCTGCATCCTCGGAGGACCTCCCTCGTCTGTCCCCAGGACCGGTGCCCCTTCTGGTGCCCGACGCGGGCTCGAGGCTGGCTCAACGCGGATGCGGTGCGGACTCGACGCGGATTCGACAGGGATTCGGCTCGGGTTCGGCGAGTCCGACACGGATGGGGCTCGGATAGTTAGTCCCCCCGCCTTACTAAAGGTACAAAGTTGCAGTCGCTCTGCGCGGACCTCAGAGAGCCAGGAACCCTTCACTGTTAAGGTTGCAGGTGCCCCAGGGGCCCTCCGTTATAATGTTGCAGGTTTTGCTAAACATCGCTTTCACACTGGTTGGATGGTTGGAGCGTTTCCCTATTCTTCTTCTGTTGTGTCTCTCTCGCTCCCTCTCTTTGTGTTCTCTCTCTATCTCTCTCTCTCTCTCGCTCTCTCTCTCTCTCTCTCTCTTTCGCCCAGGAGGAATGGACAATCTGCAAGCAAGCAACATAAGATTTCCCTCGGATCCCTTCCTCTGTTCGTTCAACTTCTTCCTCCCTCTCCTGCTTCTCCACCCCCATTCCCTCGCCCATCGCCTTCCATCATGCCCTGCCTCCACTTTCCTCTCTGGTCTATCTTCTCCACCCTCCTTCCTCTCCTCGCCTTTTCGTCATCCATTCCTTGTTTCCTCCTGATTCCTTCTGCCCCTTTCTCCCCAGTCCTGGTCATGCCTTTCTAAGTCGTGTCGTTCCCTGGTTATGTCGTTATTTCGCCACCCGTCCCGAGCATCTTCATCGGGTCCCGCCAGGGCCTCATACAAGGACACGGGCAATACGGGAGACAGCATGTGGCGCATTGTGTGCAGCTGCCTCCTTGGATTGGTTGCTCTCGCAGGTCAAGCCCACGTGTGCTTCAAAGATTGGAGATCGTGTCTCTTTCAGGGCACTCGAATGGTATCCTCGCCCAGGGCCGTAGCCATTGTGCCTCAAGCTGCCCAGGCTCACCTCACGCTGGCGCCAGGCTGCGCCGGCTGAAGGTCGAGGGCGTGCAATACATTACTCCTTCTTGCTTGGCGAATATTTTGAAACGTCCACCCTGTCTCCATGGAGCACCGTAGACTGCTTCTCTCGATTGCTCTGCAGCTGGCTCTCCTGTCTTCCGTTTGCTTCTCCACAAGAGCAGCTCGTGTTGATGCAGGTTCGTTGGCCAACAGCCACGAAATTCATCAACGGATCAACGCAGGCTCGCGCGAAGGGCAATTATTGTCCGGAAGGGAGCGTCTGGCAAATGCGAGCCCAAGCAGGAAGGGCAAGGGCTGCACGCTTACATTCGTAAACAACGCCACCCTGCCGATCAATTTGCTTGCGCTGCCCACGCTGATGACACTCTACGCCAGGACCGAAAACTACATGATGCCTGGGGCAACGTTCTCGTTCTTCCCTGGCATGGGTGCGTACGACATTCACGCAGTCATAACAGACGGCCAGAACAATTGGACAAGCGTCGGGGAAACAACCTGGGGCTTGACCAAGTACGGCACAGGGTACGTCGTTGGTATTGCGGTAGGCGCGGGCGCCGCAGGAACCATTGCGACCACCGCCACGATCTTCGTCACAGGTATCCTTGCCGCTGTCGTGGCCCCACCCGCGTTGCCATTCATTGCTTTTGGGACATTCTGGGGCACAGCTTTCTTTTCGTCCATGACGGTATATGCTTTAACCGACAAGGCGATGGATATTGTCAAATATAAAATTGTAGACGTCGTGAGCAACGAAACTCGTGACGCAAGGGTGTTAAGTGAGCTGCAAGGGATGAGTGATCTGCCCAACAGCCACCCAGATCATCTCTTCCTCTTCGACACAGTTGTGACCGAAGAGCCCGTGAGAGCGGCGTTCGCCCTGTCGTACCCTGGCGTGGACACAAGCCGACTGGTGATTACTCGCCGGCAGGCCGAAATCTATTTTACAAGCATGGTGTCTGACTTCAAAGAGTGGGCCGTCATCAAGGGCTACACTCGAAGCTACCTGATCAAGGGCGGCTTCACACAGCCTGAAAGAGTGCCCGGCACGACTTGGCGCAAGACGGGGTTCGAGCCTTTGGTCATGGGCGAGATCAAACGGGGCACCCCTGGGCTCTGCCAGAAGACGCTGGTGATCGAGTACGCTGGCGGGAACGGCACAGAAGGGGTGGCACGCGTGCAAAGTGATTGGGACAAGGTGCCCGTGGCCGAGAAGTCCGTGCCAGGCGATCGGGCGGACCAGGAGTGCAGGAAGAGGTACGTGGCAATGTGTGAGCGCAGCAGCCTTCGAGTGTACACCGAGTGCCGCCTGAGCGGCCTGAGCTTCAGCGGTGTGGACCTCAGCGGGCCCTCGAAATGACAGGACCGTTTCTTGTACCGCGTTCGTTCTTCAGTCCTGTTGCAGTTTCCGACGCCGACGTTCCCGCCGCCGTTGTTTACCGTCTTCGTTTTTCCTCCGGTGGGGCCTGGCCCGGATCACCATGTTCTGTCGGATCCGAGCCGTTCTCGCGCCGGTTCCGAGCACCCTTTGGATCCCCAGGATTCCCCGGGCCGCTGGGGGGAACAGTGTTTGCACCGTTCCAGTGGGCTGTGTCTTGGGCCTTGCAATGATCAGGAAGCAGTTGTTGGAAAACGTCAAACGGTTCTGCTGTTTCCAGGCCCGCTATAAGGTGTGGACGTAACGGAGCCCGTGTGGGACGAGGTGAAGAAAGAGGACAGGAGTTTGAGCAGTTGGCATTCACGTAGAGTCACGCTTGCGGAAGGCGACAGAGATCTCCGATTCATAACGACCGGGGTGACGTCGAGGTTCGAGGGTGAGTCGGACGACGAACCCTTGGAGGAAATTACGGATTTGACGGCGCTCAGCTTTTACGTGGAGGCGCCTTCGGACAAGTAGATGCCTTCGTCTAAAAGAGATATCCTTTTGGGGGGGGAACCTGTGGGATAATGACCCTCCCCCAAGCCGCCTGCCGCCACTCGCAGGACGCCGTCGGTATTCGTCGGAAGACAGCCTGAGGGCCCTAGAGGCGACCAGGAGGACCCAAGAGTCGACGACAGGACCCCGCGTGAGCCCGAGGAGGCTCCCAGAAGCTTGTAGGATGGCCCAAGAGGCCTCCTCGACAGCCCCAGGAGCCGAAATGTGACCCCAGGACTCTTTCCACATGGCCCAAAGTGGTCCCAGGAACCCTGAAGGATTGTTCCAAGCAGCCTCCAAGAGGGTTCACAAAGATCATCACCACGAATGCTGCCCAAGCAGCATTTGCGCTCAAGGATTCTTCCTTCGCTTCTTGGCCGCTTCACTGAGAGAGTGTGCCCAGGGTCTCGCTTGGTGGGCGCCTCGTTTGCACGCCTTGTTGGCCGGGTGTCGTGGGCGCCTCGTGGGCGCCCCGTGCGCTGGCGGGGTGCTCCGGGCTTTCGCTCGGTGGGCGCACGCGGGCGCAACACAAAACGGAAACCCAGCGACGTTGCAGTACAGTCGGGGCCCTGAGGAAGGAACCCTTTTCGTTGGGGAGGGGCTCGGTGTTCCCTGATGTTTCTGCAGTTTGCCTTCTGTTTTCCTGAGGTTTTTCATGGGACATCGAAGCTCAATTTATCGGAGGAAAGGGCCCCGTTCCTTATTTAGGGTTCCTTAGGTCAACGCCCCGACTGTACCGATGCTACCAGGAGTTCGGCACTTCTGCGCGCGAGCAGCTCCTCGTCATCCTCACCAGCACCATCGTCATCATGATCGCCAGCGCCATCAATGCCACCGTCGTCATCATCATCATCATCATCATCATTTTCATCGTCATCATCATCATCATCACCATCATCATCATCACTATCATCACCATCATCACCATCATCACCATCACCATCAACCATCACCATCACCATCACCATCACCATCATCTCCATCATCATCGTCGTCATTGTCCTCACCGTCGCCATTACATCAGCATGGCCGTGCTTATCGTCGTTGTCGTCGCCATGCTCATCAGCGTCACCTGCCTTATCACCCGCTCGCCCGAGCCACGGATCTGTGTGAGAAGGGCCGTCGTGTCACTGCGCCAGGTTCCAGCATGTTGTGCAGGAGGGTGAGATAGAGCATTGAAGGTGGCGGCTCCAAGCTGTTTGAAACCTCGGTGCGCCCCATCGATTGCACCACGTAGCTTGCGCCACAGGTGACGCACCACGTCTGCGTAGTGCCCTCCCCCCTCCCCCTCCCCCACGAACGGGTGGCCCTGGCGACCACTGTACTGCTTGGGACAGGGGTCCCGACCACCTTCTCTAGGCTTGCTTGGTGGAGTCATCGCCCCATCAATTGGGAAGCTGACAGTTTTAATCATCAGACGTCTGTTCTTGAATACAGTCGGGCCGCTGAAGAGGGAACCCTTTTCGTTTGAGAGGGGCTCTGTGTTCCTTATTTTGTCTACAGTGCTCCTTATTTTTTTTACAGTGTTCCTGGTTTTCCGGAGGTGTTCCATGGAAAATCTGAGTTTTATCTATGGGAAAGAAGGGCCTCGTTCTTTATTTGTCGTTCCTTAGGCCAACGCTCCGACTGTATCTGTAAATATCCACACAGCACATCCAGAGTGATATATACTTCGTTGGGGCCCACGTTGGCCACGATCGCTTCCGACGTGTTTTTTTTGCGCTCGCGGCCGTGTTTCCTGCCCGGAAGCGTGGGCAATTTCTTGATCTTTCCCCTCCTTCTCCTCCTCCCCCTCCTCCTCCCCCTCCTTCTCTTCCTCAACCTTCTCCTCACTCCCTCTTCTCCTCCACGTCATCCTCCATGAGACCGCGCCCTCGCGCGCGCAATGCGAGATTGCCGCGCACGAGGAAGCTCTACGAGTTCCCGGCGGTAGACCCCCGCGATGGCTCCAGCACCCCTGAAAGGCCCCAGGGGGCCCCAAGAGCGATCCCAAGGGCCCCCAGACCTAGGGGTTTCCAAGAGACCCCCAAGAGAGCCCAAGCCCAAGAGGGTCCCAAGACGTTCCCACCCACGATAGCCCCAGAGAGCTCCACGGTACCCTCCAAGAGAGCCCCGAGAGGCCTCCAAGAGGGGACTGGGAACATCCCGAAGCGTCACAAGAGCTGCAGAGTTGCTGTAAAGGCCTGGGATCGGACAGCCTGGGAGCGAATCTTGAGGCTCTCCTTTCTTCCTCCCTACCGCTGTTCGCTTCCACCCTGTTGCCGTCCCCTCTTCTGCAGCTCAAATTCCTTTCTCTTCTGCTCCTGGAGAATATCGGCAACGGGCAGCACGGGGACCTCCCTCCTCCTCCTCCTCCACCTCCTCCTCCTCCTCCTTCTCCTCCTCCTCTTCCTCCACCTCTTAGCATCGCTCGGACGTGTGCGTTTTTTCCCCGGCGACGACCACCGAAGAGCATCCTGGATCATCGAGCAAAAAATAACACACACACACGCACACACGAAACCGACAAACGTACTTGGAATACACGTCCCAGCGACGGCGTACCTTGCATGCTCCACAATATTATGTTCCCCTTCGCACCGCCCTGCATCTTTCCCTCCCGCCTCTGGCATCCCTTGCTCCGCCCCTGCCTCATCGTTATTTCCATCTTGACCTCCCTCTGTCCTTCCCTCCCTCTCTCCCTTCCTCATCTTAGGGGCCTGGGTACGCCCGTTTTGAAACGCATCACGCACCATGCTTCAAGCGTCCGTGCCGCCAAAACGGTGCGTGTTGGCTCAGCGTATTGGCAACGTTTTGGCGAACGTATCGCGTCATGCCTACGTTTTCAGTCTATGTGTTGAGCTCCGTACAATACAGTACGTGTTGCAATCTGCGTATCAGAGCAGCTAAATTCTTCACTCCCCTCTCACTCCCCCCCCCCTCTATCTTTCTTCCTTCTCTCTGTCAACCTCCCCTGTCGGATTCTACAGTAGTGCGGCACGTCATATACGCGTTGCCGCCACAGTAATGGACTCCATACGGGCTCCCAGAGGGCCTTAGGAAAGGGCACGCGGAGAACCAACACGTGGGGCCCCGAGCAGGCTGCAAGGCCACACGATGGGCCCCCGACAGTGTCACGAGAGATCTTAGAAGCGCTTAGGCTCCTCCCCCCCCGTCGTCGTCCTCCTCTTCCTTTGGATTCAAGTTCGGGGGCAGTCTGCGATGGAGCGCGCTCATCTTAATACTTCAGGCATCGCGTGTCGCAAGGTGTTGCGTGCCGCAGCACATATTGCAGCTTGCAACTTCGAAATTACATTGGCATGCATGCGCGATGGGCGCGGCACTTTTGATTTGCGCAGAAGGTTTGCATATGCAGAGTCCACCACGGTCTCACATCGCACCGCATAAACGGCGCATCGTTGCGCATAAGAGGAATTCCCAGCAGACCAGAGAGCATGCAAGAACATGACGATGCACGCCAGATGAGCACATTGTCGTGGACTGATGTTTGGCTCAAGCAGGTGTGGCGCAAGGCGTGCCGATTTACCACGCAGCGTGACTAGACTTCTCGCCAGTCCTCCATGTTGCAGAGCATCCCAGCCAGCTGCCTCGTGGAGGCCCTCTCGTACATCCCGCACAAGTCTCTGCACACCTGTCATGGTTTCGCTTGCTGTGCCCAGGCGTGTAGGTCGCGCTGGCCGGTGGCAACTCGTGCCGTACTGGCACGTGCGGGAGGAGCGACGGAGGGAGTGGCCGACGTTGTCTCTTCATGCTTTGTGCCAGGCCTGTGAGCAGTGGGCGCCCTTGGAAGGCTTCTGCGCTCTGGCGCCCGCGCTCCCCGGGTGGTCTCGCTGCTCCTCGTGCGCGCTGAAGAGGGCTAGGGCTGCCGGCCGGTGTGTTGCGCTTGCCTGCCGCGCGGGCGGATGGGGGAGGGCGCCTCGGCGGCACCCCGCCCTGCGAAGCGACGCCCTTGCAGAAGTAGGGGGGGTCCCCTCTTTCTCGGAGGTGGAAAGGCCTCCTACCTTGACACGTCGATCAGTGAGTTGGCCGTTTTCGGCTCGCGAGAGGGCGTCGCGGCCGTTGTTTTTGCGGGTCCGGGTCCGTCGGTTTCGGTCCCAGGCCGTTTTCTGCTTTCAGGGGAGGTTTGCTACAGGGAGGTCTGTCCGCCGCCGACTTGGCGTGCCAGCTGGGGGGACTGTCGCGGCGATGTGGTGAGCATTCTGCAGGCGCCTTGGCCACCCAGCGCTCGTGCCGCGACCGTGTGTGACCTGCTTCCAGAGGGCATCCTCTCGGGTCGGGCGAAAGGGGGGGATTGGGAAAGGGGGGGGTTACGAAATCTGCTGCATGCAGCTGGTTTCGGCCTCACCGAGGGGCCCATTCCTCGATACATAGGCGCCTCCCCGGGAAAATCAGCTACGTGAGCTGATTCTCAAACCCTCCCTTTGCTATCCCCCCCTTTCGCCCGACCCGATCCTCGTGAGCATCACTGTCGCCGCCCGCTTGCGGGACGACGGGCTGCACATCGTCCGGCAGGGGCCGCTCGCTGCCCACCGCGCGCCGCGGGTCCCGTCAGAACCGGCCGCGGCGCGCCCGAGCGGTTGCAGTAATTAAGGCGGCGGATGGGGATCTCGAGAGGTCCGAGGACGGCCTCGAACTGGGGCCGCTCTGCTCCAGCAGGGAGTGTGCACAGGCCGACAGGCATTCACCAACCAAACGGGCACTCTTAAAGCAGCTATGAGAAAAAAAGGTGCGCGCCGCTGGCCAGGGGGGCCCTCCGAGCTCGTCCCGGAGGGCCTCCGCGGGGAAGGCCTGCCTGCACGATGGCCTTGGCCAGCTTCGCCTTCACCGCGACGACTTTGCAGAGTATGTTGCGCGTGCCGGCGTTGGTTGCCTCCGTCTTGCCCGGGATTTGGACGCCCGAAATGGGCACGGAAAGAATGGGTACGATGCCCAACAGCAGTTCCTGTTCATTTTGAACAGGGCTCGCTGTCCGCGCTGCCGCGGCCTGTGTCCATCTGAGACAGGAGGCCGCCTGCCCAACAGCGGCCGCTGTTGGTTTGGGGCAACATTTGTTGTTCGGCATTGTGCCCATATGTTCCGTACCCATTTCGGGCGTCCAAACGGGAGTGGCTGCCCAGAAGCCGCCCCGGTTTGCACGTCGGAGATCCGTGCCCGGCGCACGTATACGGCAAGTGCCGCACCGAAGTGTTCTGCTCCGTGAGCGTGCCGGGCCCCCTCCCCTGCGCGGCGCCAGGCCGAGGGGCATCCCCAGGAGCCGGCGACGAAAAGCCGGCATGTGGCATAAGCATAAGTTGTTGGCGCTCCGCGCGGATTTCTTGGATCCGCGCAGGGCGTCCCCGGCGGCGCCTCCGGCGCCGCCCCTGGCGCGCTCCGCGCGCCAGGGAGGGGAGGTTTGGCGCAGATTCAAGAAATCGCGCGGGGCGCCAAGAGCTTATGCTTCTGGCGTTTTTCTCTCCTTCTTCTTCTTCCTCTCCTCCTTCTTCTTCTCCTCCTATACGCGGGGCTCACGCCTGCGCAGTTCCAGGCCGAGGGACGTCTCCGGGAGAGGGCTCTCGGGACGTCTCCCGGGGGAGGGTTGTCGGGAGGCCCCAGGCCGGCCAGCCCCCACTCGACCTCACCCGACGCTGTCCTCAAAACAAAAGAAAACGGCATAAGACATCATTTGTCCGAGGTCCGCGCGGGTTTTTTTGGGATCCGCGCTGAGCTCCCCTCCCGTATGCGACGGTGGTAGAAATTCCTCCCGAGAGCGCAGTGTTTCGGTGCTCGCTTGAATGACTGCTCGTTGCCAACAGGCAGGCGAACAGCGGTGTCGTGGATCAGCGGTGGTTGAAGCGGGATTGGTCCGCCGTTGGCTGGAACGGATCGTGCGACCAACTCTCTGCCCAAAGAGTCCCCTCAGAAAAGTAGAGATGTTTGCATGGAAGACATTTTCATTGCGAGCCAAGGAATTTGTGTCGCACGGGCATGTGTCATGCGATTGTATGCCAGATATGAGCGTATTTATCAATCACACCATGCTTGAACACATGCGCGACATGCTTGCCTGCGTCAAAAGTGGAGTCGGTGTGCCTTAACCGGGCGGCTGTTCATGTGCATATTATCTTGATTTTCGAAGCCATACCATGTCGGCAGAGCCCGAGACGGAGAAACGGGGGACGGGGGGGGGGACGAAGCAAGAGGGGAGATGTTGGGATCGATGGTGCGAAGCTCCAAACCCAAGCCGAGCACTGCAGTGTCACGCACAGCCTGCATCTGACAGCCGGTGTCCTGGGACCTGGGAGGATGCGCTGGAGGGGGGAGTTGGTGACAGGGGAACAGCGGGTATCAATGACGGGCGACTGCGAGGCCGATAGGTGTCTGCCGAGCTCGGCGGCTCCTGCGTTGAATCGGGGCATGCTCCTCCTCCTCCTCGTCCATGGGGCGCTCGCTCCTCCTCCTCCTCCTCCTCCTCCTCCTCCTCCTCCTCCTCCTCCTCCTCTGTTCCCTCCCTCCTCATCCTCTGCTCCATCATCTCACCTCCTCGCCGCCCATCCCCCTTTCTATCGTCCGTCTTCGTCCCTCCGGGGGAGCAAAAATTCCACGATTCCGATGCGGATCCGGCCGAGGCGACAGCTGCCGCCCTGGAGTCCCCAGAAGACGAGACGAGGAAGCGGCGTCGGCTTCGGCGTCAGTATCTGTGCGGCTTCCTCCTCTGATATCCGGCCATCCCCCCCCCTTTCAGGGCACCCATTCGGGCTGCCGCACGCCACCCCGTTGGGCTGGCCCGCAAGCCCCCCGGGGGTGGTTCGTCGCAACGGGGCGGACATGACCCGCGGGGCCCCCCTGCAGCACACCACACACGCAGCCGCCCCTCCTCACACTTGGTGCGACTACGCACGGGCGGGCTCTGCCCTTTCGCACGGGCGCTTGCTAGCGCGCCCCGTTGCACCAGCCATCGGCTAGCACAGGGGATCCTGCTGCTCCTCCCTCGTGCCCTCCCCCCTCAATTCTCCTTTGCCCTCATCTTTCTCGTCCTCCTCCCCCCGTCCTGCTACGCCCTCTTCCCTCCTCTCCCCCCTCTCTTTCCCCCCTCGCCCCCCCCGCTGCTCCTACTTCCAACTCCTCCTGCCCCCTCCTCCTCTCCCTTCCTCACCCTTCTCCCTCCATCCCTTCCGCCCCCTCTCCCCTGCTCCTCTGCTCCCTCTCTCCCTGCCGCGCGCAGGCCCCCCAAGCGGGCCGACTCCCCCGAGCCGAGCACCGCCGAAAGCACGAACGTCCCGACGCCGGCGGGGGCGAACGTGCCCGCGCTTCAGCTCCCGTCGCAGGCGTTGGGGGCGAGGGCCTGCCTCTCCTCCTCATCAAGTCCTCCCTCCTATCGTTCTCCTCCTTCTTCCCTCTCCTCCTCCTCCTCCTCCTCCTCCTTCCCTCCTCCTTCTCCTCCTCCTCCTCCGCCTCCTCCTCCTCCTCTCCATTTCCTGCGCCCTCTCCTCCTTCTCCTCCCCCTTCTCCTCCTCCTCCTCCTTCTCCTCCTCCTCCTCCTCCTCCTCCTCGCACTGCTCCTCACTCTCCTCGTCAGCGTCCTTATTCCCCCGTATCCTCCCTGTTCCTAATGATTCCTCCGCCTCCTACTCCTCCTCCTCCTCCTCCTTCTCCTCCTCCTCCTCCTTCTCCTCCTCCTCCCCTCCTCCTCCTCCTCCTCCTCCTCCTCCTCCTCCTCCTCCTCCTCCTCCTCCTCCTCCTCCTCCTCCCCCTCCTCATCCCTCTCCACCTCCCTGGCTCTGAATCTGCAGATATTCTGGTCACTGGGGGTCCTAGGAGATCGGATCCCCAGTGGATCTTTCCAAACCCTGGGCGCGTTGACAAGTGCTGAGCCAGCTGCAATGTGTTGATAACCCCCTCTTTTCTGAGTGTCCACCTTATTCGTCCGCCCCAAGAGGGGGGAGACCAAAGGAGGAGGTCATGTCGGGTTGTGTTTGTGTTTTGTTCGTGTGAGTAGGGGGGGAGCTAAGCGCCCGTGAACCCCGAGCGCCCGTTAAAGGTGCCCGAGCGCCCCAAGCCAAGCCGAGCCAAGCTATCCGCAGCTCGCGGGTGCTGCTCAATCCACAGGGCCCGTGAAAGGCGACCTTTCCTACCGAGACCCACCAGGCACAGACCCTCGAAAACCCCGCCGGCAGCAGCACTGACCCCCACCCGCCTCGGCGGCAGCAGCGCCCTCTCGTCCGACTCCCGCCGGCCTCCGCGGGCACAGCCTCCCGGAGAGGGCGGCGCCCTAAAGAGGCCCCGGGAGAGGCGAGGCCCCCTTCGGGGTGCCCCGCCGCAGCCGTGCCGCACGGAGCGCACCCGCTTTGTCCCTCAAAAGCTTGGCATCGCTCGGACGTGTGCATTTTTCCTTCGGCGAGGACCATCGAGGAGCATCCCTGATCATGTGGCGAAAAAACCACGCACGAAACCGAAAGAAACACAGGGAATGGACGTCCGAGCGATGGCGAGTAAGTTCCGGTGTCCCGCGGCCGGCTTTGGCGCGCGGGCGGGCAGCGGAGGCCCCTCGGGAGCGGCAGCGCTCGGCCCCCTCGGCGCCTCCCGATGGGCGGGGCCGGCCTGGATCTCGGAGGGCGCGAGCAGTCCACCACAGACAGAGGTGGCCCTGACAGCGAGATTTGAGGCTTGGCCGCGACACGAGACGATCTGCGTGGTGCCGTCTGCGCGGTCCCGTGGTGCACGGTGTTTGCTGCGCGGCGTTTTCAGCGCGGTGTTGCCTACGAAGTGTTTGATGCGCAGTGTTTTCTGCGCATGGTGGTCTGCGCGTTGTGTAAAACGTGTTGTGTCCTACACGGTGTTCTCTACGCGGCGTGTTCTACGCGGTTTGTTCTACGCGCTTTTGTTTCTACGCGGTGTGTTCCACGCGGTGAATTCCACGCGGTGTGCTCTACGCGCGGTGTGTTCTGCGCGGTAAGAGTTGGGTGCTCCAGTATTCTCTAACTTATACCTTTGATGAAGCCCCAGCGTAAGCGGGAATTCATGCTTTTGTGCTGAAATCAAGTGCGCTGGATTGTTTTCCTGGTTGAGCCGCGGTGTGTGTTCTGCAAGGTGTGTGTGTGTGTGTTCTACGTGGTGTGTTCTGCGTGGTGTGCGATTTGCTTGGTGCCCGCTGTGCGTGGTGTGTGTGTGTGTGTGTTCTGCGTGGTGTGTGTTCTGCGTGATTTGTTTTCTACGCTGTTTTTTCTACGTGCTGTGCGTTTATGCCTACAGTGATTCGGTCGAGAACAGCTGTTCTGACAAAGGCTGACCCTTCGTCGCGAACAGCATTCTTGTTCCGCCTGGGAGCCCGCACGAGTCTCTGTCACAGTCTGCATTATGAAGTCTGCGTGCGACGTTCCCGCATCATGGTGTTTCATTTGTCAGGGCAAAGCCCAGCATCGCTCGCCGTCCTCCGCCGTCGCCGTCACCGCCGTCATCGCCGCCGCCGCCGCCCCTTCGGGCCCATGAGGCCATGCTCCTCCTCCTCCTCCTCCTCCTCCTCCTCGATTCTCAATGGTACTGACCCTTTTTGGAGACGTCTTTATTTTCGCGCTGTCACCTGAGCCGGCAGGTCGGCAGCGGACGAGGCTCCCCTCACCCCGCCCCCCTTGTGGGCACGGCTGCCTTCCTCGGGCGCATTCGTCTGAGCAGCGCTTGGCAGCGATTGCCATTAACTGGTGGCCTCTTTGGGAGACTGCTTCAATTTTCAGGGCGGCCTGGGCAGCTTCCAGCCAGAGCGAGCACGGCATGCTTGTTACGCCTGCAGACTTTTCGATCCGAGCGCACACGATGCATTTGGTGTGGAGCCCCGCTCGGCGCTAGATATTGACATGCCATGAGTTTCCCTGAGCGACGGGTCGCAAAAACATGCTTTCCGTGATTCTATCAGGTTGACGGTGCGCGTCTGAATTTGCGATTGAACACGCTTTGCGGGGCAAGTTACCGATAATAATGCCCCCCCCCGCCTGAAGTAAGAGGAAGAGTGGGCAGAGGAAACGCAGGAGGAGGAGGAGGAGGACGAGGAGGAGGAGGAGGAGGAGGACGAGAGAGGAGGAGAGGAGGAGGAGGGGGAGGGGGAGGGGGAGGAAGAGGAGGTAGAGGAAGAGGAGGAGGAGGAAGAGGGACCGTAGCCATTTTGGCTCAAACCATTTTGGCTTAAGTACGAAGCCGTGCCCTGCGCTTTCGTGCTTGTCTGCAGCCGACGGGCTGGCTCGAGGCGAGCTGCCCCCAGAATCTGCAAGTTTTTCCCGCACGACCCCCACGGCGAGCCCTTGTGCGGTCGGGGGTTTTTGGCTGGTCTCTTCCATTCCTTCATGCCTCGCTGGCAATGCGGCGGCGTTCAGAACGCCGCCGCTCTGGGATGGTGCAAAAGTTGTGGCATGCACTGGCGACAGTCGTGGCGTGGCCGTAGTCCGAGACATGGTCATTCCCCTCGTCGTTCAGTGTCCCTTCGCGGTCGTCGAGAGAAGGATGTTGCACCATGGGCGACCGCAGCCAGGTTTAATGCATATTTCCCGCCATATGTGAGAATGGCCACTCCGTCGGAGGCCGTGTTGTCAGATCATTTCAAGCCACTTGCCCCTGGCGCATCGGGGGGCACTCGCAAGCAGTTGTTGAAAGACTTGCGGGCCCGCACCGCGCAGTTGGAGACGCCATTCAAGCTATTACAATCACAGGATATCAACACGTCGGAGTGTGCTCATCAGCCCTCAGTGTCAAGAGGATGCCTGATCGCCAATCCTCCCTCCGAGACGCATCTGGCCATGGTCGACGGCAGCATCGAACGGGCGAAGCAGCGCGTCGAGTCAGCTCAGAAGTCGTGGGAGGCAAAGCAGAAGGAGGCGGACGCGCTCAAGGTCAGTTACGACAGACTACTGGATCAAGCGAAGGCTCTCAAGAGGACCCGTTCGGGGTTGATGGAGGCCATCGAGGACGAGAACGTTGCCGAGCGGGAGGGCGATTCTGCCGACATGGACGCAGCGTTCAACCTTTATGGGGAGCCGCCGGGCGCGGAGCAGGCGGGGGTGTCGGCGCCGTTGCCCAAGGCCGCGGCTGCGGTGTCGGCGGGGGCGACCTCGGCGATCAAGCAGCTGCCACCGCCCCCGCCGCCCGCAGCGTCAGCTGCGCCTATGGGCGACCCTCCGCCGCCGCGCCCCACGCCGCCGCCGCCATGGCCCGCGCCACCGACGCCGCCTTGTGTTGGGAAGGGGGATGGCACACCACGGGTCGCCCCAAGGTCGCCCAATGTTCAAGCCGATGTTCAGAGGCAGTCGGCTCCCGCCCAGAAGGAGATGCAGGCCATGGCTTTCTGTATGCAGCAGATGATGGAGCATTTCGAGTGTGTGCAGTCGGCCCAGCCGTCTCTCCATCGCCGCTATCGGTCAAGACAGCGCCACTTGCAACCACAGAGGTCGCCGATTCCGATGGCAGGTCGGTCGCCGGCATGAGATCGCCTTCCTTTGACAAGGCAAGGTCGCGCAGCGAGGACCGACTCAGCACGCGCGGGCGCACAGTGGAAGTCACGTCCGTCAACCCACGCACGTCGAGGTCGAGAGCGCCGCCTATGTCATCAGAGGAGCGCATTCAAGCCATGGCGCAGTCCGGCCTGAACACAGCCTCGCAGGACGACGCGGCCATTTGACCCGCACCACGTCTACCCCATCTTCGGCAGCGGACTGGTGCTGGACACCGCGGTCTGCTGGAGTTGTATTACCCCGTCGTCGTCTGCCACGTGGGTGAGTTCTTGGTCGGGCACCTGAGCGCGCGCCGCATTAGCAGCGAGCCGCGGGCGCCACGACGCCGACCCAGCAGGTGGCTCACAGGTCAGGTGACTCAAGGTTTCGCACCGCCTTCGTGGCCGAATGCTCTGACAACCATTGCTTTGCAAGTTGCGCTGGGACCCCTGAGAGTGGCCACTTTCCCCCTTTCGGCCTCGCTCGCGCCCCGCCCCCCCCCCCGTTTTGGCCCGTGGCCCTCGGGGGGGCCCATTTTCTAGACTTGAAGAGGGCTCGGCTGGCATGGAGCCAGCTCTCAGTGCCGAAGGTGCGTGCGAGGTTTCCAGCTCGATGGGCTGCTCTGGGACCATTGGGGGCGCCCCTGCCCTGGCCCCTCCTCCGCTCGGATCTCCGCCCCCTCTTCTTCCCGAGGGGCTCCCGACCGATCCCGATCTGATTCCTGACCCCTTGCCTTATCCGGCTTGGTTGGGGGGAGCTTGGAAGCCTGGGGTCTTCGAACATCCAGGAGCGGTGTTTGAAGCTGTGCGCCGCGATCGCTTGGGGAAACCGTCTCACGCGCACCATGCCGAAGATGTCCCCCCCCCACACCCTTCTCTCCTCCTCCCTCGCTGCGGGCGTGGTAGTTGGGGCGCCCCTCCTGCCCCTGGTGCCCATCGGGGGGATTGAGGGCCCTGGAAAGCCCATCTCACTCGCCGACGCCCTGGGGTCTTGCGCGGCGGCCGAGAAGGACGCCTCACGGTGCGATATTCAGCTACCACGATCAATCCTGGAAGGTCTCATCCTGTCTGGTGGCTTCACGCTATCAGGAAACGCGGGTGATCGTGGAGAGATCCACCCATTGGCGTCTACGGCTTTGGATCTTGTGCCCGTGCTGATGCAGTCAGGCATGGGCAGTGCCAACTATGTCTTTGTAGCTCGTTCTTTCTGCGCTTCTGACCCCGAGGGGGCGGGGTGATCCATGGCCCGCGTTCTTGCCAACGATGATGGAAGTTTTGGTTTCGGCGGTGCCTTCTGGTCGCAGGCCAAGATGGCCTTCCCCGGGCGTTCCTCCCCCAGTGGCGCTGTCGTTCCTGAGTTGGTTGGAACCCTCTGGCGTTTGATTTGGCATGTCACCAGAGGGGCTGAGAATTGGATCACTGTTTACTCGGATTGTTTGGCGGCCATTGATGCTGCTTTGGGGCTTCGTCCATTGCCTCAGCTCAGGCGCTCAGCCGCGCTGCCCGCACCCTCCACCTCTCTGCCCGTGCTCAGTGTGAAGTTCAGATCTGCTACGTTCCAGGTCGCAGTGGTCTTCCTTGGAACGAACTTTGCGACAGTCTGGCCAAGCGTGCTGCCCGTGGTTCGCCCCTTCTTCCTTGGCGCCGATTGTTAATGCACTCGCCTACGCTCGTTGTTTGGAATGTCATTGGCTCAGGCGCGCCCCCAGGGCTTTTCTTTCGGCTTATCCCCCGCTTGATGGCCGAGGATTTTGGCGCCAGCCCCGGCCCACTCTTACCGCCTGTTCGACCCTCGCTTTCACCGCCCCTTTGTCTGTTCCTGCTAAGGAGAAGGGCCCCGCCCCGGGCCCCCCCCCCCAAAAAAAAAGACCCCGAAGCTGAGGCGCAGATTTCTCTGCGAGTCGTGTCTCGCAACGCTGCGACGCTTCGGCGCAGGGGTTCCGGCGACCCCATCGCTCGTGGCGCGGAAGGCAGCGGGGGGGCCGACCTCCTTAGGACGCAGCTGGACTTGAATGGCGCGGCCCTCGCGGGCGCCCGGGAGGCCCGCGCTGAGCGAGGTTCTCGTGCTGCCAGCACTTTCGCGGCGTTTTTGCTCTGGGTCGGTCGACGGAAACCTGGGGGTTGAGCTTTGGGCGCCCCTCCGCAACCCCTATAGCTCCCGTGATGGAGTGCCCCTCGCGTTTGAGAAGGGGCACTTCGCGGTGGCGCGCGCCGACCCCCGCCGTCTCATCGCCAGGGTTAACGCCCCGGCCTTTAGGCACTCCCTCGCCGTGCTCCACGCCCATCATAACGACGGCGATATGGATGTCAGGACCGCCTGGTGGGGGGAAACTCTTGCCCTCGCCTCTAAGTGGGAACCGGACTTTGTTTTTGTGGACGCCAGAGCCAGAGTTGGCTGTCAGCTGGTTGCGGGTATCGGAGTTGGCGCCCAAGGTTTTCCTTAGGATATGGTCAAAGGAGGTTCCCTCCTGATGGACAACATGACCTGGTCTGGTCTTGATGCCCCCGCGGCCTTTTCCCCGGCAGCACCGATTGTTACGCCTGGACTGTTCACAACGCCCCCCCCCCCCCCCCACACGCACACCGTCTGGACTAGGTCCTGGCCGCCCCCAGGTTCACCCAGTGCGCCAAGGGCCATGGCGTTTGGCATGGCTGTGACTTCCTGGTTGAATTGGCTTGTTTTCGTTGACCTGCAGTGGTCATCTTGGTTCGTGCCTGGCGTTGCCCCTAGGTTGGATAGGCATGCGATTTTGGACCCCGTCAAGCAAGCTAAGTTTGTTGAGCTGCTCCTGGACATTCCGTTGGTCCCCTGGGGGGTAGACGTCGACGCCCACTACGCTCTCCTGGCCGGCCAAATCAGGGACGCGGCCAAATCCCCCCTCCCCGAGGCTCCCCTTCGCAAGCCCTATGTGCGGCAGCGTGCCCTGGACCCGATTTCCTTCGGACGCCGCGTCAGGGCGGCCATTCGACCCCCTAGAGGGAGAGCTACCTGTGCCGACGATCCCCTTAGGGCCCTCTGTGAATTTGTGGCGCGTTCCCTTCCCCTGGGATGGCCCTGTCGCCATGGCGTGGAGTTTCCTCGAAGACATGGTTTTCGCCACCTCGGGGTTTCAGGATGACGCGGTGGATGGGACCGACTTGCTTGCGGAGCTTTATGCTTTCCTGAAGAGTTCGGGGAGAATGGCGCGTTCGCTTCTTGAGGACGACGGCGCGGCTTCTCTTGAGAGCATGTCTGAGCAAGTCCAGGATGCGGTTTGTTCGGGAGATGCCAGAGGCCAGTGGGCCCTTCTCCGTCGCCTTCTGGCCTTTGGAGGCCGCCCTGGTAAACGCTCCCCCAAGCGTATCCCGATTCGAAAGGATCCCAGCGAGGTTTTGGCCACGCCTCGCGAGGTTGCTGATGAGACCCATCAGTTCTTTGCTAAGACCGAGCGTGCCGAGAGCTATTCAGCCGATAGTATGATGCAGAAGTACAACTGCACTGCGCCTTCTCTTGCTGCCCCCCCTCCTAACAGGTGCTTGGGCATTATGATGACCCTCGGGCAAACGATTCGCAGTTTCAAGCGTGCGCACTGGGAAAAAACTTGCGCCCCCGATCTTGCGTCTGACAGCCTTCTGAGAGCTGCCCCAGGGGCGCGTGCTGAATGGGCGCACCCTCTTTATGTTAAGATTGGCATCCTCGGCAGATATCCCTTGGAGTTCAAGCGTGGATGGGCTCATGCGCACTGGAAAGGCAAGGGTGATGCTGAGTGCATAGAGCAGTGCAGACATATCCCCTGCACGGATGACCTTGCCAAGCACCATCATGTTATTCTCAGGGGTCGCATGTGTTCTGTTGTTGAACACATGCTGCTGGGCACCCAGTACAGGGGGGTGCAATGGTAGGGGGGCGGACATGGCCCTCCATGCTACTTTCAATTTCATGGACCTCGCTCGCCAGGGAGGAGTCTCGTCGATGCTGGTGTTCGGGGATCTTAAGCAAGCGCTCTACACTGTCGTGAGGGAAATCGCTCTCCCTGTGGGCTCGTCGGTCGAAGATCGAGTTGGAATCACTGACCAAGCGGAACTCCCACTTCGTCTGGTCCCGATTTGGGATCCTTCATAGCCCACCCTACCTTGACCCCCGACGCTTTCCAGGATGCGCACCTTTTGGATTCGGCTTCTGAGGCCCACGCCGACACTGGGCTCGGAGCGAAAGGCGGTAGTTCCACGGCCAGGACCCGCGCTGGGTCTAGACCTGGGGGAGCCATGGCCGATTTATGTTAAACCTTGTGTTCTGTCTTTTTTTGAAGGACCTCAGGGTTCGGTTTGACCTTGATGGTTTGCTTTGGAGGCTCCCCCCACCACCTTCCCCGACCCTGTCTTTGTGCAGCGACCCTCTCGCGCTTCTCGTGGCGGAGTCGGCCTTCGTGGACGACCTGGCCCGCGTGCGCGCGTGCGCGCGTGCAAAGACAGCCGCCTCCCCGGGGACCAGTTGACCAGCCTGGTGACTCGCCTCCACAACGCCATGTTGAGCCATGGCATGAGCCTGAACTATGGGAAGGGTAATTCCGCCATCCCCCTCTTCATTAGAGGCCCCCCCCACTGTTCAGGCCAAACACAGGTTTTTTGATGTTCAGAATGGATCTCACACGGTTCCCTCCCTCGGTGTTCCGGTCGACCTCCCCGACGCCCGCAGGCTCTTGGGGACTATGGTTCATCGTGGCGGGCTTCTGCGCCCCGAGCTCGCGCTGCGAGGATCCAAGCAGCAAGCGGCCCTGGGGCCGCTTAGGGCTTCGGTGTTTCCTCGCCCCAAGCTGGCGCTCGCTCGGAAAGCTTAGCGGACCGACGCCCCCTGCGCGTCTGCCCTTCTGTACAACGGAGCGATATGGAGCAGACTCTCGGCCGCCGATGTTACGTTCCTTTCGACCGCCTACGCGGGGAGTTTCCGCGCTGCTACCGGGAGAGCCCGCGACGCGGGACCTGGGCGCAAACCCATGAATGCTCAGGTTTTCCGACCTCGCCGTTCTGCCCCGCCTCAGGCGACTCAAGTGTTTTGGGCGCTTGGCCGCCAGGGGGTCCCCTCAGCTCAGGTTTTTGGTCGACCACCTCCTGGAGGGCCGCGACGCCTGGGCGCATCTGGTGCGTACGGTTTTTTTCCTGGGTCTCTCGTTTTACGGGTGCTGGTGAAGAGCATCCCCTCCCTTTGTCGCGCTGGACTGCTCTTGCCCGTGGTGCTCCGTCGGAATTCCCCAGCGCCATTTCCAGCGCGTTCAATGCCCGCGTGCTTTAGGGGGCTGATCATTTCAGGCTTGCCGCGTGGAGAAGGGCGATGTTAACTTGTGCACCGACCACCATTTATTGCCTCCTCCCTTTTGCGTGGGCCCCACCCCCGATGTTTGCTTCGTGTGTTATGACTGTGGTCACGTGTCAGCCAACGTAGGTGCGTGGAGGAAGCACCGCCTGCAGGCGCATCCGCCGACCGACCTCGCCACGAAGTATGTTGTTGGCACTTGCTGTCGACACTGTTGCATTCAGTTCCATTCGAGGACCCGCCTTGCGAGGCACTTGAAACACGGCAGGCCGGCTTGTTTCCAAGCTTGGATTTCTTCTTTTTCCCGCTGGCGACCGAGGGCCAAAAATTACAGGGGGCCGCCGAGATCGTGGCCAACACCAATAGCATGAAGAAGCGGTGCCTGAGAGCTGAGAAAGCCACGATCCCCAAGTATAGTTTCTATGGCCCTTCTATCCCCAATGGTCCTCCAGGACCCTGGAAGAGTTGGCCCCCCCTGCCCCCCCGCCCGCGCCCGTCCTCGTTGAGACTCTCTTTCTTTTCGAAGCTGTTGACATCCCAGCGCCTATTGGAGGCACTAAGTACGTTTTACACATGTTTAGGGGCCAGCGGCGATGGGGGATGTACAGTTTTATTTTGACGGGCTGGTGCATCCATCGCCCTACCCCTTAGCCATGCGGTCCGTTTATATACAAAATGAGAGTGCGGCTGGAAATTTCGTGGGCCCCGAGCCCTTCAGACCGTTTTAGTTATGATTGGCGATTGATTCGCTGTGGGTGTGCTTGCTGCCCCCCCCCCCCCTGCGCGCCGGCTTGAGCTGCCCAGGGGCGGGGGCCCCCTCAGGCCACTACACGTGAATGGGCCAAAATGGACCTCGGCAGTGGCCTCTTGAGGACCTCGGTGCTCCTAATGTACGCCTGTTCTGTGTATGGCGCTGCGGGTACATTGGAGCACCCTGCTCCACCGGCGGATCCTGCTTTGCACCCTGCTCCACCGTCGGATCCTGCTTTGCCCAGTTCCTGGTACGTTTCAGAGATTCCTCACCTCAGGACCTTGCCCCAAGAAAAAAGCACGGTCGACTTCGTTTGGATCGGCCAGTTCTCTTTTCATGCCTCCAGTGTCAAGCCTAATGTTTTCCTGTTCATCAATAAACCCCATGTTCGTTCTGCCCTTGATGGTGTTCGGGGAAGAGACCGTTGCACTCACCCGAGAGGCTCCCGCACGACACTGATTGGTCGTGACCCCTCAGGGGTATTCAGGGCCGCGGCAGCCAAACAATACCCTCCTCCGCTCTGCTCTTTCCCGGCTGCATCCCTGTTCCGCCGTGCTGATAGTTGTCTCCCCGAGCGATCAGAAAAAAAGTTTGCTTTTGGTGCCGAGGGCGCTCTTGATCCCAGGCTTGTCAAGTTTCATTGTCCACTCGACCCTTTCTTTGATGGGCACTCGTGGGGAGCGTTTGGCTCTGACTGTTGACGATAATATTCTGCCAATTCGTTCGCTTTTAATTTGAATCGGGTGCAAGCTTTCCCTGCACGCTTCGCGCGTCCTGTGGTAGTTTTCAGTTCAGGACGAAGAGGAGGAGGAGGAAGAGGGGGAGGAGGAGACGGGAGGAGGAGCCCTCCCTTGCCCGCACCCATCACGATTGCCACCCCCTCGCGCTTCCTGACGGCGGCACGCCCTACGTGACCCTTCTCCGCCCTCCGCACCCTCGTCCTCGCCCTCGGCCTTGCTCATCCGCCCCCTCCGTATCATCGCGCCGGTCCCTCATCCGCCCCCTCGTCGTAGCTTGTTATCATCCTCCTCTCCTCGTCCTCTCTTCTTCCTCTCCTTCTCCTCCTCCTCGTTTTTCTCCTCCGCACTCTCCTCCTGCTCCTCCTTCTCCCTCTTCTCCTCCTCCTCCTCGTCCTCCTCGTCATCATCAGTTCACCTTCCCACTTCTAATTGTTCTTTCTCCTCATCTTCCTCGTCATTTCCCTCATCATCCTCATCTTCATCCCCGCCCTCTCCCTCGTCCCCGACGCAGGGTGTGACCTCCGCGTCGAGCGCGTCGCCGAGGTCGTCGCCGAGGAAGTCGCCTAGGCGGTCGCCGGAGCCTCGGAAGCCGCCGCGCGGCCGAGCCGAGCGTGCCGCAGGAGTGGTCTCAGCTCGGCTGGGTCACGCAGGGTAGGGGCCTGTCTTAAATCGGGCACGTCCCTCTACAGGAGGAAGATCCAGAAATTGTCAAAAAATAGTCATGGGGACGATTTTGTTATATTTTTCGGCAACGTTTGAGCATCTGTTTACGTTGTTTTGAAATTCTCCTCCAAAATCCGCCTGTCAGAGGACAGTCCCGACCTGATCCCTATTCCGCTTCAGCAGCCCATGGTGAGGCCCTGCACTGTCGGCGTACAGCCGGGGCCCTGAAGAAGGAGTCCTTTTGGCTGGGGAGGGGCTCCGCGTTCCTCAAGTGTTTCACGGCTTGCCTCAGGTTTCCCTCATGTCTTCGATCGGAAATCGGAGTGTAACCTATGGACAAAAAAGGGGCCTCGCTCCTTATGTAGGGTTCCTCAGGCCAACGCCCCGACCGTACACGGGAGTGGTCCGAGCTCGGCGGTCCATGGGAGGCCTCAATCGGCCCACGCGGCAGGAGGAAACAATAGGCAGGAGAAAGAAAGAGGAGGAGGCTGAGGAGGATGAGGTGGAAGAGGAGGAGGAGGAAGAGGAAGACGAGGAGGAGGAGGAAGAGGAGGAGGAGGCAGCCCATGTGCGGGTTCGCGTTGCTAGCTCGCCCGGGTCTGGTGTAGGTTCGGCGGCCGACGGGAGGTCTCCATTACCCCCATGCTCAAGAGCGGGGGCAGGACGCCAACGTACATGAATGCTCTGGTGTTTCGAAAAATTGTACCCTGCGAGCGTGCGCGTCATGGGGAAAGCATCGTGTACTGGCGTCGAAGCTCTCGCTTTGATACGGTTTGGGCTGAAAGATCTCGAATGCTACATTTGCGTTCGGTTGCGTGTCCCTCAAGACACCCCGCCGGCGTTCGAGATCCGCGAAGTTGCGTGGCTTGTCTTCATGACGTCCTTCTTTCTCGATTTCCGCGTGGTTTCTCATGGTCGCTGCCTTTGTTTTTGCATTCGTTATTGCATAGATTCGGAATATCTTCATTATGTGTGTTCATGTGCTCGCGCTTGCACAAGGTACGAGTCCGAGAGTCCAGCAGCTCGATGCCACTATATTTCTGTTTCTCGCTTTTGCACCTGAGCTATGCCAATTCTTATCTTCCCTCTTCAGCGCTATTGCTTTACGTTCGGCTTCAGTTTTGTGCTCCCTTCTCCTGGGCCGAACGTTCGGACGACGCGGGGTGGGTGGCGGCACATGGGAGGGAATGTTGGCGTTGATAAATCACCAGTCAAACTTGGGTTTAGGCTCACGAGGAGGAGGGCCGATGAGAGTACCGAAAGAAAATCAGGCCGGCGAGGAAGACCGGGAGGAGGAGGAGGAGGATAAAGACGACGAGGGAGGAGGGGGAGGCGGATATGCGCAGGATGGGCGAGGGCGGGTGCAATTGAAGAGGTTCGGGGGGTGGATGGGGTCAGAGTTCGGATACAGGAGGCATAAGAGGCGCTGGAAGGGGCAGGGAGATTTGCCAGTGCATGCCCAGAGGAGGGGTAAATGGGGGAGGGAGGGAGGGAGCAGGAGGAGGAATGGGTTCAGCGGGATTTCGCCTGTTGGGCGCCTGAGGGCGCCTTGTGGGCACCCCGTGTGCTGGGTGGGTACGCCGGGCTTTCGCCTGGCCGGCGCTGGTGGGCGCTCCGTTGACGCTTCGTGTGCTGGCGGGTGCGGCGGGGATCTCGGTTTCGGGCTTTCTTTGATGTGCATATCTCGGCAAGTCTGGGGTCCGGGGTGGATTCCTGTAAGGGTGTGGTACGAATCCCATCTATGTAGATGATTTGCACCATTCCGCCCCATCACAGGCCCGAAGAAGTTCATGTACATACCCCGGTTGCCCTAGGGCTGTGTACATGAATTCGCCGCCAGGGGAATACGTGGCCGGCAAGCTAACTTCCTTCATGTGCGCCCAGGGAACGCCCGAACCCAAAGACGGCGCCGGATGGCTCCAGGCAGCCCCAAGGCAGCTCCAAGAGGGGCTCAGAAGAGTTCCCAAGGGGGGCCCACTAGGGCCCCCAACGATATCATGCCAAGGGCCCGTGGTATAATCTCGTTTGGGGCCGCCTCGGGGGCCCTCTCGAGGCCCTTTTGGGCCTTCTTGGAGCTTTTCTCCGGCCGCACAGATGGCGCTGGAGGGCCCTGGGAAAGTCCCGAGAGAGCTGCAAGCGCGGCCCAAGTGGGTCACCGTGAGGGGCCTCAAAAAGGCCCCCCGACGATAGCGAATTCGGATGCGTTGGTGTGATACCGTTGCGGGGCCAATTGGCGGCCTTGCTAGGCACTCTCGGGCCTTCTCGGGGCCCTCCTCTTGCGCCAACGACGGTGCGGCCCAGGCAACCCCAAGAGATTTCAACAAGTGTGTAAACGGCCACGAGGAGGGTCCCACCAGGGTCCCCAAGGTTATCATGCCAAGAGCTTTCTGGTGGCTTTCCGCTGTCCCCTGAGAGCGTCCCAGACAGCCCCAAAGAAGCTCCGACAGGTGCCCACAAGATTTCCCACGAGGGGCCCAAAAGGGCCCACAACATCATCAGACCAAGAGCCCATGGTATGATATCGGTGGGGGCCCTCGTGAAGGCCCTCTCGTAGCCATATTCGGGATTTCTCTCTGGCCCCAAGAACGGCCCAAGAAGGCCTCACCCCCCGAACTTAGCGCCCCCCGTCGCGCATTGCAATCTGCATACGATCCTGCCCCATAGTCCATCCGAAATCTGAATTCATATCATCCCAGGCAGGTGGGTCTCGCCCCCCCTTATATTCTACAGAAAATGTCACGCGCGCACATTCGGGTATCAATTATTCCGACGGAAGGTCCCCGCATGATAATCTCTTTCGTATGCATGAATATCTTCATCATCGTTAATCAGCGATGGTGGTGATGGCAGAATGCCAAGATACTAGAATACGACCTCTGGGACCTGTGGGACTCGTGGGAGCTGTTCGACCTGTGGGGCTTGTTAGACCTGTGGGGCCTGTGGGGCCCGTGGGACCTGTAGGAGTTGCGAGCCCTGTGGGGCCTGTGAGACTTGTGGGACTTGTGGGCCGCGTGGGGCCTGTGGGAACTACGGGGCCCGTGGGACATGGGGACATGTGGGACCAGTGGCACCCCGGAACTTGTGGAGCCTGCTGGACTTGTGAGACCTACGGAGCCCGTGGGACCAGCAACCTGCGGGGCCCGTGGGACTTGTGGGGCTTGTGGGACCTTTGGGACGTCCGGGCCCAGTGGGACTTGTGGGACCTGTGGGACCAGTATTTGTGGGACTTGTGGGGCCTGCGCGACCTGTAGGACTTGCGCGTGAGGCGAAAAGACCCGAGGACCTGCGGGGCCTGCGTTGGGCCCTTGGAATTTGTGCGACCTGCGCCCCACAGAGAGGAAGCTCCCGCCTGGGACTTCCTCGAAACTCACTCCCAGACGCGGCTCCCGCATGAGACTTCCTCGCAATTTACTCACAGACGAGGCTCCCGCTTGATACTCCCTCCGTATTCAGGCCTGTGAAGCCCAATAGTGCCGACAGAAACTACATTTGAGGACGACCCGCGCGGATCAAAAATATAGATGTCTTTGCAATTCACTGCCAGCCGAGGCTTCCGCCGGGCACTTCCTCACAATTCATTCACAGACGAGGCTACTGCCTGAGATTCCTTCCATATCCAGGCCTGAGGAGCTTAAAAGTGGCGACAATTGCAAGTTTGAGGATGGCCCGCTCGAATAAACAAAAACGCTAGCAGGGAGGAGGCTCCCGCCTGAGACTTCCTCGCAATTCACTGCCAAACGAGGCTCCCGCCTGAGACATCCTGGCGAACCACTCATAGACGAGGCTCATGCCCGATGCTCCTTACATTCAGGCCTGAGGAGCCTCACAGTGCTCACAGCTACAGGTTTGAGGATGAGCCGTTCGGATTAAAAACATGAGCTGCGGGCCCCACAGGGAGGAGGCTTCCGCCTGGCACCTTCTCACAATTCACTCACAGACGAGGCTCCCCCTTGAGACTTCCTCATTTAGAACGCGGCGCCCGCTTGATACCTCCAAGTTCACGCCCCAGGAGCCCAAAAGTGAGGAGCGATGCGTGAATGAGTGCATGATGGTGATGGCGATGATGAGGATGAGGATCAGGATGATGATTATGCTCATGATCACGATTATGGTGAGTATGTGATTGTGTGCATGGTGATGATGGCGTTGATGATGATGATGGTGATGATAATGATGGTGGTGGAAGTGGGTGAGTGAGTGGGGGAGCGAGTGAGTGAGCGGGTACGACTGTGATAGGGAGGAAGGGTGAGAAGGAGACCCTGCGCTGGGATGTGCAGCGAAAACAAGAACCCCATTTGGATGTGTGGGCAACTCAACAGCCTCCAAGAGTCCCTTGCCAACGATGAGACGAAGTGCAAGCGCGCGCGTCGTCGCGCGCGAATGACGAAATCCGTTCGAACCGTAGGTGTCTTGGGGTTGCCAAAATCGAGTGCCCCGACAAGCATATGAAACACACATGGCGTTGCGCTCTTGCGAACTTTTAAAATAAGAACATGGGTTCCCACCATTTCCACTCAGTTTGGCCAAACGGGCCTCTCTCGCCGCATGTCGGACTCATTCGGGCGCGCTTGCGCGCGTGCTGGGGGGGGGGGCGCGATCCGTGTCAAAAAAACATGCGGGCCATGTTCTCGCGTCGGCCGCGCGCGCATGTCGAACTCTTCCGAAAACCTTCATCATCGACGCGAGGAGGCCGACATCGTCGTCGGCGTGATCAGCATCGGTGCCGTCATTGGCTTTGCCGTCATCGTTGTCACCATCGTCGTCAGCATCGCTCGTGTGCCAGCCCGAGTCGCCGATTCGCATTCAAATGCCCGCTGGGACTTGCCCAGCGGTCAGCGCCACCGCGGCCGCGTCGGTCGCGCCAGACTAGCTGGCCGCTTCGCGCGCGAGCATGCGCGGGCTAGCGCGGCCGCAAGCGATGCACCAGCCAACGGTATTCACTCGTCGCAATCGCCGCCGCCTGGGTTTGCAAACCAAGTTGCGGGTGGGTGGGTGGGATGATTGCGCGAGCAGCGGAGCTGACGGCTTCAAGTTCGGCAGGTTGAATTCTCTTTTCTAAAAAAAAAAAAACTAATAGATTCTACCCCCCCCGGACTTATCGGTTCCCCCGCGCGTGCTGTAAATCATATATGAGTCTGACCACATGTCCATCCTAAATATGAATTCATACCATCCCAGCCAAGCCGGGTTCCCCCCCCCCTGCGGTTCCCTGTCAAATAGCACTATGCGGGGACATTTTTCTTTCTAACATAACACTTTTTTTCACGAATCCCTTGCAAAAAATGGGACGAAGTGCACACGCGCGCGTCGTCGCGCGCGCATGCCGAAATCCTTCAAAAACCATCGGTGCTGGAAGGATTTCGCAATCGAGTTCCCGAAAAACATACAAAAACACATGGTTTCGCAACACTGGTTTGCTAAAACAACTTCCGCGCGAGCTCTTGCGAAATCTTAAGAAAACCATAGTTTTTTTTCAAGATTTTCACAAAATGCTACCAAACGGGCTTCGCGCGCGCGCATGTCGAAATCTGTCGAACGCCCTTGCGCGTGTGCCGTCGCGAGAATCCTCTGCAAAAAATGGGACGAAGTGCAGACGCGCGCGTCGTCGCGGACGTATGCCGAAAACCTTCGAAACCCATCGGTTTCGGAAGGATTTCAAAATCGTGCGTCCAAAAAACCTACAAGAACCCAAGGTTTCGCAACACGGATTTTCAACAAAAGCGTGCGCGCGCGCTCTTGCGTCGTCGTCGTCGTCGTCGTCGCCGTCCTCCCTCCTCCCGCGTCGTCGTCGTCGTCGCCTGCGTCGTCCTCTGTCTTTTTTCCTGTTTGTCGTCGTCGTCCTCTTTGGCGTCGTGGTCGTTTCCATCGTCGTTGTCGCCGTGGTCGTCCTTCCTCCTCCTCCCACGTCGTCGTCGTCGTCCGTCGTCGGCGTCTCATCGTCGTCCCTCCTATGTCGTCGCCGTCGTCGTCGTCGTTGTCGTCGTCGTCTTCCCTCCTCCCTCGTCGTTGTCGTCGTCGGCGTCGCCGTCCTTCCTCCTTCGTCGTCGTTCGCGTCGTCACCGTCCTCCCTCCTCCTTCGTCGTTGTCGTCGTTGTCGCCGTCGTCGTCCTTCCTCCTTCCTCGTCGTCGCCTTCGTTGGCGTCGTCGTCGTCGTCTTCGTCGTCGTCGGCGTCGGCGTCGCTGTCGTCGTCGAAGTCGTCGGAGACGTCGTCGGTGTCGTCCTAGTTGTTGTCGTCGGTGTCGTCGTAGTCGGTCTTAACAGGTTTTGCAAACCAAGTTGCGGGTGGGTGGGTGGGATGTTTGCGCGAGCAGTGGAGAAGACAACTTCAAGTTCAGCAAATTAGTTTCCACCGCGTAGTTTGCACCATGCAGGTTGCACATACCCCATTCGAGAAGTCTGTGTTGAGGGCAAGGGTGGATGACAGAAAAGGCCCGAGAGGACCCCATAATGATTGCAATGGTGTGTCTCAAAGTGGAAGGGCGATGATAAGAAGGACGAGCAGAAGGAGCTGGGGAGAGGTTGGAGGATGATAGTTCAAGTAGGAGGTGTGGCGGACGGTGGACGCTAAGACCACGCAGTGCAACGCTATCTCATCATTTTCCCCACGCGTTGCATGGCCCGCTCGCGGGGTGTTCATTCATGGACGTACTTCGGCGCGTGCGTCGTTGTACAGCTCCCTACATGCGTGGTCCTACCCCATACGAGGGCTGCAACCTCAGAAGGCGACAGGGAGGACAGAATGGGAGAGAGGTAAGCTCAGGGGGGAACGCATCGACCCCCGATCGCCCGTGGATCGCCGATAGGGGTACGATAGCCGACCCCGCACAGGAACGTTCGGATTCGCGCTCGGGGGCCTAGCGCTGACCAATCGGCGATGCATCGTCGATTCCCAGTCGATGCTTCCCTCCATGGGCTGCACTCCCGCATCGTGCCCTCCCACCAGACGGGGAGCCCCGAGGGCGAGGGGCTCGTGACGGACAGGGCTCGTCGCGGATGGGAGTCGCTAAGGGGCCGCGCCCATCGGCAGGAGTGCATTTGGAGCTCGGAGTGGATTCGGGGATGGCGCTCCGCCTGAGAGAACTGCGTGTTTTTAATCCGAACTTCTAAACCTTAAACCCTAAACCCTAAACCCTAAGCCGCCTTCAAGGACACGCAGTCCTCCTCCTGGGCACCCTGTGGGCATGAGCACCCGCGCCGTGGATGCTGCCCCTGGGAGGGCGGGGGGGATCAAGCCAGAGGAGGAGGAGGAGGAGGAGGAGGAGGAGGAGGAGGAGGAGGAGGAGGAGGAGGAGGAGGAGAGGAGGATGAGGAGGTAGCCATGTCCCTCTCCTCCCCCTTCCCCCTCCTGCTGCGGAGGGCCATGGCAGGGCTCAGTTCGATTCCTCCGATGCGATGCGATTCGATTCCGACCATGTCCGATTCCGATCCGGATTTCGATTTCGGCTTTCGATGTTGGCTCTGGTTTCTTAACGAAGGCCTACTAGGCTGCCGATTTCCGCCGGTTCGACTTTTCCCGACTCGGCTGCCGATTTCCGCCGATCCGATTCATTTCGATCGCCGATCCGACTTGTCGATTCGATTCTGGGCTCTCCTGCCAGGCGGGCCGAGTGTCTCTGTGTCTGGTCATGCACACTGCAATTCGGCGGTCGCAAGCATGGACAGGGGGGGCGTGGCTTAGCGACGGGTCCCGTTTCCATGGGAAACCGCGGGTTTCCACCGCCGAGCGAGGCGGCACCAGCCGCACTTTTGGGGAGGGCGCCTCCCCCGATCCATGGATTTGGCGACCGCGCGCCAAATCCATGGATCGCTAATCCATGTTTGCACGCCCCCGAGAGGGGGGGCGGAGGGAGGCGGGAGGAAGGGGAGTTCACCTCGGTGGTCGTCTCCCTCCTCCCCCTATCCCCTTCCTGCACTGTCTGCTGCCACGAGCGTTTTGCCCAGTGCCTGAGGCCACGGCCTCACACGCCTGGCCTGGGGTACGGCCAACACTGCTGGTAAGGATGAGCGTCTCCCCAGACCCCCGACGTAATGATTTTTTCATTACGTCGACCCCCGGAGGTCCCGACCCTTTCCCCATGACCGGCTTTGCATCCTGAGTCGTTTTTTGACGCTCCCGAGGCCCGGTGAGGGCCCCCGGAGGCCGAAAATTTGGAAAAACCTCCCGTCATGATTTTTTCATTACTCGAGGGGGTCTGGGTCCCCAGGTGCGCCCTTGCGCCCTTGCCCATTCGGCCACCTCGGGCCCGTCCTCCACCTCCCCCGATGCTCCGCCCCCGCCCGCAAGGCCTCGGCATTGGGCGCCCGAGGCCCGTGCATCCTGGCCGCGCGCGCCGGCCCTCAGGTCTGGGCTGTGGCGCCCGGGCACCCGTCCGCAGCGGTCGCGGGCCTCCCCTCCCTCCCTCCCTCGCTCCCTCGCTCCCTCCCTCCCCCTCCCTCCCTCGCTCCCTCGCTCCCTCGCTCCATCTCCCTCCCCTCCCTCCCTCCCTCGCTCCCCTCCCTCCCTCCCTCCCTCCCCTCCCTCGCTCGCTCCGCCGAGGCCGCGCTCGAAGACGAAGGAGCCGCCCTGGCACGCTGGGCTGGCGGGCGGCGCCCTCTCTCCTCGCGGGCGGGATCGGGGGCAACGATATCGGGGGGGCGCGTCGGCACCCCGTCGCCCACGCATCGCCGGCACGGGGGCCCGAGAGCCCTATGCCGCCCCCTCGCGGGGCGGTGCTCTCGTGCGCCTTCCTTCGGCGCGCTCAGGAGGGGAAAAAACACACAGACACAATTCATCGTCGATTCCCGAGGAAATATGGGAAACTATGGGAAGTGGGGGGGGGAAACAAAAAATCAGAAAGCATAGAAGAGAGATTGGGAATCCTGTCAGTCGTGTCTATATTTATTTTGTGTGTCCCAGGGCCTCTTCGCCTGCAAAGGCCCCTGCGCCTGCGCGCCCCCCCGCCGCACGAGGGCTGCAGCCTCGGAGGGCGGCCGGGGAGCGAGAGAGAGAGACGGCAATGGAGGGGCAGGGCTCCGGCGGGGAGGCGTCGGCGCCCACGCGCCGCGGCACTCCTCGCCGATGGGGGCCCCGCGGCCCCGGCGCGCCCCGGAGCGTGCGGACGGGGCAGCGGGAGTCCATCGCCGATCCTTCGACGAGGGGGAGCGCTTTCTGGTTCCCAGACCTCCAGCGTATTGAAAAAAACAAGACGGAGGTTTTCCTCGATTTTCGGCCACAAGGGGCCCTCGCCGGGCCCCGGGACCGTCAAAAAACGACTCAGGATGAGAAGCCGGTCCTGGGGAATGGGTCGAGACTTCGGGGGACCGCGTATTGAAAAAATCGCGACGTCGGATCTCTGGGTTCGGCGCTCCGACACTGGGCGGGAAGGGGGGGGGAGCGGAGGGGGGGGGTCTGGCCCTGGACCCCTGCTTGATGCGACTCTCTGCAACAGTGCGTCCTGCAGGGGGGAGGCTCCGCCTGCCTTGGAGCAGGCGCCAAAGGCAGCCAAGATCCACTGCATGGGAGGGGGGGGGGAGGGGAGGGGCGAGGGAGCGCGCCGATCGGCAGAACAATGACCAAGAAGAGTACGATCACACGTATCGCCCTTTGTGGGCCCCGGAAACGGCAGGGCCGTTGTTTCACCGTTTCCCAAAAATGCCCCTTGCAAATGGAAACGGCACAAAAAAAACGGCGACCGGAAACGGCAACAAAAACGGCTCCAGGGTTGGAACCGGAGCCGGAACCAGTCACAAGCAACGGCGACGGATCCGGCGAAAAAACGGCGTCGGAACCGGCAGAACTTGGCGGCGCGCAGAGGGGGGCAGGGGGAGGGGGTGGCCGCGGCCCCGTGCCGACCTGGCCGAGGGGCGGAGCGGCCGGTGGGGCGGGCCTGCGGTCAAGTCGGTCGGGCATGGCCCTCCACAGGAAGGGGAGGCAGAAGTGGTCAAACAGTAGTCCGAGGAGAATGTGTGGACTGTTGTTTCGCATTTGGGCTTTTCTGGGGTGTATTTATTGTTGATCCTAAATGCGCATGTCGGGGGGACATGCCCGACCCAAGCCTGCAGTCAAGGCGCCAAGAGTCATGACGTTCCAGCCTTCTTTGGCCTCGATCGCCAGAAGTACAATCGAGTATCAGGAAAGTACCGAAGCTTGACGGTTGTCACGTGTCGGGCCTTGGGAAGCGATACGCGTTTGACATTGTTTCGATACTTGTCTGGGTGCTCGAAGTTATGTCTCTGGGATGTGGTCCTTCTAGCACGATAGGGGGCAACATCGGCTGCGAGGAGGAGCAGAGACGGATCGGCGATCGGCGTTCGATCCACACCTCCTGCTGCTCCCCCCCTCGAGACGCCAGGTGCAGCGGAGCATGGAGAAAGAAGGGGCCACGGAGGCCAGGATGTGGTCCGTGGCCCCGCCCTGGCCCTTTGGTGGGGGGGTGTCGGGGCGTGAGCGGGGGCAGGGCATGGAAGGTCGAGCGCCTACGGGAGTGGCTTTCGTTTTCGGGCCCGCAGATCCTTGGGTCCGGGGCGGGCCCGCAGAGGCTGAGGCGTCGGCCGGGTCCTGAGGCTTTCGGGTCCTCCTCGGGTTTTCCCGTCGGGGTCCTGAGGCTTTCGTGTCCTCCTCGGGTTTTCCGGTCGGGTCCTCAGGTTTGAAAGAGCGCGTTCTGTGGTCGCTTGGAGGGGGGGGGGGCGTATTGGAACCGGACCCCCTCTGGATGGAGGGGAGGGGGGCTCGAACCCCCTCCCCCCCCCCTCCCATGAAACGTGCTCCCTCGTCTGGTTTTGGGGCCCTCGGGCTTCGGGTCGGGTCCTCGGCGGCGTGGCCGTCGCGGGGGGGGCCTCCGCGCGGCCGACGGCGGGGCCCCGCCGATGCCGCCGAGCCCCGGGCGGGCGCACGCTGGGCCCCCCGCGGGCGGCGGGGGGGGGGCGGCGCCTCGGCGCGCCCCGGGGCCGGGCCCCGCCGGGGGCCCCGCCGCGGGGGGCCTGCAGGGCGGGGCCCCGCCGGGGGGGGGGCCGCCCTCGGGCAGGGCGCGGCCTGCAGGGGGGGGCTCAGGCTCCCGGCGTTCGGGCTGCGATCCTCCTCCTCCTCCTCCTCCTCCTCCTCCTCCTCCTCCTCCTCGAACCTCCTCCTCCTCCTCCTCCTCCTCGAACCCCCTCCTCCTCCTCCTCGAACCTCCTCCTCCTCGAACCTCCTCCTCCCCCTCCTGGAGCCTGGAGCCTCCCTCGCCTCCCTGCCGCTGGCACGCGCGCGGAGGGGGCGCCCCCGGCTCGGGTGGGCTCTTCGCCTGGGGGCTCTCCATCCTCGGAGCGCGTGCGCTTCCCTTGCGCTCTGACTGGGCCGGCGCGTCCAGGGGTGCGCCGTTGCCATCTACGTAGGAGGAGGAGGAGGAGGAGGAGGAGGAGGAGGAGGAGGAGGAGGAGGAGGAGGAGGAGGAGGAGGAGGAGGAGGGGAGGGGAGGAGGAGAGGAGGAGGAGGAGGAGGAGGAGGAGGAGGAGGAGGAGGAGGAGGAGGAGGAGGAGGAGGGAGGAGGAGGAGGAGGAGGAGGAGGAGGAGGAGGAGGAGGAGGAGGAGGAGGAGGAGGAGGAGGAGGAGGAGGAGGAGGAGGAGGAGGAGAGGAGGAGGAGGGAGGAGGGAGGAGGAGGAGGGAGGAGGGAGGAGGGAGGGGAGGAGGGAGGAGGAGGAGGGGAGGAGGGAGGAGGGGGAGGAGGAGGAGGAGGAGGAGGAGGAGGAGGAGGAGGACGAGGAGGTTACGTCGATGGCACCTCTGCGTAACCAAAGCGGGAGAGAGAGAGAGCGAGAAGGCCCAGAGCTTCTTTATGGCCTGGCCTCCGACGTAAGCTACGTGCGTGAAGTCTGTTTTTTGTTACGAGCTGTTCAAACAAAAACAGACTCCCGACGTTCTGCGACCAGACTGGGGGGTCTCGGGACGGGGCAGGGCGGCTAGGGGCGCGCGTGTTGGGTGGGCACGGGCCCAGCGGACCCAGCGGCCACGGGGGCCCCGCTGCGGAGGGCGGCACGGAGGAGGCAGGGGGCACGGGCTGGGAGGATGGTCCTGGGAGTGGAGGAGGGGAGGTGGTTTCGATGTGCCCTTCGCTCTTCGCGCGCGCTCTCTCTGCACTGTGCTCGTGCACTGCGCACGCCATGCGGTGCTTAAGTTCTTGTTGGTCGCGCGGCGGGCTGGTGTCCGACCACGTTGTCGCTTCTTCCACACACAGGCGGCGACCCCTCAGGGGCAGCGGGTCGGAGCTTGGCAGTCGTGATGCTGATGGCCATGCGAATACACAGGGCATGCCGTCTGCGCAGAAAGCAAGGCGAGATTGCTGGCGGCCTTCCACAGATTCTTGCGGCGGGCTCGGGGTGTCCTCGGTCCGAGGAAGCAGCCGGCATTGACGGTGCCCCCAAAGCCGTGTCCAGAGCTCATTGCCAGCGCTCGCGCGGCCACGTGGTCTCCACGGGGCCATATGGCTTCGGCACCCAGCTGTCAGACTGTGAGGTATTCGCTCCTACAAGCATATGTTGCAGAATTGGCTCCAAGCCCCTCCTGCTGGCGAGGAGTCGGAAGGTGCCGATGAAGAGTACGACGATGATGATTTCGACGACGACTTCGATCAGGACTTGCTTCCTCTACCCACCACCTGGAACATGCCGATCTGCACGTCTGAGTGTTATGCAATGCGCCGCATGCCTTACTTGTGGTCTACGTAAGCTGTATCATGTCTCGTTTTGGATCCACACGTCCCGTTGCTCGTGCATCAGCGGCTCAATCTGTTCATGACCGTGCCATCAAATCTCGATGGTTCAATGAACTCCCAAGTACGTGCCCAGTCTGGTCAGTCTCTATGCAAGCACTTTCCTTCCGCTGTTCCCGTCATTTGTTTCTGCCATGCTGTTTTCCATCTCTCGCCATGTTATCTTCGCTGCTCCCCTATCTTCATCAGTCGCTGCTGTTGGTGGCCAATCCAGTGACCGGCGACTCGATCCAGACCGCATTGTCAGGCCTGGACTGGTCTCGGACTGCTGGATCGGAGCCGGTCATCATAGATGCAGTCGAGCATCTGATTCAGAAACTTCCTCCCGAGAAGTTGGGCCAGCGTTTCTTCGCCAAGTTACTGGGAAGCTGGCCCAGCTCCTTGAGCGCGTTCAACCATCCAGCGTTAACACGAACACTTGGCCCAGGTTGGTCTTAGGAAACTTCCGGTGAGCTGGCCCAGGTGTCTTAACATCAAACGTTCTCGAGCATATGTTCGGCTGTACTATGGGATGGGTCTCACGTCGATCGGCAACTTGCTAGTGCCCTCCCGCCCTCCCCCCGGCAGACTTGCTTGATGGGCCAGTTTTCCACCACCGTTACCTTAGGTACGACGGGGGAGAAGGGAGAATGGGAAGGTCTTTTTCCTCCTCCTCCTCCTCCTCCTTCTCCTCCTCCTCCTCCTCCTCCTTCTCCTCCTCCTTCTCCTCTTCCTCTTCCTCCTCCTTCTCCTCCTCCTCCGCCTCCTCCCTCCTCCTTCTACCTATCAGTGGTGGTGGGAAATCGGCCCACCACTGCTGCTTCGAGCTCCGGGCGTGCGCGCGCTCCTGGCGCTCGGCCAACCCCGTGCGCACCCGCGGCCCCCGTGCCAGGCTTCCGTGCGCCGTGTGTTTTTGGCAGTGCGTGTGTGTGTGTGTGTGTGTGTGCGTGTGCGTGTGCGTTGCGTGTGCGTGTGCGTGTGCGTGTGCGTGTGCGTGTGCGTGTGCGTGTGCGTGTGCGTGTGCGTGTGCGTGTGCGTGTGCGTGTGCGTGTGCGTGTGCGTGTGCGTGTGCGTGTGCGCGTGCGCGTGCGCGTGCGTGTGCGTGTGCGTGTGCGTGTGCGTGTGAGTGTGCGTGTGCGTGTGCGTGTGCGTGTGCGTGTGCGTGTGCGTGTGCGTGTGCGTGTGCGTGTGCGTGTGCGTGTGCGTGTGCGTGTGCGTGTGCGTGTGCGTGTGCGTGTGCGTGTGCGTGTGCGTGTGCGTGTGCGTGTTCGTGTGCGTGTGCGTGTTCGTGTGCGTGTGCGTGTGCGTGTGCGTGTGCGTGTGCGTGTGCGTGTGCGTGTGCGTGTGCGTGTGCGTGTGCGTGTGCGTGTGCGTGTGCGTGTGCGTGTGCGTGTGCGTGTGCGTGTGCGTGTGCGTGTGCGTGTGCGTGTGTGTGAGTGTGTGGGTGTGTGTGCGTGCGTGCGTGCGTGTGTGTGTGTGGGTGGGTGTGTGTGTGTGCGTGTGTG
>CAUYUJ010018361.1:41236-162096 GCA_963575745.1 Prorocentrum cordatum | reverse complement strand
GGGGGCCTTCTTGGGCCTCTTGGGGGCCTTCAGGGGGCTTCTCGGGGGCTTCGTTGCCCGTCTCAGGGCGTTCATGGCCCGTCTGACGCCGTCGGAAGCCGTCTTGAGGGCCTCTCTGGGCCAACTTGGGCCCTCTCGGGGTGCTCCAGGGCCGTCTTGGAGGCCATCTTGGGCGTCTTGGAGGCCTCTTGGGCCATCTTGGGACCCTCTTGGGGCCGTCTTGGGGGCGGGGCCATCTTGGAGGCTTCTCGGGCCGTCTTGGGGGCGATTTTTGGGGTCTCTCGGGCCGTCTCGGGCCGTCGGAAGGCCCAAAGGAACAAACGCTAACATCTTTCAAAACCTAAGGCGAATCAAAACATTTTGACCTCTTCGGGCTATCCTGGAGGCCATGTTCGGGGTCTCTTGGAGGCCTCTTAGGCCGTCCTTGGGCCGTCTTGGGTGCATCTTGGGCCGTCTTGAGTGCATCTCGGGGCCATCTCGGGCTCTCTTGGGGCCGACTTGGCAGTCTTGGAGGCGCCTTGGAGGCATCTTGGAGGGCATCTTCGGCAATCTCTGCCGTCTTGGAGGCGACCTGGGCCACGGGAGACGACATTGGGGAACGGGTGTCCGGCGCGCTGGGCCTCTAAGCCCCAGGGGGAGGCACCTCTGGGGCAAGACCACAGGGGGCGTCGGATCGAATGGGCTTCGGCCCATCCCGCCACCGTACGGCAGGTTTGCGTCGTGTCGACCAGCGGCGACCCCAGCGCGGGCGTTCAAGGGTGAACGCCGCCGGCGACCCAGAATCGATCGATGTTGAACGATCGGACGTTGCGGCAGCGGCCGATCGTTCAAGGCTGAACGATCCCTGCGGTGTCAAAAACCAACGTCGGGGTCGGCACGACACGAACCTGCCGTAGCTGGGTTGTGGTGGTGTGAAGCCTATTGGATGTTCTTTGGGATCTCGCGGGGAGCCACTGGGGGGCCTCTTGGAGGCGGTTCTGAAGCCTCTTGGGGGCCGTTTTGGGTCCTCTTGGGGGCATCTTGCGGTCTCCTTGGCGCCTCTAGAGGCCTCCGGGGGGCCTCTTGGGGCAAAAGGCTCGGATTTTCGGTTCGTGCTCCCTTCCTTGGGCCCCTTTGGGGGCCGTCCTGGGCCCTCTTGGGCCGTCTTGGGCCCACGGAGCCTTCTTGGGCAGTTCGGGGGCATCGTGGACGCCTCTTGGGCCGTCTTAGGGCGATATTGGGCGTCTCTTGAGCCGCCTTGGAGCGTCGGGAAGCCGAAAAGGCGAGAAAGACAAACAGCATGCTTGTTTATTCGCTGGATGGGTATGGCATCCAGCATACATCGTCGGCCGCTAAGTCGAGAGATCAATGCCGTCCAGCAGAAGGGGGCACCTCAGTCAAAGACACAACTATTACACATCGAGCTTGTGTCCCTAGCGTGATTACTTCCCTTTTCCCCCTATCAGTTTGTTGGACCCCCGCTTCCAACAGTTGGCGCGTGGTGTGGGCATGAGTCATGCTGTCTTGAGCTGGAGGACAGTCGGACGAAAGAAGGGCGGAAGGCAGACATTCAGGCGGGCAGGACTCGTGCAGGAAAGCGTGCGCATCCGGCCCGCACGCCGCGGGAAGGCAGTTAACCATCATCCAAACGGCGCGTTGGCGGCCGCATGCAGCAAGCAGATATGGCACCCAGCGCTGCCAGAAAATCGAACAAGGCACAGACATAGACTTTCGTTCCGCGCGGATGTCTTGGATCTGCGCTGGACCCCCCTGGCGGCGCCTCCGGCGCCGCTCCTCGCGCGCTCCGCGCGCCAGGCTGGGGCGTCCAGAACAGATCCCAGACAGCCGCCCGGACCTCCTCGAGTTTATACGTGCGCCGTTGCTGCTCCCGCCAGAAGAAGGGCTCTGTGACCGGGCAGGCGGGGAGACAGGCAGACCGGCAGAGAGGGGGGACGGTTCTAGGATGAAGTCGGGCCTGTCCCTCGACAGGAGACTACTCCAAAACACAGTTTGGGGACGATGCTTCGACGACGAGCGCTGGCGGCCAACAGAGGGGTGACGACCAGGGGAGAGGGGGATATCAAGGCGTGGGCCAATGCTGTTTCCTCCGATGTGATGGCCCCCCTGCTTACCTCATGACGTCCCTGGCTTCCCCCTCCCCCGTGGGACGCGCCCGTGCCGCTGGCCATGCTTTGCACCCCCCTCCTCTTGGACGTCCCCCCCGCTTGGGACGCCCCCGAGACAGTTTTTTTGATCTGCGGGGCGAGAGCGAACTTCTTCCGCGGGAAGCTAAGCGGGACGCGCACAACTTCAATTCGCAAAGAAAGGGCGAAAGAAGGCGGGGCCTCACGTCAAGGCCAGGAGGGGGCAAAGCCCCGGAATCGGGCGGTGCCGAAGACGATGTGTTTGCAAAGGAACGCCTTGCACAGGAACCTGGCGGCGCAGTACCGGAAGAAGCAACATGTTGCTTCAACGCCCCCGAGACAGGCCCAGAGAGGGCAAAGCCCTGGGATCAGGCGGTGGGCGCCCCCGAGACAGGCAGAAGGGGGGGGGGCGGCTCTGGGCCTCCCGGGGTGGCCGCGGCCGGGCACCCCAGGCGAGAGCGGGCGGGGCCCCGGCCGCCGGGCCGAGGAGAGGCGGCCGCAGGCGTCGGTTCGACCGCGCGCGAGGCCCGGCGACGACGAGCGAGGAGGAGAGGCCGGCCTGCTCTGCCAGAATCTCGGGCCGGACGAAAAGGGGGGACAGGGAAAGGGGGGGTACGAAGTCTGCTGCGCGCAGCTGGTTTTTCGGCCCCGCCGAACGGAAGGGTCTGGACGCCCGGGATGGGTCTGGACGCCCGAAATGGGCCGAAGGCGCCCGCCGAACGAAAGGGTCTGCAGAGTCGGGCCGAACGAAAAGGTCTGGACGCCCGAAATGGGTGCGGAAAGAATGGGCACGATGCCCAGCAGCAGTCTCTGTTCCTCTTTGAACAGGATCCGCTGTCCGCGCCGCTGCGGCTGGTGTCCATGCGAGACGTCGGCATTTGTTGCTGGGCGCTGTGCCCGTTCTTTCCGTGCCCACTTCGGGCGTCCAAAAAAAAGGGGGGCATAGGGGAAGGGGGGGGCTACGAAATCTGCTGCATGCAGCTGGTTTTTCGGCCCCGCCGCTGGGCGCATGCCTCGACACGTGGGCGCCTCCCGGCGCCGGGAGGCGCCGGGAGAATCAGCTACGCGAGCTGAGTCTCACGCCCCCCCTTTGCTATCCCCCCCTGCCGGGCCCGAAAGAACAGCATTCTTTGAAGGCAGATCTGGCTTCAAAAAGATGGTCTACTCCGTAAGAGCGTTTTTTTTTGAAGGCGGATCTGCCCTAAAGAAGGAGTCGACCCTGTGAGAACGGCTTCTTTTGAAGGCATATCTGCCTTCAAAAACAAATTGGTCCTACAGGGTGCAGTCGGCTCGGACTCGGAGGTCTACCCTGCCAGCTCAAGGGCACCCTTGTGCCCTGTGCCTCGCGACGCGTGCCTCCTTGCACTCCTGTGGCGATGTGGCCCTCGGAAGGGTCTCGTGTCCTCTCGCGTGTCCTGTCCAATCGAGTCCGACTGTAGGCCGGTCCTCCCTCCTGGCAGGCAGAGGACGAGCGGCGGCGACGACGGCGGCAGCCGGCGCGGCCGCGGACGGCGGCGGCGCGGCGACGGCAGACGAGCGAAGGGCGAGGGCGGCGGCCAGCGGAGGAGCGGCGCGGCGGGCGGCCACGGGCGGCGGGCGGCGGGCGGCGGGCAGGTTGGCGAGGCGCCGTTCCATTCGCAGGTTCGCCATACAGTCAAGGCGCCGAAATACGAAGACTGTTGGGGTTCGGAGGGGGCCCGACGTTTCCCAGGTTCCTCCATGGCTGTCCTCTCGCCCTCCTCGGGCACGGAGGTGCCTTTCGGGCCAGAAAGAGGCTTCGTTCCTTCTGTAGCGTTCCTTGTGTCAGCGGCCCGACTGTACATCAAGCAGTGGCGAAGCGTCCTGGCCCGCCTACAGGCCCACCAAAGAATGTCCTAAGAACCTCCTGTGGTCTGCACTCGATGTTCCCAGCACATTTCTGGCCGGTGCTGTCGTATTGCTGAGGCCCTACGGCCGGTGCCGCCGTCCCTGGAGGACGACCCTCATGGGGGAAGGGGGAGTAAGACATGATGGGGGAGGTCGGAACGAGACGCTCTCAAGAGTTTCCGGGAGCAGCACTGCTTTGCCTTGTGGGGGGGTCTTCAGAAGACTACGGCAACCTTGGCAGACAGGTCTTGACAGGTCAGCAGGAGTAGCACGAGCAGTAGCAGTACCAGTAGTGGTACCGCCGTTTGCGAAATAAACGCCCACCTTAGGGATCGAAAACAAGACGACGAAGCACGCCCCCTTTCCCCCGTATTTCAAGGTTGACGGGGAGGGCTGGGCAGTCCAACATAAGTGGACGTTTATTTCGCAACGCTTCGCACTCCCCTTCGGCGTGTTTGGTGGCCAACATTGAAATACGGGGCGCGGGGCGGGGCGCTCGGTACTTCCAGACGTGGGCGTTTATTTCGCAAACGGCGGTAGCAGTAGCGTTCCTGGGGTCTTCTGGGGGGCAGTTTGGGGGCGGGGAAGGGATCAAAGGGAAGAGGCTTCCCCTCGACTCAATTACGACGTTGCTCAATTTGAGGTGGGAGACGGCGACGGTTTGAGGTGGGAGACGGCGAAGGCCGTAAGGCGACGGCGACGACAACGGGGAGGGGAGCAGCGATGGGGGACAACAACCATGGCGAACAGCACAGGGGCGCGAGCAGCGAGGGAGGCAACAACCACGACGAACAGCCCATTGCACATGCCGACAGGGTCGGCGGATTCAACGCATCGGGTTTATGGTGTAAGAACGTGGCTTTTGTTCTTAGACAATTCTGGGGTTCGAAGAACATGTCGTGGTAGGCCAATAGGAAAGCCGGGATGGCTGGTCCTTGCTCAAGTAAAGAAGCTTGACGGGTCAAGGATGCAAGGGTAACCTTTGGAAGGTTACCCATCCTTGCTCTGCGGGTTGACTGTAGAGCCAGCGTGCTGCCATGAGGAACGCATAGACTAAGGATGCACGATAAGGGTGGCAAGGGCCTTGGAAAGCCGTGTCGACACCGTTCGAGAGGGGCGCGGCAGACGAAAGCGGCTAAGGATTAGCCCAAGGGGACGGCCCTCTTGCGGAACGTTGAGTGAGCCACATCACTTAGAGGATGTATGACAACGCTAGAGACTTCGGTGACGCAGGGGGGAGGGGCCGGGGGGGCGGCCTCCAGGTCCAAGTCGTCGGGCGGCGGCACCAGCCGGTCGAGCAGCAGCTCCAGCGCGGGCTCCCGCGGCTCCGGCGGCGGCGCGGGGCGGCCGAAGGAGGGCGCCACCCGATGCCCAGCATGAGTTGGGGGGGGCATGGGCCGGAGGCGGAAGAACGGCATTAATCAGAGCTCAAGAGACGGGGGTCAATGCAAACGGGGGTCAGCCGGAGCGCCGAATCTTGCAGGATCCTGCAGGGCCAAGGTCGCACTGACCCGGGCTTGGGTGCAGGATCCTGCAGCCTCTCGCAGGATCCTTCGCCTTGGCCCGGGCTTGGGGTGCAGCATGTTGCAGGATCTTGCAGGATTCTGCGGGGCCTGGCTGACCTTGTTCTGGATGGGCCCAGGTCAGAAGATCCCCGAGGCTCGAGGGGGGGGGGGGGCGCGGGCCAGAGGAGGACGGACGGCACGAACGAAAGCTTTCGCAGCTCCGCGCGGATCTCTCGGATCGGCGTTGGGCCGCCCCGGCGGTGCCTCTGGCGCCCGAGGCGCCAGAAGCGGTCGAGCATGTCCCGTCGTGACGCTCCACGACGTGAGGAGGAGGGGGAACCTTGAGATCCGACGTGGCGAAACAACATTGCCACATCGTGAAACATCGCAGCCGAAACCCCAGACCCCAATCCTTCGAGCCAGGTCCATCCGTGCGGGTCCCGGGGGCCGAAGCAAGCCAAAAACGCCAGGTGTGCAAACATTGAAACTCCAGGATCTCAGGGAAGGACCGAACCAGGTGCCGATCGCTTCCCTCCTAGGCCTGGCCAAGGCTTCCCCTTTTTTTTGGTTATTTCTCTCTCTCTCTCTGTTCCCCCTGCTCCGGGCTCGCCCTCGCCGGTCTGCGGCCACCAGACATCGGCCGATTGGGCCGGTGAGGCTCACGCTCGAGTGGTTTGGGGGGCGCCAAGACCGCCCTTCCAACCACAACAACAACAACAACCGCCACCACCACAACAACAACATACAACATACAACATACAACAACAACACCAACAACAACAAAACTCTGAAGACTGTTCGCCCTTATATGCTCGAGTGTCCAATAACGCGTATTTCCCAAACCCTCGATACCCGCCCTCTTCGTCTTCGATCGAATCCCTTTTGGGGGGTATACCTTTCTTCCCTGCAGGCCGGGCCCCGGCAAGCGGCGGAGCGGCCGCGGACTGTCGGCCTGGCCAGCGGCAGCGCTGATCGGCGGGGCGGCCGCGGACCGTCGACCCGACTCCAAGAGGGACGGACAGGGGACCGACCACGACGACGACGACGACGACGACGACGACGTCGAAGACGACGGCGACGACGACGACGGCGACGACGAGCGAAAGCGAGAGCGAGAGAGAACGACAGCAGGGCCACGAAGGGCACGAAGTAGGCCACGAAGGGCGACAGCGGGGACACGAAGGGAATGCGTATGGGGCCACGAAGTGCAGATAATGCGGGGCCACAGAAGGCAACTATGGGGCCACTGAGGGTAGCAACTGGGCCACGTAGGACAGTGAGGAGGACATACATTGCGACAGCGGGTCCACGAAGGGCATGCACATGGGGCCACAACAGGCGCGACTCCTGGGCGCCTGGGTGTCGGGAGCGCGGCGCTTGGGCAAATTGCAGGAAATTCCAACGCAAGGCCATTCTTCAGTAAGTTGCAAGCAAATCCCCAGCGAGAGCGCGACTCCAGAGCGCCGGGAGAGGGATTCCTTAATAAATTGTAAGGAAGTACCAAGAGAGAGCGCGATTCCTGAATAAAATGCGAGGAAGTCTAGGACGGGAGCGGGGGCCCTGGCTAAATTGTAAGGAAGTCTCAGGCGGGAGCCGTTGTTGTTGTTGTTGTTGTTGTTGTTGTTGTTGTTGTTGTTGTTGTTGTTGTTGTTGTTGTTGTTGTTGAACATTATTATTTCTAAAGAATAATTATTGTTGGGACCCCTGGTGCACGACCCCCCCGCCGCGCCTAGGCCGCAGCCTCATTTTCATCATTTTCGTGAGGAATCTCAGGCAAAACGGGTTGGTCCGGATCCGGTTGTGTTGTTACGATCGGTTTTCCCTTGCAAAAAATAAGCTAAAGTGGACATTTCTTGTTCTAACATAACCAAGCTTCAAGAATCCCTTGCAAAAAATAAGGTAAAGTGGACATTCGCGCGCGCAAGACGAAATCCTTCCAAAACCTTAGTTTTCGTAGCGATTTTAACATAAAAACATCAACAAACCAATGGTTTTTCAAAAAAAAATGTCAAAATTTCATCCCGCGCGCTCTTGCGGATTCGTAGGAAACCCAACACTTTTTAAACATTTCTGTCAAACGGGCTTTTGCGAGCAACTTTTTCGAACTTCTGCAACAACGGTTGCGCACCTGCCAGGGCCATCATCCCTGTCAAATAATACCATGCGGGACACATTCGTTTTTTCTTCGCGCGCGCACGCCGTCGTCGTCGGCCGCGGGGCCCTGAATAGTAGCCACGGTCGTCCGCATGCCACGAAGTGAAGTGTCCGAACGTCATAGGGCGGGAAGCTGGGTGTGGGTGGTGGCGAAGAGTCGTTTGGAAATTTGGTAGACCTTGAACCGGCCCCCCCACAAAGTGGGGGTATTGCCCGCCTCCTATGAAAACCCTGGCACTGGTGAGAACGGTGTGTCCCCACGTGCTAGTAATTGTTGTTGTTGTTGTTGTTGTTGTAACCCTGGGGCCAGGGGCCCAGTTTGAGCAGGAAGATTTTCCCTCTCCAAAAACAGGGTGCGAGCGTCGAGGGGCACACTTTGATTGAGAAAAAACAGTATGCACCGGTGGGGGGATCAACAATAATTATTCTTCAGAAATGGGAATTCAACAACAACAATAACAACAGCAACAACAACAACGCTCCCGCTAGAGACTTCCTCCTTTTTTACTCAGGGCCGGTGCTCTTGCTCGCCGCCGAAAGCCGCCGTCCCAACAAACCAGCGCTACCGTTCGATATTTCCTCCCGTTTTACCTTGGACTGGCGCGCTACTGTTTCTTTCATGGGGGCCGCCGCCAGGCTCGAGAATTCCTTACATGTTTACTCAAGGCGGTGCTCCTTTTCGCCCCCGACAACCGCCGTCCCGAGAAAACCAGCGCTTCCGCCCGAGACTTCCGTTTTTACGCTGGATGCTCTCTTTTGAATTGGCGCCGCTCCCAGCAAGAACAACGCTCCCGCTCGAGGCTTCTCTTCATTTTCGTCAGGGCGGTGCTGTTCCTCGCCGCCGACAGCCCCCGTCCCGACAAAGCCACGGTTCCCGCTCGAGACTTCTCAATTCTTATTCACGGCGGTGTTCCTTCTCGCCCCCGACAACCGCCGTCCCAACAAAACCAGCGTTCCTGCTCGAGACTTCGTTTTGTTTTACGCTGGACTTGCGCCATACTTTCTTCAGCATTGGCGCCGCTCCCAACAACAACAACAGAGGACGTGCTCGAGACTCCCTCCCTTTCTGTTCAGGGCCAGCTCCTTGCCTCGCCGCCGACAGCCCCCATCCCCACCAAGGCAAACCTGTCGCTCAATACTTCCTTGTGCTTTACCCTTAGCTGGGGCTCCACTGGCGGTCTTGCATCGGCGCAGCAAAACACGGACATGCGTTTTCGAGGCGGGATCTGTTGAAGACCTCATTGAGCGGGGGAGCTGGGAATGGGTATCGCGGAACCCGCTATAGAACAATAGTCCCCCATGATGGGGATTGCTACCATGATAGTTACATGCTTCGTGTCGAAACATCGCGAGTGAGGGTAACATGTTTGTAGTTGTTGTCGTTGTTGTTGTTGCTCTTGATGTTGCTGTTACTGTTGGCGTTGGTGTGGTTGTGGTTGTGGTTGTTGATGGTGTTGATGTTGTTGTTGTTGTTGGTGGTGGTGGTGTTGTTGTTTGTATTGTTGCTATTGTTGCTATTGTTGTTGCTGTTCCCCCCTTCCTCTCACGCTCATATCCGTAGCCATCTCGGATCAAGGTATCGCCTGTGTTCTTGGATCATGGCTTTGACGGCGAAAGACCTTCACGAGCAGTATGGCCCTGAGCTGTCCCGGCCTCCCTTGGCCGACTGCGAGAGTGCGTATTATTTGCATCAGGCGCTCGCGGCAAAGGGTATCAATGCCAGTCACCAGGCGTGCAAGACTTGGTGGGCCAAGTATCGGGTTGTGACTGGCAAGGTCAGTATTTCTAGCGCCAAGGAGCTGGAGGAGCAGCACGGGTCTGCCATCCGCCACCTGGGCATCGAGTATAATACCGCTTACAAATTATGCCGGGCGCTCCGACAGTTGGATCCACCACTGTATGTGCCAGATAGGGTCGCAACGGCGTGGCTACTGCAGTATTCATCGAAAGACACGCTTGTCCAAGTGCAGAACGCTGGCCATCTGGAGAGCTGGTATGGAGAACGTATTCGCAAAGACATGCCCGAGGGGACCACTGACGGGGCCGTCTTGAAGCAGTGGCTCCTGGGACATTTATCTGTATCTGCTAACGCCAGGGTATGCCAGAAGTGGCTCAGCACGGAGTGGGGCGCCAAGGGGGCACTCAACACTGCCCAAGCTGTGGAGGAATGTATGGGCGAGCGTCTTCGACTCAATCAGTATCGGGAGAGCTTCGCCGACGATGCCGCCGCGGAGGTCCTCTCGCAGCTTCTCTCGGAGAGCGATCCTCCCGTCGCTGTCAGCGGTATGGTTTTGAGGCAATGGTACGTGAAGTATCACCCTGACTCTGGACCTTTGCAGTACGACACGGCCGAAAAGCTCAACGCGGCACTTGGTGACCACATGCGCGCTGTATATCCAGGGCTGAAGTACCACACGTTGCATACCGTGTTGCGTATGCGACGGAAAGCTGTCTTGGTGTCCCGCTCAGTGTTGAGAAAGTGGTGCGATGTGTATGCGTCGGTGGGCGCTTCAGTGCAGGCGGCGGCTTCATCCGCCCAACCATGAGTCTATGAGCAATGCATGCGTCATCCTTGGGACTGTATAACATCAGTGTAACACATGTACTTCTGTAATCGCATCCCCACGAATTTGCCCCAAAAATGTGACCAACTATCTTGGCACTGCGTACCATCTCACGTGTACCGTGTACCACATCATATGTAACAGATGTGATCAACCTCTGTGGGTGTGTACCCCACGCCAGTGTAGTAGCCAGGGTCGTCCGCACGCCACGAAGTGAAGTGTCCCAACGTCATAGGGCGGGAAGCTGGGTGTGGGTGGTCTCGAAGAGTCGTTTGGATATTTGGTAGAGCTTGAACGGCCCCCCCACGAAGTGGGGGTATTGGCTGGTGTCGCAAGAAAACCCTGGCACTGGGGAGAACACTGAGCGTTCGGGTAAAATGATTGTTGTTGCTGTTGTTGTTGTTGTTGTTGTTGTTGTTGTTGTTTCTTGTCGTCGTCCCACTCGCGACCCCCCCCGCGACCCCACCCCGCGACACACCCCGCGACACACCCCGCGACATACCCCGCGACCCATCCGCGACCCACCACGCGACCCACCCGCGACCCACCCACGAACCACCCGCGACCCACCCCTCGACCCACCCGCGACCCACCCGCGACCCACCCGTTACCCAACAGCGACCCACCCGCGACCCATCCGCGACCCATCCGCGACCCAACCACCCATTTGCGACACACCCGCGACCTACCCACATTGGTTGAACGAAAAGTTGGCGCCTGCGGCGTGCTTTTCCATAGTCTCGCAAACTGCCGACGTCCTCACCGGGACGTAATATTTTTGGTTGGGATGGTCTTGCTTAAGCCCGTTGGGCTTACGTTATAAGAACATTATTCTTGTTCGTAGAATATTTTGGGGTTCGAAAGCCGTGGTAGGCCTGTCGGATTACCGGGATGGTCAGTTACTGCTGAATGGTCAGCAGGGGCACTGGCCAGGAGGAGGAGGAAGAGGTGGAGGAGGAGGAGGAGGAAACGGAAGGAGGGAGGGAGGGAGGGAGGGGAGGAGGAGGGAAGGGAGGAGGGAGGGCGAGAGGAGACGCAGGAGGAGGGGAGGAGGAGGAGGAGGAGGAGGAGGAGGAGGGGCGCAGGAGGAGGAGGAGGGAGGGATGGGAGGGAGGAGGGCTCGCCCCCTCAGAAGAAGGTGCGGCCCCGGGCGGCGCGGGGTGCCCACTCTCGGCCGCCCCTCGCCCTGCAGGATGTGGGCGGGCCCTGCGGGACGCGGGTCCCGGAGACGTTTGGCCGTTCTCCTCCTCCTCGTCGTCCTCCTCGTCGTCGTCCTCCTCCTCCTCCTCCTCCTCCTCCTCCTCCTTCTCCTCCTCCTCCTCCTCCCCGTCCTCCTCCTCTTCCTCCTCCCTCTCCTGCATATGGTAGTGGTGGTGGAAAGTGAGCCCATCAGGGCCCGCGGCTGGGCCCAGGGGGCCATCAGCGACGGGTCCGGGCGAAGCACGGCCGTGCTCGGGTCGGGCGTTGCGTCATGGGCGGGGCGACGAGCCCAGACTCACGTCGCGCCTGTCCCTCTGCAGGAGGAATCTTCAAGAATAGTCTGGGGACTATCTCAAAAAAGTATCTGTGGACCATTTTTGGATTTGTTTGGACTATGTTTTAAGTTTTTCCTCGAAAATCGGCCTGTTTCGGGACAGGCCCGACTTAAGCCCAGCCCGACTTAAGCACAGCCCGTCGGTCTCTGGGGGCCCATTCCCGGGCCTCGGGGATTTCGGAAAAGGACCCATGGATGAGAAACCAGTCCAGGGGGGGACGGGTCGAGACCTCTGGGGATCGACATAGTGAAAAATCATGACGTCGGGGGTCTCTGAGTGGGGGGGGGCGATGCGTAGGGGGGGTGAAGAAATGTGCACCCTTGATGCCCTAAAGAGGCCCTCCCGGGCCCAAAAGGGGCCCGAGATGTGCACGTGAGCGACGGAAGATAAGGGGTTCGATTGCGTCGACACTAGAGCGTGAACTGCCCGCGTGAGCGCCCTCGCTTCCGACGTGGCATGCCACGCCGGCGGCCCGCGTGAGCCGCGGCGTAGGGTCGTCGTGCCATCTCGCCCGAGACTCGTTCTTGATCGTCGCTCGCGCCTCTCCCGCCCCCCCCATTTGCTGGCTTCGCCCTCCAGCAGGGGGCGCCCAAGTCACTTGGCATCGCTCGGACGTGTGCATTCTTCCTTCGGCGAGGACCATCGAGGAGCACCCTTGATGATTAGGCGGAAGAACCACGCACGGAACCGAAAAAAGCACAGGGAATGGACGTCCGAGCGATGCCCAGGTCAGGGCCCACGGGCCCCGTGACCGTCGGAGAGCGGCTCGGCAGGAAGACGGCGGGTCCCGAGGAGCGCCAGGGGCCCCCGGGCCCCCGGAGGGCCCCGTGGCCAGAGGTGGCCGAGGTGCCTCGGCGCGCCCGCGTCGAGACGCGGCGGGGTGCAGTGTTCAAAGCGCCCGTGTGGACACGCTGCGTGTTGGCTCGGGCTCCTCCTCCTCCTCCTCCTCCTCCTCCTCGAGGATCTTCCTCCTCCTCCTCCTCGAGGATCCTCCTCCTCCTCCTCTCCTCCTCCTCCTCCTCCTCCTCCTCCTCCTCCTCCTCCTCCTCCTCCTCCTCCTCCTCTCCATGAGGCTCCTCCCTCGGGTCGGCATCCACCCCTCGCCCTCCTCCATGTCATCGCCTGGCTCACGTTTTGGCGGACGCATCGCACCAGGCCCACGTGTCCAGCCTCCGTGTCGAGCTCCGTGCCAACACACTGCGCGTTGCGCGCCGCGTATCGGGGCAGGTATAAGTGCAGGAGTTGGGAGGACGCCTCGCTTCGTCATACCTCCTTTCCCCTCTTCCCGCCCCCCCCCCCTATGTGCATCGCCTCCCTCTCTCCTTTCCTCCTCCCTCCCTGGCCTTGCTGGGTTCCCCTCCTCTCCCACTCTCATCCTCTGTCGCCTCCCTCCCCCTCTCCCTCCCCTCGTCTCTTCCTGCAGTCGAGCTTGATTCGTAGGTCGACCCTGCTAAATCCAGGGGACCTTTGTGTCCTGTGTGTTTTGTCCCACGCCCTCTGTATTCCTGAGGCGAGGTGGCCCTCGCAAGGGTCTCGTGTCAAGAGGGGCCTGCCCCTCTACAAGAGGAAGATGCAACAATCGTCAAAACATCGCCTGGGGACGATGTGTTTCGATTATTATTGATCATTGTGTGGGGGAATTTGGGGCTAATGTTTTATGTTTCGTCCAACATCCGCCTGTATAGGGGACGTGCCCGACCTGTCTTGTGTCCTCTCGCGTGCCCCCTCCTCCTGGGTCTTGGCATCGCGCGGACGCGTGCAGTTTTTCTCGGCGAGAACCATCGAGGACCATCCTGGACCATCGAGCAAGAAACACGCACGAAACCGAAAAAAACACGGGAAATGGATGTCCGAGCGACGGCAAGGGGTGCAGCGCGGCCGAACCGCACGGCGAGGCCTCCTGCGGGTGGTGTGCAGACCTGCCCGCGCCGACGTCTGCAGCGGCATCGGGCCACGGGCACCGCCGGGATGCAGCAGGGCACGTCCCCCTGCAGGAGGGATGCGCAGAAGTAGTCAAAGACACCGTCCGGAGAGGGTTCTTTATTTGTCGTGGTATGTTTTGTCGTATTTTGTGGTCTTACTATTTTTTCATATGGTATTGTGGTAGTTTGTGAGTATTTTGTGGCATTTCTTTTTGTTCGCTGCAATCCGCCTGTAGGGGGACATGCCCGACCTAACGCTTGGAGGGGAGGAGGGGTCGGCTTACGTCGGGCACGTCCCTCCACAGGAGGGACGTGCAAAAGGAGTCAAAGAAGTCGTCTGGGGACGATCTGTCTATTGTTGTTCTGATGTGTTTTTCTTGCCTACTTTGAGGCATCTTTCATTTTTCCCTTGCAGTCCGCCTGTAGGGGGACATGCCCGACGTGACGCTAGGGGGGCAGCGGGGTAGGCTCGGGGGGGCTGCTCGTCTGGGGACGATCTGTCCATTGCTGTTATGATGTGTTTTTTCGCCTACTTTGAGGCATCTTCCACTTTTCCCTTGCAGTCCGCCTGTGGGGGGACATGCCCGACCTGACGCCAGGGGGGCAGCGGGGTAGGCTCGGGGGGGCCGGCCCCCCACCCCGTCCGGGACCGTGCGGTCTCTCCATCGGGGCGCCCCTCGCCGATCACTCGGCGATGCGTCGCCGACTTTCCTGGCCGAGGGCTCCCCCGCCCGAGCTGGCACACTCCGCTCCGGCGGCGAGCGAGGGGGGGGCAGTGCGAAGGAGAAGGCCGTCTCAGAAGGCGGCGGGGCTTCTCGGGAGCGCTCCGGAGCGCTCTGAGAGGGTCTCGGTGCCCTCGGGGAAGGCCCAGGACACTGCTCAGAAGGCCACAGGGCTTCCGGGCCTTCCGAGAAGGCCTTCTCTGGGGCGACGAAGTCTATGCATATCTCAGGAGGGGAAAAAACACAGACACAATGAATCGTCGATCCCCCAGAAAATATGGGAAAATATGCGACGTGGGGGGGGGGGAGACAGAAGCCCAGAACAGATGGGAAGAGATGTGGAATCTTTTTATTTTGTGTGCCTTTTTTTTGTGTCCTGGGGCCCCTTCTCGATTCTCCTCCTCGCCTCCCCCCCCGGGCTCGCCGCCGGCCGTGCCCCCCCTCTCAGCACGGCCCGCCGAGCGGCCGAGCGCGCGCCCTCGCCCTGTGTCTCTGCACCGCGCGAGAGCGCCCGGAGCCGCCGCGGAGGAGCCCCGCAGCGCCGCGGCCGAGCAGCAGCCCGGCGGCGCCGCGGGGCGGTCGGCCTCGTCCTCGCCCTCGTCTGCGGCGGGCTCCTCGAAAGCAGGCTCCAGAGGAGCGCCCGCGAGCCGGTAATGATCGGGACGGGTAATTGCAGTCGGGGCGCCGAATGAGGTCCACTTGCGTTTCGAGAGGGGCTCGTTCGTTCCTCAGGTTTGCATGCGTTCCGCTTTCTATGTTTGTGGCGAGCCCCTCTGGCTTTCCTTCAGACTTCATGTACTTACTTGGAAAAGAAGGGCTTCGTTCCTTATTGATCGTTCCTCAGGTCAACGCCCCGACTGTACGGGAAGGACGAGGACGAAGAGCAACAACAGTTCCTGACCATTAGAAAGAGGATTCGCTGCTCGACGTCGCCCCTTCGAGATGGCAAATTGCCTGCCCGGCCGTTGCCGGCTTTAAACAAGACTTGCAGCTGGGAATCGTACCCATGTTTGTTCGCACCTGCCTCGGGAGTGCCAAGTGGGAGAGGGCAGGAGGACTGGGTCGGTGTGGGCGGAGAGCGGTTCTGGCCACGGGGAGCGCAGTTGGTGAAGAGAAGTCCCTGGCGGGCCTTTCGGCCATGGGGTGCTCCAGCTGCGCGCGGAGCGCTCCGTCAGGGATGTCTTGGATGCCAGCGTGCTTCCAGCACGTATGAAACGAAACCAGTCAGGCAACAGGATCGAGAGCGTAGTTTAGGCGACGCAGGACGAGGACGACGCCACCTTGTCTGCACTCTTGGGGAATGTGTGTGTGCGTCTGGGCCTGAGTCTAAGCCTGAGCAAGGCGACTGTCCAAGACGCAGGTTCGTTCAAAAGTGTAATGGGGATGTTTGGGTGGGTTGTAACTGCTTGTTGCTGTTCGGCAGGCCCAGGCAGGAAACAAACGCCGCCAACGCACAAGAAACAACACAACCCCAATCAAGGGATTCCCTCGTCTGGGCAGAATTTCGCCAGGGTGAGCTACAAGCAAACGCCTGGCGAGATGTGTATGTATACATATATAGATATGGTAAAATACATATCTCTTCGCACACATCACATGCATACCCAACCGAAAGGTAAGTACGGGCAAGCTGAAGTCCAGCGAGCGGCAACGGAGATGCAAGCCAACCTCTCTATACATCGGCAGCCACATGTAGCGCCAAACCAACCACATGCAATATAATGTAAATGTTAGCCGTAAAGCAAGCCAGAGGCATGCTATACCAATCCGACATCCAACGGGTGCCAAAGAAGAAACACACGGAACACCGCATTCGAGCAAATCTAAGAAAAGTGGGAGGCAACGCGCATGCAATGAACACTCAAGTTGCGTTCAAACCGCTGGGCAACCTCGAAGCAATCAGACATCGTCGACAGCTCGACATGCGAATGGCGCCCTCAACCTGGTAAGCTTCAGGCAGCAAGACAAGCAACCTGAAAACACGCCAGCCGTGAAACACACGCATTGCGATTACTGTCTGAAGGTAAGCCACAATCAATGGCAAACAGGTCCAAGACAAACTACAGGCGCTTTCCCGTATCGTCTCACTTCCCAGGCGAAGCAATGATACCTAACTGGGGGCCGATCCGCGTGACGAGGTACAGTGTAGATGATCGCGATAGCGGCCGCGAGGGCTGTTTCGTCGCCGTCGCCAGCGCCGCATCTTCGCATCCACGGTGACGCCGTCAGTGGCCATGTTGGATCCATCCTGACTCTCATATTCCGATGCCGAATGTCAGCCGAAGACAGAAAGCGCAGCGCCCTGGCCGGGCTCCGCGACCTGGCAGTTGAGGTGGGCGCGCCGGCGAGCCGTCGCATCGTCGACCTCCCGAGCGCGGGCTTCGGTGCTTCCTGCGCCCAGGTGGCCGCTGCCCGGCCCGCGCATGACCCGGCGGCGTCGCGCCGAGGAGGGGCGGCCCAGCCGCCGCTCCGTGCCGCTCGCGCCAGGGCCCCGGAGCTCGGGGCTCGCGACTCGGCGCGGGCACCGCTCGAGCTTCCGATGCGGGAGCTCCGGCGTCGCCCCGCCGTGGCGGCGTCGTCGCGCGCGTCGCGGGGGCCGCTGCTTCACGGGCGCAGGCGCCGCGCGCGCCCGCGGCGCAGGCGCCGCGGGCGCGCCGAGGGGCGCGGCGCAGGCGTCGCTTCGACGTCCAGTGCTCGGCGCAGGCGCCGCGGGGGCTGTCGAGCTCTCCGCGCGGGCGCCGCGCGCGGCCAGGATCTTGGGGCTCCGCGGGCGCGTCGGGTAAGAGGGCGCAGACGTCTCCTCGCCGCCGCGCTCCGTGAGCGCAGGCGCCGCGCGCGGCGGATCCAATCGGCGCGGCCGCGCCGCCCGCGGTGGAGCGCAGAGGCTGGCGCGTCAGGTGCTGAGATCGCATGCGTCGTGCCTCTCGTCGCAGGCGCCCCGGCGCGGGCGCGCCCAGGCCTTGTTTCTGTTCAGGTTTTGTTTCCTCCGCGCAGAAGCGCCGCGCCGCTTGGGGGTGGAAAATTATTCGAGCGCCAAAAGGCGATGACAATCTTAGGGATTCGCCCGCAAAATATAAGGGAATCCCTAAGATCGGCATCGTGATGAGGAGGTGCCCAGCATAGGGATAGGGATATGTTCCAGGCTGGTAACTCCACCACGCCGATGAAGGTGAATATGAAGAAAACGGAAGGGAACCGAGGAAAGGCCGTTGTCGCGTGACCTGTCTCTGACTCGTCCAAGGTGGATCCGTCGTTTCTGCTCCTGTATACCCGTTCGCGGAATCTCCACTCACAGTGCCCTCGCCTCCCCCCGCGCGAGAAGCAAGAGAGGCTCAGCTAATTAGGCACCGTGACTCGAAGGTACAGCGTGCGTGCCCTTCTAAGCCACCCTGAGCTATGGGCTACGGACGGCAGCACCCTGGCAGAGACAACAATACTTTACGGACTCATGTGTGCGCTGTTTGTTTTGTTTGTTATGTTCCCCCATGATGTTCCCCCTCACATGTCTCGAGACAAACTTGCCGTCCAGGCCGTTACGGCGTGTGCCCGACGTCCCAAAAAACATCCGAGCTCGACGTCGATCCATATCCGAACCCTGGCTGAGGTATGACCGTGGGGTGCTGGAGGCTGGGGCCTGCCGGGGAAATCAATAAATCCTCTGGTCAAGAAGGGCATCAAATGCATCAGCCTGGGGGTGGGACGCGCCACGAGGAAAGACACATCACCCTCCAGGAAATGACTAAATAAACGGGCTCAGAGACAGCGAGGCCGGCGTAGGCTCCAGCACCCCTTCTCTCTTCATTCGTACAGCCTTTCATGGAAGACGTGATGCGCCATCTGACCCAGCTCAGAAGCTGTCCCCAAACTAAGAAGAGTCATGAGTTCGTGTTTTATGCTTGAACTGCCCGCCTCCTGCGGTTCCCCATTACCAGAGGGGCTACGATAGGCAGTAGACCCTTCCACGTCTGGAGTGATGACAAATCTGGCTGAAGACCGGGATCCACAGCCAAGCCAGTCATTTGTCAACATGCTCGTTCGGCAATCCCATCTGCTGCGTAATGACTGTGGCAAGGGAGTCCCGTGTTGCCTCCCACCACCTTCTCGAAGCAGACTTAGTTGTCACACTTACCTTGCATCCCCCACAGATGCAGCAAATTATGATTGTAGCAAGCCAAGAAAGCGGCAAATGAACCCGCACGTTGCCGAAGAAATCTTGAGCCGGGAGTGCGTACGCTGGTGGCTCCGAGTGCCCCTCCGGCTCTGGGATGCTGCTGCGACGCACCCCGCCCGCATTCTGTCATATGAGGTCCGTGAGCACCTCCCGAAACCTCACGAGGCGCGCCTCCTTGCGGTGCGGCACGGCCTCGTCAGGAGCATGGCCTGCGAGGAAGGAGTCGACGGCCTCGGGAACCGTCCTGTCGGAGCCCGCCCGATCGGCCCACAGCGCCAAGCCCTTCGTCTTGAACTCCTCGAGCGTCCACTCTGTCAGCACCAGCTCCTTCTCAAAGATGGCATTGAGGAGCACCTTCTTCTTAACTGCTGTGATGCCTGCAGCCCCGGCTGCTGCGGGCGCCCCCCGAGGGGCCGAGACAAACACTGGCGCATGGCTCTCCTGGGGAGCTGCCCAAGGAGCCGGCCCCCGCGGCGACCTGCCGCTCGCCGTCTCCCCGAAAGGCCGGGCCGCGGCTGCGATCACCTCCTCGAGCTGGGATCCGATAGCCTTTGCAAGAATTTCTCCGTGTTTCTGATATTCCTGGGCCCGCTGCTCTTCCTCCTTGTCTTGGATCTAGCTCCAGAACTTGGCCGAGTGCTTCATGCGGTACTTCTCGCACCCAGCCACCTTCTCGTCCTCGGATCTGCTGGAATCCGTCTCTGGGCGACGACGGCGGCGAGATTGGCGGTCGTCTCGTCCGTGGTGCCAAAAATCACACACCGTGGGGAAACACACACACACACACTCACACACACACACACACTCACACACACACACACACACACACTGTGTGCGTTTTTTCCCCACGGTGCGTTTTTTTTCCCCCACGTGTGTGTGTGTGTGTGTGTGTGTGTGTGTGTTTCCCCACGTGTGTATTTGTTTTCTCCACAGTGTGTGTGTGTGTGTGTGTGTGTGTGTTTTTGTATGTTTTTTCCACCCCGATCGCCGTACTGCCTGAACTCGCCGTGCCCCCCTCGGGAGCCTCGGACGTAGTAGCCCCAGCTGTTGGGCCTATGGCCGCTCGAGCGGGAGTCCCACTTGTCCCCGTGCGACTGGCCGCCACCTCGCCCCATTGGCTTGGCATCGCTCGGACGTGCATTTTTCTTTCGGCGAGGACCATCGAGGAGTATCCACGAGCATTTGGCAAAAAAAACACGCACGAAACCGAAAAAAACACAGGGAATGGACGTCCGAGCGATGGCGAGTTGGTCTTCTGTCCCCTCGAAAAAATGTTCGAGCCAAACGCACGGCCGGGATGCACGGACACGAGAAGAGAAGAGCTCGCTCGCCTTACGCGGGTCGGGTACCCCAGTTTCATCATCTCCAGCAAGTGCTCCGAAGGCGCGACATACATGAGGCCGTTGGACAGCCTCGCCGACTTCCCAGTCGCCAGTGTTCCGAGGATGCCGCTTTTCAATTATCGGAACGGTGTTGGAGGAGAGCCCATCCATGGTAAGATGCGCGACTCTTGCCTTGGCCCCAGCCCTTGAAGCCATGCGCGGTTCGTATTTACAATAGTCCAGCCGAGCGCACCTGGAAGAAGCCGCACGTCGAAGTTCAGCCAAGTGAACCCAGAGGGCGCCCCTGGAGAATCGCTGCAGAAACCACCGAAATGGGCTCCTCAAACATTTCTGTGAAGAAAAGGGTCAAGCACCCTCCGCAGAAAAAAACCCGACATGCTGAACATACCATCTACGTATCTCGTCCATCGGATCCGCGTGGCAATCTCGGGGCCCCCGAATCCCAGGCAAGCTCGCCTGGCCTCGTTCTCAATGAACTCGGCCTCTTCGTCTGCATCAACCAACGACACAGCAGCTCCACTCATGTTGCCGCCGACCGAGAGGCCGAAGGTCTCCACGACGATGGACCCTATACACACGAGTGTGAACAACGTGCCCGTGAAGAGAGCGCGAGCGAGAGTTGTGAAGTCAAAGCATCACCAGCCTTTTGACCACCCGCCTCGAGGAACACGCGCTTGGTATCTTTTGCCGGTGGCCACGTGAAGGCTGGTTGACCCGTGGAATGCTGTGAACCTCCTGCACGTCCTGCCCCAGGCGGCGGTCTCCCGTGACGACCGGCAGCTTTCGAAATCCTGGTCAATGTCCATAGTCAAGACCACCATTGGTGGTGTTGGTTGTCCGCACTGGGCACGGACGCACACATCACCTTGCAAGCATGATACCATCTCCTCAACGTGCGATGTTGCACAGTCCAAGCGGAAAACTTAGTGTGAGTGGTGCGCATGCTCCACGACTGCACGAATGCCTCGAGAGATAATCGCCCATCCCCTAGCGTGCGGGATACGCAAAAAATCTAGCACGCGCCGAAGACACGAGTGGGTCCACCGACCGCATCGCCAGCAGCCATCATCCTTGAAACACTTTGTTTTCACAAACGGGAAAAGCTGTGGTGCGCAAGGTTTTGGGAATCTTGGGCGTAGGACCCGGAGGAATGAGGGGAGGGCTAATTGCGCTCTGGTCCGATACTACGTCAGGACATCGGATGGGGTGAGACTTGGCCAAAAACGCCAAGTGTTATGATCGTGGGCGAGCGCTCCCAGAAGGTGCACGGTGAGCTCGTCCCATGATGCAGTCCACCTTTTCTGCAAGATGCGGTCATCTCGGATGCTGACTTCTCCGCTGGCCAGGGCAGCGGCTAAGATCTCCTCCTGCAGGGCCCATGCTGGTGGAGCAGGTGGAACATCACTACGGTCTAGGATATCCCGCATGATGCAGAACCACGCCGACGGACTCTCGGATGGACCCGCACCTTCGAGGTCCATTCAGCCCACGCCGTCCGAAGCCCGCTGAACATCTGCGGAGGTACAGGCCAGCGCGGTAGATTCCAAGGGCCCGGGTGCCCACGAAGGGATCTTAGACGCATGAGGCGCCCCGCGTCTGATCCAACCCCTGGACCCATGGTAAAGATACTATTTGCACATCTTGTTTCGCAGAGAAATTGTCATTCCAACGCCTCTGCGTTTCAACAACAGCACGAATCCTGGGCATGATCCACCGTCTGGCATAGAAGTTCCGGACGGGCGATACAGAACGGAAGACAAGCTGTCTGATTGCGCGCATGTCTTTCTCGAAACCAGACGGTGCGCTGAGCTGCGGGACAATCAGTGGAGGAAGCTGGTATTGCCGTACCAACCGAGAAACGGTTGCACGGGCTGCTGTCAACCTCCCTCGCCCTTGCACGGCCTGCGGCAAAGACTGTGCGGCAGCGTGCAAAAAAACGTGCCACCTCCCAGCGCTGCCAAGACCAGGGCGACTTCAGGGCGGTCCTCCCCGCCCCGCCTTACCTGTCGCCGCGCACGCAAGAAAAAGGAACTGCTTGCCCTCAGCGAACAAAGAGATGGGGCCCAACTTCCCTGAAGCAATGAGCTCCTCACGTTGGTGGAACACGTACGGGTCGTTGAATGGTGCCGCTCGTTTCTCCGGAGTGGTTTCCTGTGGCGCTACCTTTTTCGACACTGACCTGCAGAGCACTGGAAGCTGCCACATACTGTGGTACCGTAGCTTACGCCAGAATCTTGGCGGGGGCCTGCGACGGGCCCGGGCCCGGGCCCGTCTTGGTTTCAAAGGCGTCCCGAAAACTTGCGCTTTTCTTGCTCCCTCTGAATCAGCCCGATTGCAAGGCGGCCGAAGGCTAGAAATCAAGGCTCCCTCTAATGCGAGGGCCTGGGAAGCACCACCACACCAAAACACAGGAAACATTGCGAAACTGCCCAGCGATCGCCTGAACAACTTATACCGTGCAAGCCGTGCTTCAGCAAGATGCGGCAAGAAGATCGCCCGGATGTGCTGCATGAAACGAGCTGTCACTCCAGGTAATGTTCGCCGTGCCCTGCGTACGTTGGCTTTCCCGATGTAGCGGCCACTGTGTGAGAAAGCAACGTATACTGCCGATCCGGGCCGAAACCAGAAGCTGTTCGCATCTCGAGCTCCCAAGGCACCCCGGGCTGCTGAACTGCCTCGAGCCCACCAGGGGGGAGGCAGCGCAAGAGGGCGGCCGCCCACTTAGCACTTAGGCATTGGAAAAAGTCCACGAGCCCGGCGTAGCATGGCCATACCGTAGGCCATGAGCGCTTGCGCCAACACTAATTAGTGAGCGAGAGCGCGCGAAAAATTCCCATGCTTCATCACTGGCGGCATGGCCGTTTCGAGGATGGTGTAGATCGCCAAGCACAAGACATGGCCCTCGGCCTGCGCTGCCCACGTGAACAGCCAAGCACCAGCCGCGTCAACTTACCAGTTTGAAGCATATCCCTATCCCTATGTTTGACACCACCTCGCCTCGATGCCGATCTTAAGGATTCCCTCAGGTTCTGAGGGCCTGTCCCTAGGATTGTCCTCGCTATTCGCTCGCCCACCTCTTAGGGATAGGGATGCCTTTGAGGCTGGCCATCAACAGACTCGATTGTAGGGGTGCTGCAGCGCGGTCTTCCGAGGTCGAGCTGGCGCGGCCACTCCGCGCGGAGGGGCATCGCCACGTTGCGCCTGACCTCCACCACGCTTGGCATCGCTCGGACGTGTGCATCTTTCCTTCGGCGAGGACCATCGAGGAGCATCCTTGATGATTTGGCGGAAAAAACCACGCACGGAGCCGAAAAAAAAGGCACAGGGAATGGACGTCCGAGCGATGGCGAGCACGCCAATGAAGGCGAATATGAAGAAAACGGAATGGAACCGAGGAAAGGCCGGTGTCGCGTGACCGGTCTTTGACTCGTCCAAGGTGGATCCGTCGTTTCTGCTCCTGTGTACCCGTTCGCGGATTCTCCACTCACAGTGCACTCGCCTCCCCCCCGCGAGAGGCAAGAAAGGCTCAGCTAGGCACCATGACTCGAAGGTACAGCGTGCGTGCGCTTCTAAGCCACCCTGAGCCTTTGGCTACGGACGGCAGCACCCTGGCAGAGACAATACTTTACGGACTCATGTTTGCGCTGTTTGTTTTGTTTGTTATGTTCCCCCCGTGATGTTCCCCCTCACGTGTCTCGAAAAAAACTGGCCGTCCAGACCATTGCGGCGTGTGCTCTACGTCCCAAACAAATCCGAGCTCGGCGTCGATCCCTATCCGAACCCTGGCTGAGGTATGACCGTGGGGTGCTGGAGGCTGGGGCCTGCCCGGGAAATTAATAAATCCTCTGGTCAAGAAGGGCATCAAGCACATCAGCCTGGGGGTGGGACGCGCCACGAGGGAAAGACACATCACCCTCCAGGAAGTGACTACATGAACGGGCTCAGAGGCAGCGAGGCCGGCGTAGGCTCCAGCACCTACTCTCTCTCTCTCTCTCTCTTCGTTCGTACAGCCTTTCATGGGAGACGTGCTGCGCCCTCTGCGCTAGTCCCTGCGCTGCTTCGACGACGCCGCGCCACGCGGGGCGCCGCGCCCCGCGCGTGGGGCGCGCGCAGGGCGGGCGGGTTTTGGGGGGGGCGTGGAAGCATCGAGCGAGACCACGAGGGCTCGTTCGAACCACGCCGAGTCGCGGCGGCGGAGGCTTCGCGCGCGAGCCGCTCCTCGCGCAAGGATGCGTCCTCCGTCCGGCCCACGGCTTCGCGCGCCCCGCCTAGCTCTTCACCGGAAGGGGCCCGCTCCCGACCCGCCGACCAAACAAAAAAACATTTGGCCCACGGCGCGTTTGCGACAACCGCGCGAGCGCGGCGGCTCCGATTCAACACTTGACGTCGGGCCGCGCCCACAACTCAAGATCGAGCGGCGCGCGCGAGGCCGTCCCAACAAGCAAGGCAACAGCGAGCCGCGCGGCCCCTCGAAGAACAGCCGCGCCGGCATCTTCGAGGAGTCTAGAATCTAGACGAGGCGCGGGCATCCTCGTGGAACCTCGCCAGGAAACGCCGTTGCATCGCATCGACCATCTTGGCAGCTCGTTTGCATCGGAACGCGCGCCCAGTTGGATGGCGCTCGAGGCGAGTCATGCCCCAACTGGAGACTGTTTGGCGCCATTGCCGGGGTCGAGCTCGCACTGCGCGCGCTGGAAACTCGCCGCCAGTTGATTGCCAATCGAGCGGCATGTCGGGGTGGCCGAGTCGCCGGTCAATCCGGGGCCAGAAACATCATTGCACAGTGCAGCCGTGTAAAGAGATGGCCTAAACAGCAAAACTGCGGAGAACTGACATGGTCAGACATTGTCGAGGTGGTCGTGCTTGGCGTGGGTGGTCAGCGTCGCGCTGGCGACCGGGCGCGGCGCGGCGCGGCGCGCGGGCGCGGCGCGGCGCGCGGGGCGACGCGGCGCGTCGTATCTCTCGCGCTCGCAGCATAGGCGCGGCGCGGCACGCGAACATGGCACGGCGCGCAGCTGCGAGCTGCTGCCCCTTAGAAGTTCAGCGCGACGCGCCGGCACGACGCGCGTTTGGGCATTCTAGAACGCAGGCGCGGGGCACGCGGACTCGGCGTGGCAAGTCTCGCGGGCGCGGCACGTCACGGCACATCTTTTGAATTTGGATCTGAGGCGCGGCGCGGCGCGGCACATTTTGCGGATTCGGCGAATTTTGTCACGTCGCGCAGGCGCGGTGTGCGGCAGTTTTTCTCGCTCCGTGGCACCTCGGCGCAGCGCGACGCGGTGCGTTCTGTGCGTCCTAGACCCTCGACGCGGCCCGTCACGCGGGCGTGGCACGGCCCCGCAAGGCACAGCGCACTGGCGGCAGATTTGTCGCATTCAGAGTTTTAAGAGTCTTGCTGCTCAAATTCTACCCATGCACCTTCTGCGAAATTCGACGGGCAGGGGAACCGTGGCACTGCGTGGCGCGCGGTCATTGTCATTATTTGCCTTCTGAACGCGCTGCGCGGCACGCGGGCCAGGCAATGCGCATTTCGCGCAGTATAGAACTTAGACGCGGCACGCGGCGCGCGGGCACGGCATGCCCCGGCGCATTTTTTGGCGCGGCGCGGTAGGACGCATTTCTCGCATCCCGTAGATTCAGGCACGGCGCGCGGACATGTCATGGCACGGCGCGGCGCATGTTCGCATTGTGGAACTTAGGCATGGCGCGGCACGGCACGGCACACTTCTCACGCTCGTAGCACGCGGACACGGCACGCCACGGCACACTGCTCGCCATTTAGCAGAATTTAGGCAAGACGCGGCACATTCTGGTGTTCGAGAGTTTAGGCGCGGCACGCGGGCACGGCACTGCGCGGCATTCCGACGGCAGATGTAATGCCATCCGTTGTTTTGACGTACGGGTGCGAAGATGCAGTTCTGATTGTTCACATCACCCTCTGTTTTAGGGGAAAGTCAGAGGCTGCGACCAGAAGTGGGACAGAACCGTGAGCAAACAACCCTCGGCCAAGAAACGAACGACACCACCCCACCTACGGCCCTCCGTGTTGCGCTACGTCCCATCGGGGGCCGTTGTGTATACCACGCAAAAGCTCATGCCAGATGTCCTGGTATACGCTACGGCCCGTGGGGCCGTAGGTGGGGTGGTGTCGTTTGTTTTGTGGTCCCAAACCGACGCAGACACGCGAAAGAAGCACGCGGTTACCTGCGAAAACAGACGGGACCGATGGAAGAACATACCTTTTGTCGTTCAACGCGCGATGGGCACAGCATCCACGAACCTTCCTTAATGTTCGACCTTCCAGCAGAAGTGCCGCCTGGTGATAAAGGGTTTGGGCCAAAGCCGGCTTTAATTCTGGGTTTAGGATTGTGTTGAGCCCAACTTTAAGATCTGCATTTCTTTCGATGTTTACAGTTCCCTTGTGCGACATCGAGCCCGAGGCGAGGTTGTGTGGGTCGGTGGGTATATATATATATATATGTATGTGAGTATATGTATATGTATGTTCATGCTGACATACAGATATGGGGAGAGAAGAGAGAGAGAGAGAGAAAGCGAAAGAGAGAGAGAGAGAATACAACGAACCACAGGAAACGAACATTTATAACTAGCAAGCAAGCAACAACGCGAGCGAGCGATCGAGCGTGCGAACGAGCGCGCGATAGAGGTACATCGAGCGAAACATGCATAGCAAACGAGAAAGAGAGAGAGAGAGAGAGCGATATTCAACAGCGAGTATTCCTAATACGCATGGGAGGGCGACGAGATGAAGCACACTTGGGACTGGGAGGCGAGACGGGTGGGGAGGAGCGGGAAGACGCGAGGGGGGATGACGACCACGACGATGATGGCGCGGAGAATGCGGATGAGGAGGGGGAGGGAGAAAATTAGAGAGGTGGAGGAGGAGAGGGGGAGAGAGTCTCGTGTGGGGGGGAAAGAGGAGCGTGACCCGGTGACCATGAGTCGTTGCAGACAAGGTTCAACATGGTCTGTGTTTCATGTTGTTTCACGCGCGTTTCAACATTCCCCTCCACGTGCTCCCTGACGGGTCGCCGTGAGGGGAAACGCGTCCTGGAGTCTTTTTGTTTGTTTCTCGGGGCCCTCAGGGCCTTCCGTTGGCCCAAGGACCCTGACACACATGGCCCACTGCCAACGACATGTTCTCGGGGAAGGCCCTTGGGTCCAGGGTCCGCTTCCCGCGGGACCCATTTGCTGCACGCATGGGGTGGGGTGCGCCGCGAGCTCGGATGCAAGCGGATTCGTTGCATGCCCCGCTGCCTCTCAGCGTGCCAGCCTGCAGCCAGGGACTGCCACGCCGCAGAGGAGCGGACGCGTGATCGCTGTTCGCCGTGATTGTTCAGCGTGTGCAGGTGGTGCCAGAGCAGGCTGGCAGGGCCAGCTGGCGGGATACTTTTGGTCGCTTGCCCAATGCCACTCGGCTGCGCCCGCGAGGAGTCTCAAGAGCTTCTGCGCCATCGGCCGGTGTTGGGGTCAGACCAGCGGCAGACCGACAGGCGTCGGGAGGGAAAAAAAAAAAACAGACACAATTGATCGTCCCATCCCAGGAAAATATGGGAAAATATTGGAAGTGGGGGGGAAGACAAAAACCCAGAAAGTATGGGAAAATATTGGGAATCTTTTTATTTGTGTGTATTAATTTGCGTGTCCTGGGGCCCCTTCAAGTTTCACCGTCGCGGTTGCATTTGTGCGTGCCGCTCGTGCTGTCGGTTGGTGGGCAGGGCAGCGTTGGCTGAGGGTTCAGTGGCTCACCTGGAGTGACCTGCGCTGCACACCCTTCGGGGGGTTTCTAAAGGTGCCCCCAGCCCAAGGTGTCCCTAGCTTTCCGCTCCATTGTGGAGCCCCTGGGGCCCCTATTGGCCTCGTGCTGGGTGCTCTGGAGGCCCTGGGGGCCTCCTTGGAAATCCTTGGGGCACCCTGGGCCAGGGGCACCTCTAGCAACACTCGAACCGTTGAACAGAAGCGTCGCTCCTGTCTGGCTGGTCTAACTGGTGTAAGTGTGGCGCGGGTGTGATAGGTGATCCGGCATGCTGAGGATATGCAGCGGACGCTTAGGACTTGCCACCCCAGTTGCGTGATACCTACTTCTGCGCAGTGCCCATCGTTTGCGCACTGCGGGGCATCTTGCTGTAATTCCCTAAACAGCTCGCTTGTAGGGGTTCTAACCGACTGCCCCGGATGGTAATTGACCCACCGCCTCTTGACCCCCTGAATGTTTTTAATCCCATGTCAATCGGATTGAATTGTGGATATGGGCACGGAGGCCGAATTTGATCATCAACGGGGGAAGTTGCGAATCGAAATTGCTATCATCTTATGTTGGCTAGCAACAGCATCAGAAACGCTGAGCATGGCAATGGCGGTCTCACCATTTCAGCTTCCGCAATCACGAGCGTGAGGCAGGGCTATGGGATTCTCACCACTTCAGTTGTCCCTAATCACGAACGTGCGGCAGGGCCATGGGATTCTCACTTTCTCAGCCGTTCCTGGGTCAGGGGCGTGTGGCAGTCTACACGAGCTCCCGAGTCTTGCGCCAAGATCTACAAGGTCAGTCTACACGAGCGCCCAGGACCATCATCAGAATCACCATCACCGTCATCCTCTGCTGGGGAACTCGTTGCTTATCCCCGCCAGACCCCCGAACTTGATTATCCCCCCGGGGATTATTATCAGGAGCAGTCGGTTAGTAGGTGCGCTGCTGGATCCAGAATCGGTCGGGTGACGGTGCCTTCCGTTGTCTCCCGTCGATTTCCGTGGTCTCCCATTGTTTGTCCCTATCCGTATTCCTATCCCTATCCCCAGTGTCTCTCGGTTTCTGCCGATTGATTCCCATGGCCTCCCGTTGTATCCCATGGTCTGTCTTCAGCCCTCTGCCACTATTCCCATCCCTATCCCTACGCCTACCCTTGTTTTCTCATCCAGCCAGGGCTGGCTGCGAAGGACCTCCGGAGAGAAACAGGAATATCAGTAGCAATATGACGGTGTCTATCTCAATATAGCTACGCTCCCCCCCCCTGAGTTTTCCGACGAAGAAAGCGAACCGGAAGGTGGACACTACGACGCAGCCCTGCAACTGAAGGGCTGGACCAGGAAGCGCGAGGAACGAAGCCGATACCTCGCACGAGTACCTCACACCAGGATGAATTGAAGTTGAAATGCCATTCTTTCCCACCAGCCACGCAGAAACATACAAAGAGAGTCGCATCATGAGGAACAGACGCGCTGTTACAGTCATGGTGCTGCCACAACCGACACGGGCTGCCCACCAGATGACGGTCGTCGCCAGCCAATACACCCACGAGTATTGGATGGGCATACGGCGAATAAACGAATTGCGTAAACAATAAGGGAATCCATGAAACAACATTTATCCTTCACCAGGCGAGTGGGTGAAACGTGAAACTATGCACGAACTTCGGGAACATCTGCACAAGGATTTGGCCAGCCTTGGCCCAAGCACACCTCTCAGCTTGCCCGTTGCGACACTGCAGCGGAGAGCGCTCCGACGGACCGCTCACACCAGACGCTGAGAGGCCAGTTGACCGAATCCAATAACACGGTTTGCACGCTAGCCCATTACAGCATGATGCGAGAAAACACGCCGAGGGGACCGCGTGTTGCTCCAGCCAAAAGCTTGCCCGCTGCCGCCTCGCGCCCCTTTCGCACGTGCTGGTCTAAGCTTTGTAGCGGATGACGGTCGGCTCACACGGCGCCTTATCATCTCGCCCAGCAGCGGCGTTTCGTTGCTTGTGTCTGCCCTTCTCGCACTTGCTGGTCCCAGCGTTGTAGCTGATGACAGTCGGCCCAAACTTCGGCTCCCACATTACGCTCAGCAGTGACGGAACACTCCAAAGCTGTTCGCCCTTCTCGCACGCGCCGATACCAGCACTGCCGAAGATGGCGTCAAAGTTCGCTGCCCAGAAACAGTCTGCCTGCTGCCACTACTCGTCCTTTTCGCACGTACCGCTCCAGACAGGGAGGATAACGACGGTCGATGCTAGCTTCGCCTCCCACGTAATGCTCATCAGCGGCAGCAACCGCTGCCACTACCAACCCCCTCGCACGTGCTGAACGTGATACCAGTCGTAATAATAAAACGTGGGAGCATGCGGAGCGGTCCAAATGCATATCTGTTCCTTCGCCAACGAATTTGCCCGCCTTCGCCACCGCGATCACCCGCGAACTAGCGCGGGAGACGAGGTGCCCCCCAAGCACCCCTGGGCGGTGACGGACGCGACGCCAGGGCGAGTTTGAGCCCAAAGGGCACCTACGCGCCTTAGGCCACGTGTGCTTGAGGAGGACATCCAGAGGGTACGGGATTTGGAGGAGGGTTGGTCGAGGTAAGGGCGGCCTCAGGGGCGACGTCAGGGGGAGATCGGCCCAGTGGCGAAGCGTCCTGGCCTGCCTATAGGCCCACCAAAGGATGGCCTAAGAACCTTTTTGTGTTCTGCGCGACATGTTATTAGAACATGTTTGGCTCGAGCTGTAGTGTTTTGACATATCGGTCTTGTGTTCGAAGAACATTGTTTTGTTTTCGGAACCTTTTTAGGTTCTAAGAAAATGTCGTGGTAAGCCTACAGGAGTAAGCCTACAGGAGTGACGGTCAGTCCCTGCTCAACATTCATCTTCGATAGGGGGCCTCGACCAGTCACCTCTGCCTATCCCCACATCCCTGTCCCAGAATCTTGGCCCCATGTTCCGATCCCTGTCCCCAGCCCCAAACAGTAGCGGCCCGACCAGAAGGACCCCCCCACAAGAAATCCAACCCTGAGACCCCAGGACGTCCATCGATGTTTGGAGTGGGAGCGTCACGGCTTCCATCGCAGAACCATCGAGACCCAAGAACTTCAGGGCACCCTGGAGGCAAAAGCAGGGAGCTTCTTGACATGGGCCCCCCACTACCCCCCCCCTGTCATGGCCTCCCGCCATGGCCTCCCGTCGTGCCCCCGCGTCGTGGCCCCCGTGATTCTGGGCCTCTCCGGCGGGGTCGGAGCAGGCGGGGCCGAAGGATCGCGCCGCATTGCCGAGGCATCGCCGCCTCGGCGCAATGTGCAGCCAACTTTGCTTCGCGTTGTGCTTCACGTCGACGTCGCCGATGCATCGCTGACGTCGACGATGCTTCGCTGGTGCAGCGCCTATGCATCGCCGATGCATCGCCGATGCGGCGCGATCCTCCGACCCAATCTAGGAGGCCTCCACCGTTGTGCCTGCGTAGAGCTGCTCAGGGTCTTCTGCCGCAGGGGTGTCCTTTGTGCTGGGGCTGTCTTCGCGGAGTGCTGCATCAGGCACCTGGGGTCGCAGCCCAAGCCAAGGCCCGCATGAGCATGTTGCAGGCTTGTGTTCAATCGAGTTCAGAGATGCAGATCAGGTGGCCGTGTCGCGCTAGGCTTGCAGTCGTTGTGACTCGGACCAGCCGCTCTAGTAGGTGAACTTCTGGTGAGGGCAAGGAGTGCCGGGGTCCGCGCGTCAACCGGCGCCTTCACGAGGAGCAAAGCGAACATAGGAGTTTCATAGACTCAAGCCAGGGGAAGGCTGGCAAACCCGAGGCTGCTAAAACGGAGCTCTGGGAAATTGTATTCTCTTGCGGGAAGCAGCCCGTTTAATGTTTAGCGCGCCGGGTTTTATTCTTGGAAATTGTTGTCTTGTTTCTGGGAAGACCGTTTTAGCAGCCACGGATTTGCCAGCCTTCGCCCAGCTTCCGATAGACGATAGGTAAAGTTCCAGCGAGCGCGAGTGTTTGTCTCTTCGTCGTCTGCGCAAGCTGCGCCATGCTGCTCGATTTGCTCCTCAGGCCATGGTGGGCAGCGCAACCCGTGCAGCATGCACCATGCGCATGCGCCAGCAAACGCGCTGGCATGGACAGCGGCTTCATGGTCTCCTTCAGTGAAGGATTATCCAATGTTGAGTCGGGCAGGTCCCCCCGCAGGAGAACTATTCAAAATTAGTCAAGAAATAGTCTGGGCACGATTTTTCTCTCCCTCTCTCTCTCTCTCTCTATGTGTGTGTGCGCTTTTGACAAGTTTCGAATCTGTTTCACTCGTTTGGATTTTTCGGCCCAAAATTCCCGTTTCAGATGACGTGCCCGACCTGAATCGAAGACGCCTACGGCGAATCACCGCCCCCCCTGCCTTTTTGGAAGCGCCTATGTGGCCGAACGTTGAGGCCAGACCTGCCAAGCGATCGGACCATGTGTTCCCCGAATCGGTTTGGAAAGCCTTCGGGGAACACGTGGGCATCTTGAAGGTCATCTTGGCCGTCTGGATGCCATTTTGATTCTTTCTGGCCTTCTTGGAGAACGTCTTGGAGGGCTCTTGGGCCGTCTTGGCGGCCATCTTAAGCGACTTGGAGACCTCTTGGGCCGTCTTGGGGGCCTCTTGGGGCCGTGTCTTGGGCCTCTTGGGCGATCTTTGGGGGCACTTGGGCCGTCTCGGGCCGTCGGAAGGCAGAAAGAAAGCAAATGCCACACTCCTTCAAAAACCATTGGGAAATCCATGATTTTGTCCTTTCCGGGCCTTCCTGGAGGCCTTCTTGGAAGCCTCTTGGGCCGTCTTGAGCCATCTTAGGGCCATGTTCGGCCGTCTTGGTGGGCTCCTGGTCCGTCTGACGCCGTCGGAAGCCGTTTGGGGGGCCTCTATGGGCCGACTTGGGGCCCTCTTGGAATGCTCCAGGGCCGTCTTGGAGGCCATCTTGGGCGTCTTAAAGGCCTCCTGTGCCGTCTTGGGGGGGGCCCTCTTGGGCCGTTCTGGGGCCATCTTGGAGGCTCTTGAGTGATCTTTCGGCGATCTTTGGGGGCTCTTGGGCCGTCTCGGGCCGTCGGAAGGCCGAAAAGAAGCAAATGTCAAAATCCTTCAATCCAAAACCAAAGACATATCAATTTTTTGGGCCTCTTCTGGCCTTCCTGACGGCCCTCTTGAGGGCCTCTTGGGCCGTCTTGGGCCAGCTTCGAGCCAACTTCGGCCATCTTGGTGGGTTCCTGGCACGTCTGGCGCCGTCGGGAGCCGTCTGAGGGGCCTTTCTGGGCCGACTTGGGGCCCTCTTGGGGCGCTTCGGGGCCGTCTTGGAGGCCATCTTGGACGTCTTGGAGGCCATCTTGGGCGTGTTGGAGGCCTCTTGGGCCGTCTTGGGGCCCTCTTGGGGCCGTCTTGGAGGCACCTGGGCCGTCATGGGGCCCTCTTGGGGGCCTCTTGGGCGATCTGGGGGGCCTTTTGGGCCATCTTGAGCCGTCGGAATGCCGAGCAGAAGCAAATGCCAAAATCCTTCAAACACCTAAGGCAAATCAATAATTCTGGCCTCTTCGGGCCCTCCTGGAGGACCTCTTGGAGGCCTCTTGGGTCGTCTTGGGCCGTCTTGGAGGCTTCTTGGGCGACCTTGGAGGTATCTTGGACTCTCTTGGGCCGTCTTGGAGGCCGTCTTGGACCATCTTGTGCGGACTTGGAGGCCATCTTGGACCATCTTGGAGGCCATCTTGGGCCAACGTGGCCATCTTGGAGGCCATCTTGAGCCATCTTGGAGGATTTTTTTTCCGCATTGAGCTCCTTGAGATCCTTTCCGGGTGGCCGGCGGGACGGGCCGAAGCCCCAGGGGGAGCTCTTTGGGAAAAGGAACCAGAAACAAAAACCATATAATTCGGCACGCCAGGCACCCCTTTGACTTGGCATCGCTCGGACGTGTGCATTTTTCCTTCGGCGAGGGCCATCGAGGAGTATCCTCGATCATTTGGCGAAGAAACCACGCACGAAGCCGAACAAAAACACGGGGAATGGACGTCCGAGCGATGGCGAGTTGATACACCAAACGGGGGCGGCGGATCGACTGGATTTCGGCCCATCCCGCCACCGCGCCTGGGACCCCTCTCATATCTTATAGTGGCCCCCTGGGGCCCCGAGCAGCTGCGCGGGGAGGCGCGGGGGCGCCCAGGGGACCCGCGAGAAGCCTCGCGTCGGGCACCTTCCCCTTGGCCGCAGGAGCATCCCAAAATAGTGAGAGGTCCTCCTCCTCCCCCCCCTCCTCCTCCTCCTCCTCCTCCTCCTCCTCCTCCTCCTCCTCCGCCTCCTCCTCCTCCTCCTCCTCGGGGGGGGCACCCAGCACGTCTTGGCATCGCTAGGACGTGTGCATTGTGCCTTCGGCGAGGACCATCGAGGAGCATCCTTGATCGTTTGGCGAAAAACACCACGCACGAACACGCGCGAAGCCCAACAAAAACACAGCAAATGGACGTGCACCTTGGGCAGGCAGCCTTGGGAAGCACAGGAAAAAAAACACCGCAAGCAGCCATCCGCGGGCGCAGGAGCGGTCGCGGCCTCCACCTGTTCGGACACGCCCGCGCCCTCACGGGCCTCCTCGGACATGCACGGGATCGCGAAGAGTTCTCATTGGCCAACAATTGTCGGGGGGGCCACCCGGCACGCGCGCTGGTCTTCGTGGGCCCTGGAAGCGTTAGGGCCGTTTTTGTCACCGGTGCCGTCTTGCCGTCTTTTTGTTGCCGGTTCCGACGCCGTTTTCTGTTTGCCGGTCCGTCGCCGTGTTTTGACCGGTTCTGGCTTTGGTTCCAATCCTGGAGCAGTTTTTGTTGCAGTTTCTGGTCGCCGTTTTTGTTGCCGTTTCGTTTTCAAGGGACATTTTTCAGGAAACGGTGAAAAAACGGCCCTGCCGTTTCCGGGGCCTGCAAAGGCGCTGGTGTTGTGGAGAGCAGGGGCACATGCTCGCATCGTCTGCCAACGCGCACTGCTGCACATACCTGGGCACATTCTGGACCATGGCGGCGCACATGACCATGTCTGGCTCCGTGCGTAGTCGGATGGATCCGGTCGCGAAGTAGGATGGCTAGCACTCATGATGGGGCAGACGCTGAGGCACAGGACGGTACAGCTGGCACACGTGTCCTCGCCACTGATGGCAACTTTTTGCAATCGAGAGGTCAGTGTTTGAGTTTGACGTTTGCATTTGCGTCTGTATATCTCCTCCTTCAGGCGCTCTGATATCACCATCCACCAAACCACCCCAACCCAACCTGAAGGCTCAAATTTACCCTCGATTTCCAGTGGGGGGGGGGGTCGGGAAACATCGAAGAACACACATATGGAACCCTTGCCCCCCCCCAACCCGAAATTCGAGTCTTCGGGCTGGGTTGGGGTGGTCTGGTAGGTAGTCAGTATATGCGCCTTCCGACATGCGCAGACACATGAATGTTGCTGTGGCGAGCACGAACCATTTGCGCGCATGTTGCGGCACCTTCGCTGGGGGGGGCAAGCCAGTCCACGTCGGGAGCGCGCACCCGTTCGTGCCACCGCGCATGCACGTGCCTGCCAGGACCAACCGCCCATTGTGGGCCCCGGAAACGGCAGGGCCGTTTTTTCACCGCTTCCCAAAACACGTCCCTTGAAAATGGAAACGGCAACAAAAACGGCGACCGGAAACGGCAACAAAAACGGCTCCAGGATTAGACCCGGAGCCGGAACCGGTCAGAAAACGGCGACGGAACCGGTAAAAAACGGCGTCGGAAGCGACAAAGAAAACGGCAAAACGGAACCGGTCAGAAAACGGCCCTGTCGTTTCCAGGGCCCACTAATCGGCAACGCGCAGAGGGGGGTAGGGGGATGGGGGAAGGCTTCTTAGAAGCACCCCTGCTTCTTAGAAGGCGCGGGCCTTCTCTGTAGACGTCAGGCCGAGGCCTTCTAAGAAGCAGGGTGCTTCTAGGAAGCCTTCCCCCCCTCCCCCTGCCCCCCTCTTGCGCGCCGCCAAACTAAGCCACCGCCCCACGTGCTGCCCGCACGACAGCAGCTGGCCCTTGCGTGCCAGCCCGGTGGATCTCGGGCGCGTGTGCTCGCAGGCCGCCCGCACAGGCACGGATTGGCCAGGCGAGCGTCTGCCGCCAGTCCGTGCACTCGTGCGCCGGACGCGGGGGCAAGCGGGGGCCTTCACGCACAGTGTCACCACCCACTCTGGACGCACGAAATGGGTACTCAAAGAATGGGTACAATGCCCAACAGCGGATCTTGTTCATTTTGAACAGGGCTCGCTGTCCACGCCGCCGCGGCCTGTGTCCATTCGAGGCAGGAGGCCGCCTGCCCAACAGCGGCCGCTGTTGGCTTGGGACAACATGTGTTGTTGGGCATAGTGCCCATTCTTTCCGTGCCCATCTCGGGTGTCCAAACCCACCAAAACCACCCCAACCCAACCCGAAGGCTCAGATTGAACCTCGATTTCCAGTGGGGGGGGGTCGGGAAGCATCGAAAAAGCACATATGGAGCCCTTACCCCCCCCAACCCGAAACTCGGGTCTTCGGGTTGGGTTGGGGTGGTCTGGTAGCTAGTCACAGTGGAGACCGATGCCCAGAGACACGTTGCTTGCCTCCAGGGCGCCCTGGGCTTGTTGGGTCTTGATGGTTTTGCTACGGAGAGCGCGGCGCTCCAGCACCAAAACTCAACAGACGTCCTGGGGTCTCAGGGTTGGGTTTCTTGTTGAAGGTCTCTTGTGGACTGGCTTCCATTGTATCGCCGGTGTGCCAGGAAGCTGGATACACACGACGTGGCAGGCCTGGCCAGACCTCTTTCCAGCGCTCGGACACTGTGTGGGCCAGGCATGCTGGGCTCGCACTGCATCCAGCGCGTCGCCGTCGGAGGCGCCGCGTGGCATGCGAATCCAACCATGTCTGTTTCCATGTTCTTCCCGCTGCCTCGGCTGGCCGCACTGGCCTGCTCTATATGCGGAACTCTTCCACGCCTGGGCGTTTTCCCCTCCCCCTCTCCCCGCGCGGCCGCCCTCGTCTTTTTCCTCCCTGCAGCACGCCGGACAATTCGCCTTCCGGTTGCCCCCAATTGCCACGCGCTGGAGCGGACCGCTTCTGCCTCGCCGCCGACGAAACAAGTTTCCATATTCTTGGCCACCATTGATTCGTAAACGCCTTTGCGGGCATGTGGGCGCATGTGCTCGCAGTTGCAGATGAAAGCGATCACTGGCACAACGAAGAGAGACAGCATCGCATGCGGAATACATGGAGACCTTACTGCACCGACATGGCTCATGCCACAGGCCCACTCACACAGTATCCAATTCCATGGGGGCATTTGGTTGAAGCATACCTTGCTTCGCTGCTAAGGACAGGGCCCATCATGCTACAAACGTGTGTGCCGCAATGTCAACGTGGCATCGCATCTTGTTGGTGTCGCTTGCGAGGTGAAGGATGATGTGTCGCAGAAGGATCAAGATTCTTCGGATGAAGATGCTGGCGACGCTTCAAAGAGTGGTTCGGCTGCTCGGAGCGCTTCAAAAAGTGGATCGGGTGTTCGAAGTCCAAGTGCTGGATCAGATGCCAGCGGAGCTGACAGAGACGAGGTTTTCTGGTGGGCTGCCGTGAAAATGACAGAGCATGTAGACTGCATCAGGAAGATACGAGAGCAACATGCGCAGTTGATTTGTTTAATTGCTCCGTCGCGTGGGTCACACTTGAACACGGCTTGCTGCGTTTTGCATTGTGCGATGCTTGGCACGGTCGAAAGAAACTACCATGCATATTCAAAATCTATCGAAGCATCCGCATGAGTGGGTGGGCAGGTTCGCAGTGCTCGAGACAGCGACGACGACTGAGGGACATCTTTGCCCTTGATGCTTGCACGCGCCCAGTTCCCTTCGTCAACAGCTCGCTTCATAGTGTGTCATATTGACCGCCTTCTGTTGCTTCTTGCCATGAGCATGGCGCATCATAGCAGGTAGGGTAATCAGCAAATCCGCGCCTTCCGTGCGACAGTGATTATTTTGCCTCCAGATGTGTTCATCTTTCCCCGTGAAGTGTGTTCATGTCCACACGTTATTCCATGGCAGGCCGACTCCAATGTGGAACTGCCACGCCCCCCCATCGGCGCCGGGTCCCCCCTGGCGGCGCCTCCGGCACCGCTCTGGCGCTCCGCGCGTCAGGGAGTGGGCCAACGCTAGCTCGAGATATCCGCACGGCGCTCGGGAGGTTTATGTTCATCAATGTAGTTCTCTTCTGTGAAAACCGATTAAAACCGATTCATTCCTCGAAGCTGGCGCGGTCTGACCAGGATTTCGAAACGAGTCTGGCCGCGGCAAGAAGTGGCCCTCGAGGAGGCCCAGACACGAAACGGATGGACGGTGCGCGTGTTTTTTCCAGAACGTACATGATCTGAGTGGCCGGTTCTGTCCCGCGCGCTTGCCCGGCGTATTTGTTCGTTGCCGTGGTATCTGAGTCTTGGTGATTCCGCTATGCTCAAGAGTGCATGTGTGCGTGTATGCGTGCGTGTGCGTGTGTGTGTGTGTGTCTGTGTGTGTGTGCGTGTTCATGTGTGTGCGTGTGCGTGTTTGCGTGTGTGTGTGTGTGTGTGCGCGTGTTCGTGTGTGTGTGTGTGTGTGTTTGTGTGCGTGCGCGTGTTCGTGTGTGTGTGTGTGCGTGTGTGTGTGTGTGCGTGCGCGTGTTCGTGTGTATGTGTTTGAGTGTGTGTATGCCCCTGTTCTCCGTCTCACGAAGTTGCCTCTCGCAGTTCTCTGATGCAGATCGCAGTGGACGAGAAGGTGGCCGAATGCGGTGTAAGAGAGCCTGAGACCGTGTAAGCGATTCTGGTTGGCTTCTGGTTGTTTCTGATTGGATGTACGGCTTAAGCCCGTGCACCTTACACGGCTTGGGCCAGTTTAGCGCCGCCTTTCCAGCTAGAAGCAAGCAGAAGCAACAAGAAACGTTTACACGATGTTGGTTTGACTACGCTTGGATTGTGATTAGTTCTGTTTGTAAATGCGGCCTTAGCCCGCGAAATTTGGTTGGCCGGTTATTTGCAACCAGAAGCAACCAAGCGCCAACCAGAATTTGTTACACGTTGTTAGTTTGTCTAAGGTCGACGTGTGATTGGTTCTGTTTGAAAATGTGCCCCCAAATCGTGGAATTTGGTTGGCTGGTTCTTTCTACCAGAAGTAACCAACATAATACCATAATCCTTGAAACTTGGCTTGTTTGCTGGTTGGTTGGCTAGCTGATTGGCTAGCTGACTGGTTGGCTGGCTGATTGGTTGGTTTGCCGGTTCTGGTTCGGACAGCGCGCGCCCCATCGCGGGCGAAATCTTGAGTGATTTGACTGAACCGCACCAGATGCTTCAAAGTATTGTTTCGTGCGACATTACTGAAACGCGCCGGAGGCTTCAAGATGTCCTTGGTGATTTACAGCATTGGAGGTGAGTTCGCTTGCGCTCGCCGTTTGCTGACTGGTTGGCCGGCTCGCTGCTGGTTGGCTGGATGGTTGGCTGACTGGTTGGCTGGTTCCGTGGCTGCAAAACTAGCCCGCTTCGTTTTTCGGTTTCCCGCGTCCTTAGCTGGTTGGTTGGTTGGTTGGTTTGTTGGGTGGGTGGTTGGTTGGTCGGTTGGTTGGTCGGTCGGTTGGCTGGTTGTTTGGCAGGCTTGCTGTATTGCTGGCTGGCTGCTTGGCTGCTAGTGGGCTGGCTAGCGGGGTGGCTGGTTGGTTGATGGCTGGCTGCTTTGCTGCTGGTGGGCTAGCTGGCTGGTTGGCTTGCTGGCTGATTTGCTGGCTTGCTGGCTGGCTAGCTGGTTGGCTTGCTGGCTGACTTGCTGGCTTGTTGGCTGGCTGGCTGGTTGGCTGATTGGATGGCTAGCTGGTTGGGCTTGCTGGCTGACTGGCTGGCTGATTGGCTGGCTGGCTGGCTGGTTGGCTTCTTTCTTGGTGGGCTGGCCGGTTATGGTCCGGACAGCGCGTGCTCCGTCGCGGGCAAAGTTTTGTTACGACTTGATTGAACCGCGCCCGATGCGTCAAACTAGTTCGATTTGTGAAATTATTGAAACGCCCTTGAGGCTACACCATGTTCTTGGTGGTCTGAAGCATGGGAAGTGGGTTTGCTTGCGCGCGCCTTTTGCTGGCTGGTTGGCCGTCTCGCTGCTGGTTGGTTGCTTGGTTGGCTTTCCGGTTGGCTGATTGGTTGGTTCTCAGGCTGCAGGACTAATTCACTTTGTTGTTCCGTTTCGCGCGTCCTTTGTTGGATGGTTAGTTCGCGAATTGGTTGGCAGGTTTGCTGGATGTCTGGCTGGCTGATTGGCTGGCTGATTGGTTAGCTGGTTTGTTGGCTAGCTTGTTAGCTGGCTAGCTGGTTGGCTGGTTGGTTGACTGGCTGGCTGGTTGGCTGGCTAGCTGGTTGGCTGGCTGGCTGGCTGGTTGGCTGGTTGGCTGACTGGCTGGCTATTGGGCTGGCTAGCTGGTTTGCTGGCTATTGGGCTGGCTAGCTGGCCGGTTGCCGGGGCAAAACTTGCCGAGCGGTTTGAGAACCATCCCGCAGGGCACCCCGCTGGAGATCGTTTCCGATTCCACGTGCGTTTGGGGGATCTTGGAAAACAAGCTGGTTGGCTAGTTAGCTGGTTGGCTGGCTGGCTGGCTGGTTGGCTGGTTGGCTGACTGGCTGGCTATTGGGCTGGCTAGCTGGTTTGCTGATTGGCTGGCTAGCTGGTTGGCTGACTGTCTGGCTCACTGACTGGCTAGATGGTTGGCTTGCTTGCTGACTGGCTGGCTGATTTGCTGGTTGGCTGGTTGGTTGGCTGGTTGGCTTCTTTCTTGGTGGGCTGGCCGGTCCTTCTGAAAGCGCGCGCCCCATCGCGGTCAACATGTTGTTACGACTGGAATGAACCGCGCCCGAGGCTAAAACATGTTCTTGATGATTTCTGGCTGATTGGCTGGATGATTGGCTTGCTGGTTGGTTGGTTGGCTGACTGGCTGGCTAACTGGCTGGCTGATTGGCTGGTTGGTTGGTTGGTTGGCTGGTTGGCTTGCTGGTTGGCTTGAGCCTGTTTCTTCATTGCTGGGGCCATACGCTCGTTATGGCCATACGCATCGTCGTCGTCGTCGTAGTCGTCATCGTCGCTCGTCGTCGTCGCTCGTCGTCGTCGCCGTCGCCGTCGTCGTCGTCGTTGTCGCCAGCCATTTTGGCTCAAGGCTCTCTCAGGGGGCCCTGCCGCGCGTCCTTTCTTTTCGCACTGCCGCGCACTTCGTCACGCTCGACCTCCCTTCAGGTCTCTGATCGCATGTTTTTTGGAGCGCGCCCAGCATCCTCGGCTGCCCATGTCGCCGCTGCGCCCGCCTCCCCCGCACCTGGATATTTCGAAGGAGCTGCCGTCTCCACCGAGGCCCCTCGCGGTGTTGCCTGGCCCGACGGGAAGTAGGCGCGGGTTAGCGAGGTCAGCCCGATGGTTGTTGATGATGGTGCCGGCACTGATCTGGAGCCTCTGGAGCCCGTCCAACCTGGAGTTGTTGCCGCCGCGATGCAAGCCCCAGCCGCGCTGCGAGAAGGCCTGGGGCCAGGGGAAGCCCGCTTCTTCCGTGCCCTCATTGCCGAACTCAGCTCGATTATGGCCACCTCGCTGGCTCCTCTTAAGGCCCAAGTAAACAACTGTATCATGAAGGTGAACAAGAATGAAAAACAAATTGGGTGAGTTCCGCATGGAGTTTACCGCTCTTCAGGGTCGTACTGGGGTTCTCTAGAACGGAGGTGGAGGAGGAGGAGGTACTGGCTCTGCTGGAGGTGCTGCCCCTTGTGTTCCTGACAGCCGTGCTGGTTCTGACAAGTCGGCGGCCGCTCCCCCCACGTTTCGACTGCCCGTGAACAGGCGCCAGACCCAGTGCATCCGCGGCTTTGAGTACATTGAGGGCGTTGAGATTTCCAGTTATATGAAAGCCATTCTGCACGACGCCCACATCTTAGCAGTTAAGAAGGTGTTTGCAGCCGGATATTCCCCGAACCGCGTCAAAGTTGAATTCGAGAATACTCAGAGGATGTGGGGGTTGCCTGGTCAAAATGAAGGGAAGGAGTTCTCGCCTCGCCTTGCCAAAAGCAAAAGGCCGCCTTGCACTCTTCATCAGGACCGCCGCTTGTTATGGCACACGATTGACAAGTATCCGGGGGAGCTGCAGTGCCAGAACAGAACTTGCCAAGAATATCGTGCGACAGGCCATCAGCCAGACGTGGCCCCAGGTCACAGACACTGACACCGTGGCCATGGTCGACGCCACGAAGGACATGGGTTCGGTTGTCCTCTTGCGCAAGATGTTGGCTGCGGAGGTGATGCCCCGGAACCCACTGAAGCTCTACATGCGCAGTCTCCCCACTCTTACTCAAAGTGGCACCAGGCACCCAGGAGTTCATCACCCACTACGGCCTCGACCTGGACCTTCAGCAGCAGCTCGAGAGCATCAACGATCCCCCTCGGCGGGGGGAGTATCCAGCGTGCCTCGTGGACTTCCATCCAGCGACGACACTGTGATCATGTCGCGGAGCTGTCAGGAAGTTCCACTGCGAAGTGCCGCGCGGGGGTTGGCTTCTATGGAAGAGGAGTATCACGAGGAAGTCATTTGCATCCATGTATTCACAGACGTCGTCGGTTTTGGCATGGAAGAGATCTCGGGCCATCCTGCGCCCCCAGGGCCCTCCATGCGTGGGCGGAAAGGAGACCGGCGATCACAGTGCAAAAGTCGCTCATGGCCTGCATCTCGACCGACCCCGTGCGACAGGGGAATTGTCTGGCCCTTTGCTTCCTCACACCTCGCGGAGGACACGCGTGGATAGTTTGTGCTCGTTTCGAGGCGAAAACGAATCACCGTGAAGTCTATTATTAGGACTATGAGGACTGCGAGGCCCTCCTGACGACGCGGCCGTCCACCCACACACCGCTGTTGCGCGTGGGCGCCAATGCCTCCCCCGACGCGGATCGGCCACCTTCGACAGCGATGGGACCTTTCACGGCCGGCGTCACTTCATGGAAGTCGGACGGCGTTAGAGAATTGGCGGCCCGAAGTAACTTGATCCTGAGCAGCGCATGGAACTAACCGAAGATGGGCAGGCGCACGTGGTTCTATGACGGGAAGTACGAGCCGCGGCAGATCGATTTCATCGGAGTTAGCGGGGGTTTCCCGTAGAGGCTCCTACGATTGCCAGGCCCGAGAGCGCGCGGCTTGGAAGAGTGATCATTACCCGTTCATTTTCCGCGTCTTTGTCTCCAAGCCGCGCCCTGCGCTTGCGCCCAGCATTGCTTGCGCTTTTGAGTCCGAGCCTGTCGGCTGGAAGCTTCGCGATTTCTCGCGTGCCAAACTCGTCGACGAGCAGTTAGGGGCTCGCGTTCAAGCAAGTTCTCGCAGCCTCAGCGATGCTCGTTTTCGATTCTACAGCGACGGGCACTTCATGACATATTCCAAATCCCGCACTACCTGCGGCTGGGGTTTCGCTGTTTTGCAAGACCCCCTTGGGCCCCCTTATAACTCCGGAGCCCCAGGTGCCCGAGTCGATCCCGTTTTCCGTAGTTGCAGTTCTGTCAATTGAGACCCTGCCTTCCCCAATTAGCTCGGGGGCGTCAGGCGCGCGAATACTATAATGCAGCGCTCGCGGGGGCAATCGAGATGGGCCCGCGGTTGCCGGGGCAAAACTTGCCGAGCGGTTTGAGAACCATCCCGCAGGGCACCCCGCTGGAGATCGTTTCCGATTCCACGTGCGTTTGGGGGATCTTGGAAAACAAGCTGGTTGGCTAGTTAGCTGGTTGGCTGGCTGGCTGGCTGGTTGGCTGGTTGGCTGACTGGCTGGCTATTGGGCTGGCTAGCTGGTTTGCTGATTGGCTGGCTAGCTGGTTGGCTGACTATCTGGCTCACTGACTTGCTAGATGGTTGGCTTGCTTGCTGACTGGCTGGCTGATTTGCTGGGTGGCTGGTTGGTCGGCTGGTTGGCTTCTTTCTTGGTGGGCTGGCCGGTCCTTCTGAAAGCGCGCGCCCCATCGCGGGCAACATGTTGTTACGACTGGAATGAACCGCGCCCGAGGCTAAAACATGTTCTTGATGATTTCTGGCTGATCGGCTGGATGATTGGCTTGCTGGTTGGTTGGTTGGCTGACTGGCTGGCTACCTGGCTGGCTGATTGGCTGGTTGGCTGGTTGGTTGGTTGGTTGGCGTGCTGGTTGGCTTGAGCCTGTTTCTTCATTGCTGGGGCCATACGCTCGTTATGGCCATGCGCATCGTCGTCGTCGTAGTCGTCATCGTCGCTCGTCGTCGTCGCTCGTCGTCGTCGCCGTCGCCGTCGTCGTCGTCGTTGTCGCTAGCCATTTTGGCTCAAGGCTCTCTCAGGGGGCCCTGCCGCGCGTCCTTTCTTTTCGCACTGCCGCGCACTTCGTCGCGCTCGACCTCCCTTTAGGTCTCTGATCGCATGTTTTTTGGAGCGCGCCCAGCATCCTCGGCTGCCCATGTCGCCGCTGCGCCCGCCGCCCCCGCACCTGGATATTTCGCAGGAGCTGCCGTCTCCACCGAGGCGCCTCGCGGTGTTGCCTGGCCCGACGGGAAGTAGGCGCGGGTTAGCGAGGTCAGCCCGATGGCTGTTGATGATGGTGCCGGCACTTATCTGGAGCCTCTGGAGCCCGTCCAACCTGGAGTTGTTGCCGCCGCGATGCAAGCCCCAGCCGCGCTGCGAGAAGGCCTGGGGCCAGGGGAAGCCCGCTTCTTCCGCGCCCTCATTGCCGAACTCAGCTCGATTATGGCCACCTCGCTGGCTCCTCTTAAGGCCCAAGTAAACAAGTGTATCATGAAGGTGAACAAGAATGAAAAAAATTGGGTGAGTTGGAGTTTACCGCTCTTCAGGGTCGTACTGGGGTTCTCTAGAACGGAGGTGGAGGAGGAGGAGGTACTGGCTCTGCTGGAGGTGCTGCCCCTTGTGTTCCTGACAGCCGTGCTGGTTCTGACAAGTCGGCGGCCGCCCCCCCCCCCCGCGTTTCGACTGCCCGTGAACAGGCGCCAGACCCAGTGCATCGGCGGCTTTGAGTACATTGAGGGCGTTGAGATTTCCAATTATATGAAAGCCATTCTGCACGACGCCCGCATCTTAGCAGTTAAGAAGGTGTTTGCAGTCGGATATTCCCCGAACCGCGTCAAAGTTGAATTCGAGAATACTCAGAGGATGTGGGGGTTGCCTGGTCAAAATGAAGGAAAGGAGTTCTCGCCTCGCCTTGCCAACAGCAAAAGGCCGCCATGCACTCTTCATCAGGACCGCCGCTTGTTTTGGCACGCGATTGACAAGTATCCGGGGGAGCTGCAGTGCCAGAACAGAACTTCACATGCCAAGGATATCGCACGACAGGCCATCAGCCAGACGTGGCCCCAGGTCACAGACACTGACACCATGGCCATGGTCGACGCCACGAAGGACATGGGTTCGGTTGTCCTCTTGCGCAAGATGTCGGCTGCGGAGGTGGTGCCCCGGAACCCACTGAAGCTCTACATGCGCAGTCTCCCCACTCTTACTCAAAGTGGCACCAGGCACCCAGGAGTTCATCACCCACTACGGCCTCGACCTGGACCTTCAACAGCAGCTCGAGAGCATCAACGACCCCCCTCGGCGGGGGGAGTATCCAGCGTGCCTCGTGGACTTCCATCCAGCGACGACACTGTGATCATGTCGCGGAGCTGTCAGGGAGTTCCACTTCGAAGCGCCGCGCGGGGGTTGGCTTCTATGGGAGAGGAGTATCACGAGGAAGTCATTTGCATCCATGTATTCACAGACGTCGTCGGTTTTGGCATGGAAGAGATCTCGGGCCATCCTGCGCCCCCAGGGCCCTCCATGCGTGGGCGGAAAGGAGACCAGCGATCACAGTGCAAAAGTCGCTCATGGCCTGCCTCTCGACCGACCCCGTGCGACAGGGGAATTGTCTGGCCCTTTGCTTCCTCGCACCTCGCGGAGGACACGCGTGGATAGTTTGTGCTCGTTTCGAGGCGGACGCGAATCACCGTGCAGTCTACTATCAGGACTTTGAGGACTGCGAGACCCTCCTGACGACGCGGCCGTCCACCTACACACCGCTGTTGCGCGTGGGCGCCAATGCCTCCCCCGACGCGGATCGGCCACCTTCGACAGCGATGGGACCTTTCACGGCCGGCGTCACTTCATGGAAGTCGGACGGCGTTCGAGAATTGGCGGCCCGAAGTAACTTGATCCTGAGCAGCGCGTGGAACTAACCGAAGATGGACTGGCGCACGTGGTTCTCCGACGGGAAGTGCGAGCCGCGGCAGGTCGATTTCATCGGAGTTGGCGGGGATTCCCCTAGAGGCTCCTACGATTGCCAGGCCCGAGAGCGCGCGGCTTGGAAGAGTGATCATTGCCCGTTCATTTTCCGCTTCTTTGTCTCCAAGCCGCGCCCTGCGTTTGCGCCCAGCATTGCTTGTGCTTTTGAGTCCGAGCCTGTCGGTTGGAAGCTTCGCGATTTCTCGTGTGCCAGACTCGTCGACGAGCAGTTAGGGGTTCGCGTTCAAGCAAGTCCTCGCAGCCTCAGCGATGCTCGTTTTCGATGTTACAGCGACGGGCACTTCATGACATATTCCAAATCCCGCACTGCATGCGGCTGGGGTTTTCGCCGTTTTGCAAGACCCCCTTGGGCCCCCTTATAACTCCGGAGCCCCATGTGCCCGAGTCGATCCCGTTTTCCGTAGTTGCAGTTCTGTCAGTTGAGACCCTGCCTTCCCCAATTAGCTCGGAGGCGTCAGGCGCGTGAATAAAAATGCAGCGCTCGCGGGGGCGATCGAGATGGGCCCGCGGCTGCTGGGGCAAAACTTGCCGAGCGGTTTGAGAACCACCCCGCAGGGCACCCCGCTGGAGATTGTCTCCGATTCCACGTGCGTTTGGGGGATCTTGGAAAACAAGTGTTTGGCTTAAAAACATCGTCATCTTGTCGTTCCTGGTTCGGTTAAGGTGGAAATTGGTCGAGAAGCAGTTCCCCGTTTTCTGCGCCTGGATCAAGGGGCGCTCAGGGGGTCGGGGCAACGCCATCGTCGATCCTCTGGACGAGGAGGGAAGCAAAAACACCAGGGGACCGCAATGTCCTTCTGGAAGGAGAGGAGAGACCGCGCACTACTCCGACCCTGGATGGTTTGGAGTTCCAACTGTGTTTGATGGCCGCCGGTATCCCGAACAAAGAGTTACAGCTTGTTTTTTTTTTTTTTTTTTTTTTTTTTTTTTTTTTTTTTTTTTTTTTTTTTTTTTTTTTTTTTTTTTTTTTTTTTTTTTTTTTTTTTTTTCTCAGCGGGGAGGCCTCGCCCGCGCACCGCTCTTCACTCGGGCTTCGACAGAGCCCCTGAACAAGCCCCGCGAGACGCGATATGTTCCGCCCAACAGGCACGCAAATGATGCTCCTCCTCCACTGTCTAAGTTCGCGCGTCTGGATCGACATGGGCAACCCGTTCCGCCCGTGGGGGCTTTTGCGCCAACGGTTGGCACCGTGGCCGCTGCCTGTGGCATGCAAAATCCTGCGGGCCCACTTCGGATTTCCAGGGGGCACCCATTGTGTCGCAGGATCGCCGCCTTCCGCCAGGCCAGAGAGGTCGAGGGCGATCAGTCCGTTAAGCACGTACTCAGTTTGCAGCTCGCCTCGTTGCTGAGACAGCGGGACTTCGTCAATTTAGACCCGCGCGCCGAGTATTTGGTCGCCAATAGGAAGATGGGGAGGAACAGGGGTCAGGACAGGGCGACGGCGATCAAGGAGGAGGACGGGGGAGCGGCTACCGACGAAGAGGGGATGAGGGAAGAGGTCGTGCGTTTCTACGAGAAGCTATTCATGGATCCAGAGGACCCGCCTTTGCCTCGCTGGGTCTGGCAACACTGGGGACCTGAAGATATCCGAGCTCGACCCAAACGTGTGGACGCTCAGTTGATTCGCGAATGCCTTTCCCGTTTGAATCCAGGGAAGACCTGCTCCAGGAGCGACTGCATCGCGATGGAGATGCTCCAGGACTTGAGCACTCGTTTGGTGAACACTCCGAGTGGAAGCCAGGGCCATATTTTTGTTCGACATCAGGTTACCCTTCTTGCCACGTTACATGGCGCCTGCCGCGTGGCCGACTTCCTCCCGGTTGCGCTGCTCTCGAGGCCGTTGAAGTTGTGCTCGACGCGCCTCAGCAAGCTCATCGATCTCAGCTCCACGCCTCTGTCGCGCCTGCAGTTCGCCTTCCGCCGAGGGATTCCAGCCCATAGGGGCGTTGCGACGACTCGCACATTAGTGGGGCGTGCCTTTGGATTCCGAGAACCGCTTTATCTTGGGGCGGGGATTTACACATCACACGCGATCACGCACGGCGCGCGCGCATTGTCCGGAATCATGAACAAAAAACGAGGGCACCTCGAATGCCCACCGCTGCTTGGCTTCGGGAATTCAGGGCCGCTTCCGACACGCGCAGCGGCTAGGGCGCGCTCTCATGCAGGGTCACCCAGAAGCCCCGCGGCTTTAAAATTTATTCCTGGACGCCGCGCTTCACGATTTTGGTAAATTGTGCATGAAAAACGGATGGGGGCATCCCCTACAGCCCGAGGATTTGGCCATTTGGGGGCAACCTTTGAAGCGAAGGAAAACCCAGCTCATGATCGAGCGCCTGCCACTACTCGCGTTCGGCCACATTTTTTACTTCTTTGCCAGCTCGCCACCGATGTTGACAGCCATGTGGAACGCATGGCATCGCATCCTGCGCAAGTGCGCGCGCGCGGCCCTGCGGCCCCCGACTCGAGCGCCCAGCTGCGCAGCGAGGCGGGTCTCATTGCCTGCGCTGCCCGCATAGAAGGTACCCGCACGCTAAGTGCATGGGTTGCGATGGACGGCTGTGCTTCCGCAGCTGTCAGCAGCGGCGTTCGTGGGGCCTGGGCCGCCTGGTATAAACATCGTGCGTTGTTGCGCAACGAGAAGACCAAGCTGGGGAAGCGTCTGGGGCTCCTGGACTCGATGATCCGACAAGCCGCGTTTTTCTGCTTCGGGGGCCTGCGCTGCACCAAAGAACATCTTGGACACATTAGAGCCGCCCAGTCCAGACTGATGCGCTACATGCTTGGCGCGTGGAAGATTGACACGGAGACCGCGGCGAATTACACGATTCGCCTGAATCGGGCGTTGCGCAAACAGTTGGGGAGACACAAAATCGCGCCTTGGGACGAGTATGTCTTGGCATTGGGTCATCGCTGGGCTGGGCGCGTCGCCAGGGTGCAGGTCTATAGCCCGTCGCGGATCGCTGCTCCGCCCCTCTCTTACAAGGACTATGCGTATCTTCAGTTTCTGGAGAGGACCCTGGGGGGCCAGGGATACCATTCTATCTTTCATGTTTGGCGGTGGGAGAAAGAATTCTATCGATATTTAGGGGCCGATTGGAAGACTATCGCCAGGGACTCGGCACGGTGGAAGGACTCGCGGAGAGGGGCCGGTTGGAGTGGGGGAACGAGGTGTCCGGGAGCTTCGAGATGGCCAAAACGGACCCAGATACGAACTGGATTATTGCGAGCTTCCAACACCATGCTGTACTGGCCAGTGAAATGAGCGCCTTTTCGATTAGACAATTTTGCACAATCGCATCTCTTTATGGCTTGACTCGGGGGAAATTTTGCTTGTTTCTTTGCCTCCAGTCGCTCTGCGCGCTTGGTGCCAGGCGATTTCGCTGACAACTTCTGCGCCCAGACGGCCAGGACTCCAGCGTCGCCCAGAGGCCGAGTGATGATAGTGATGATGCTTATGATGTCGTTATTGCTCGTCGTCGTCGTCGTCGTGCGCGCGGACTTTGCGGTGGCGCCGGAACTGCGCGGCGGGGGGGGGCGCCGCGCCATGCCCCCCCCCCCCCCTCCGCGCGCGCATGCGCGCGTGTGTGGCGGACGTAGGGCCACGATGCCGAGTCGTCTCTTGTTCGCTCCCCGAGGGTCGCTGACGCACTCGCTCGTGCTTCCTTGCCTTGGCGGAGGAGCAAGTGAGCGTCGCCAAAAAAATAGTTTGGCGAAGGACCCAACCAAATGCAGTTATGAGCACCGTCGCTGTACGCACCGCATTCGGAGGAGCTCCCTTAGGGCGACGAAATGTGCGAGGGGTTTGCCAACATTTTTTTGGTGGGCGCATGCGAAAGCAGCCACTCGGGCTGTTGGTGGACTTCCCTGTGGGGCACGAAACGCGTGAGAGGTGTGCTGGAATAGGTGCGGAGGGCGAATGCGAAAGCAGCCATTGGGGCCGTCGGTGGAGCTCGCTATGGTGCCGCGAAGCGCGTGAGGGGCGCGCCGAAAAAAAGGGGCGCGGTGGGCGCATGCAAACACAGCCACAGGCGCCTTCGGTGGAGCTCCCTGGTGGGCCTCGAAACGTGTGAGGGGTGTGCCGACATGGGTGTGCGAGACGCATGCGGGCGGCGGCGCTGGGGCCTTCGGTGGAGCTCCCTCTTTGGGGGCCACGAAACGTGTGAGGGATGTGCTAGAGTGGGTGTGCGCGACGAGTGCGGGCGGTGGCACTGGGGCCTTCGATGGAGCTCCCCATGGACCACGTACATAACGTGTGAAGGGTGTACCGAATTGGGTGTTCGTGACGCATGCGGGCTGTGGCCCTGGGGCCTTCGGTGGAGCTCCTTGTGGGGCCACGAAACGTTTAAGAGGTGTGCCGGGTTGGGTGTGCGCGACGCATGCGGGCGGTGGCACTGTGGCCTTCGGTGGAGCCCCTTGTTCGATTTCGAAACGTGTGAGGGGTGTGCTGACATGGGTGTGCGTGGCGCATGCGGGCGGTGGCCCTGGCGCCTTCGGTGGAGCTCTCATATGGGGCCACGAAGCGTGTGAGGGGTGTGCTGAATTGGGCGTGCGTGACGCATGCGGGCGGTGGCGCTGGGGCCTTCGGTGGAGTTAGTTCCCTTTGGGGCCACGAAGCGTGTAAGGGGTGTGCCGAAATGGGTGTGCGTGATCCATGCGGGCGGTGGCAATGGGGCTTTCAATGGAACTCCTTATGGAGCCACGCAACGTGTGACGGGTGTGCCGAAATTCGTGTGCGTGACGCATGCGGGCGGTGGCAGTGGGGCCTTCGGTGGAGCTCCCTATGAGGCCACGAAGCGTGTGAGGGGTGTGCCGAAAATGTGTGTACGTGATTCATGCGGGCGGTGGCCCTGGGGCCTTCGGTGGAGGTCCTTATGAGGCCACGAAGCGTGTGAGGGTGTGCTGAATTGGGTGTGCGCGACGCATGCGGGCGGTGGCAGTGGGGCCTTCGGTGGAGCTCCCTATGGGGCCACGTAACGTGTGAGGGGTGTGCCGAGATTCGTGTGCGTGACGCATGCGGGGGCCTTCGGTGGAGTTCTTAATGTGGCCACGAAACGTGTGAGGGGTGTGCCGGTATGGGTGTGCGTGACGCATGCGGGCGGTGGCGCTCTGGGGCCTTCGGCGGAGCTCTTCTAGGGGCCACGAAACGCGTGAGGGGCGTGCGAGTGGCGCATGCGGGCGGTGGAAGTGGGGCCTTCGGTGGAGCTCCTTTTGGGACCACCAAACGTGTGAGGAGTGTGCCAAAGTGACGGGGCTGACGGGGGGAGGGAGGGGGGGGAGGAGAGGGGGGAGGAGGAGGAGTGAGTGACGCGGGGCGTTGTCTCTTCAAAACGGAGACCCAACACAACAAGATGGTTGGGAAAAACGGCGTCGTCTGCGCTTACAATCGCGCGTAAACTGCCCGCGTAAGGTCGTGCGGAAGCGCCGCCCTCGTTTCCAATGCAGCATGCCGCGCCCGCGGCCAGCTCAAGGCCCTTTGTTTTCGTGGCTCAAGTGTGTGTGTGTGTGTGTGTGTGTGTGTACGTGTGTGCGTGCGTGCGTGCGTGCGTGCGTGCGTGCGTGGTTGTGTGTGTCGTGTGTGTGGTGTTTGTGTTGTGTGTGATGTGTGTGTGTGTTGTGTGTTGTGTGTGTGTTGTGTGTTTTTGTGTGTTGTGTGTTGTGTGTGTTATGTGTGTTCTGCGTGTTCTGTGTGTTCTGTGTGTTCTGTGTGTTCCGTGTGTTCTGTGTGTTATGTGCGTTCAGTGTGTTCTGTGTGTTCTGTGTGTTATGTGTGTCATGTGTGTTATGTGTGTTATGTCTGCTCTGTGATGTGTGTGCTGTGTGTGTTGTATGTGCTGTGTGTGTGTTGTGTGTGGTGTGTGTGTGGTGTGTGTGGTGTGTGTGTGTGTTGTGTGGTGTGTGTTGTGTGTGTTGTGTGTGTTGCGTGTGTTGTGTGTGTTGTGTGTGTTGTGTGTTGTGAGTGTGTTGTGTGTGGTGTGTAGTGTGTGATGTGTGTTGTTTATTGTGTGTTGTGTGTGTCTCTGTGTCTCTGTGTCTCTGTGTCCTTGTGTCCCTGTGCCTCGGTGTCTCTGTGTCTCTGTGTCTCTGTGTCTCTGTGTCGCTGTGTCTCTGTGTCGTTGTGTCTCTGTGTCTCTGTGTGTCTGTGTCTCTGTGTCTCTGTGTCATTGTGTCTCTCTGTGTCTCTCTGTGTCTCTCTGTGTCTCTCTGTGTCTCTCTGTGTCTGTGTCCCTGGGTCTCTGTGTCTCTGTGTGTCTGTGTGCCTGTGCCGCTCTGTCTCTGTGTCTCTGGGTCTCTGTGTGTCTGTGTCTCTGTGTCTCTGTGTGTCTGTGTCTCTGTGTCTCTGTGTCTCTGTGTCGCTGTGCCTCTGCGCCTCCGTGTCTCTGTGTCTCTGTGTCTCTGTGGGTCTGTGTCTCTATGGCGTTGTGGCTCTGTGGCTCTGTGGCTCTGTGGCTCTGTGTCTCTGGGTCTTTGTTTCTCTGTGTCTCTGTGTCTCTGTGTATCTGTGTCTATGTGTTTCTGTGTCTCTGTGTCTCTGTGTGTCTGTGTGCCTGTGTCTCTGTGTGCCTGTGTCTCTGTGTCTCTGTGTCTCTGTGTCTCTGTGTCTCGGTTCGTCTGTGTCTCTGGGTCTCTGTGTCTCTGTGTCTCTGTGTCTCTGTGTGCTTGTGTGTCTGTGTGTCTGTGTGTTTGTGTGTCTGTGTGTCTGTGTGTCTGTGTGTCTGTGTGTCTGTGCGTCCGTGCGTCCGTGCGTCCGTGCGTCCGTGCGTCCGTGCGTCCGTGCGTCCGTGCGTCCGTGCATCCGTGCGTCTGTGCGCGTGCGCGTGCGCGTGCGTGTGCGCGTGCGTGTGCGTGTGCGCGTGCGCGTGCGCGTGCGCGTGCGTGCGTGCGTGTGTGTGTGTGTGTGTGTTACTGTGAGTGAATGGGTAAGTGTGTGTGTGTGTTAGTGTGTGTGTTAGTGGTGTTTTAGTGGTGCGTTAGTGATGTGTTAGTGGTTTGTTAGTGGTGTGCTAGTGGTTTGTTAGAGGTGTGCTAGTGGTGTGTTAGTGGTGTGTTAGTGGTGTATTAGTAGCGTGTTAGTGGTGTGTTAGTGGTGGGTTAGTGGTGGGTTAGTGGTGCGCTCGTGGTGTGAAGTAGTGTGTTAGTGGTGTGTTAGTGGTGTGTCAGTGGTGTGTTAGTGGTGTCTTAGTGGTGTGTTAGTGGTGTGTCAGTGGTGCGTTAGATGTGGGTTAGCGGTGTGTTAGTGGTGTGTTAGTATGTGTGTTAGTGGTGTGTTAGTGGTGTGTTAGTGGTGTGTTCGTAGTTGGTTAGTGGTGTGTTAGTGGTGTGTTAGTGTGTGTTAGTGTGTGTTAGTGTGTGTTAGTGTGTGTTAGTGTGTTAATGTGTTAGTGTGTTCGTGTGTTCGTGTGTTAGTGTGTTCGTGTTTTCGTGTGTTAGTGCCTTCGTGTGTTAGTGTGTTAGTGCGTTCGTGCGATAGTGCGTTAGTGTGCTCGGGGTGTGTTAGTGTGTGTTAGTGTGTGTTAGTGTGAGTGTTAGTGTGTGTTAGAGTGTGTGTGTGGTAGTGTGTGTGGTAGTGTGTGTGTGTTACTGTGTGTTAGTGTGTGTGTTAGTGTGTGTGTGTGTGTCAGTGTGTGTGTGTGTGTTCGAGTGTGTGTTGGTGTGCGTGTTAGTGTGTGTGAATGTGTGTTAGTGTGTGTGTTTTAGTGTGTGTGTGTGTGTGTTAGTTTGCGTGTGTGTTAGTGTGTGTGCGTTAGTGTGTGTGTGTTAGTGTGGGTGTGTTAGTGTGTGTGTGTGTGTTAGTGTGTGTGTGTGTGTGTTAGTGTGTGTGTGTTAGTGTGTGTGTGTGTGTCAGTGTGTGTTAGTGTGTGTTAGTGTGTGTGTGTGTTAGTATGCGTGTGTTAGTGTGTGTGTGTGTTAGGGTGTGTATGTTAGTGTGTGTGTGCTAGTGTGTGTGTGTGTTAGTGTGTTGATTAGTGTGTGTGTTAGTGTGTGTTGGTGTGTGTTAGTGTGTGTGTGTTAGTGTGTGTGTTAGTGTGTGTGTGTGTGTGTTTTAGTGTGTGTGTGTTAGTGCGTGTGAGTGTTAGTGTGAGTGTTGACGTGTGTGTGTGTGTGAGTGTGTTAGTGAGTGTGTTTGTGTATGTGTGGGTTTGAGTGCGTGTTAGTTTGCGTGTGTGTTAGTGTGTGTGTTAGTGTTTGTGTTAGTGTCTGTGTGTTAGTGTGTGTGTGTGTGTTAGTGTGTGTGTGTGTTGGTGTGTGTGTTAGTGTGTGTTGGTGTGTGTGTTAGTGTGTGTGTGTGTTAGTGTGTGTGTGTGTGCTAGTGTGTTAGTGTGCGTGTTAGTGTGTGTGTGTGTGCGTGTGTGTGTGTGCGGCACCGGCGCGCGCCCGCAGGACCCGAGTGAGGCATCGGAGCGGCGTCGGCCCTGCGGCCCCTAAGGGGGGAACTAAAGGGGGCCCAGGGACGCACACTAAAGGGGGCCCTAAGGGGCCCTAAGGGGCCCCTAAGGGCCCCTAAGGGGCCCAGGGACGCACACTAAAGGGGCCCTAAAGGGGGAACTAAAGGGGCCCCTAAGGGGGGAACTAAAGGGGCCCCTAAGGGGCCCTAAGGCGAGGAACTAAAGGGCTGGACACGGATGCCGGGTCTCCGCAGATGTTTGCATGCTTTCCAGGTTTTCCCAGATGTTTCCCCAGATGTTTCCCCAGATGTTTCCCCAGATGTTTCCCCAGATGTTTCCATGTTTTCCCAGATTTCCCCAGATTTCCAGGTTTCCCCAGATGTTTCCATGTTTTCTGGTTGTTCGTCGTCCCCTCTACCTCCCATAATGTCCCATGTTTTCATTGGAATCGACCTTTCGTTGTATCGGTGCCATTTTGTTCCTCTTGAGGAATTAGCACGAGGGGGAAGGATCGCAGATCGAGGATTTTTTCGACGTCAGTTGCCTTTTGCAGGGTCTCTGCAGGCGTCCTCGTCGCCGCTGCTGGATTCGCCTAGGAATTCTTCACGCTTCGCGTATCCCCACCAGTACGAGTGGGACGGCAACGACCTGACCCCCCAGCAGGCCGCCTCCTGGTTGCGAAAGTGGGACAACGACACTGCTCAGAGACGGGCTGCTCGACTCACCCCCGTACAAAGGGGCCCTGGCGTCGAGCGCCCCGCTCTCGCCTCGCACTACCGCACGGGCCGAGAAATCTTCGTCAAAACGCACGCCATTCTCGGGGTGCGTGACACTGATGGGAGGTGGAAGGAACGCACGAAGGAAGTTGACGACGTCCTCTGGCGGAGCCGTAACCACATCTGGCAAACTGCTCCCCCCGTTCCCCCAGCTGCGGACCGAATCCTTGACGAGTACTTCCGGCACAAGGATCTTGGGCAGTTCCCGGACTCCCCCAACCCGCAGTGGGGCAGGATTGCCTCCCTCGTCTTGGGTCCAAGCGGCAGTGCTCCTGGGGTGGATGGAGAACCGTACGAACTGTACCACCCCGGGGCCCGTTTCGTTGTCTGCCTGCTCGCGCAAGCCTGGTACGCCGCTGACCTGAACCCAGATCTTATAGACCTGGTCCTAGGCCCTTCCATTGATCTGTTGGTCTGGATCGGCAAAAAGGCGGCCGCTGAGTTGCCCAACGACATGCGACCCTTGCAACTCCCCACCTGCCTACGGAGACTGCACGGCGCGACCATTGCCGACCAGCTTGGCCCCGTGATCGAACCCAGACTCAGCCCTAATCAAGCGGCCATCGAGGGGGACAGTGTGGTCCCAACACATCTGCCACTAACCACCTTGCCCTGGACCCGGTGCCCGACACAGAACCCGGGCCATCGTGGACAGCCCTACTGGGCGAGCACCAAGAGGCCGTGGACCAGTACATACAGAGCGCCACAAGATCCCTGGGCCCAGCCCCCAACACGGCCGTCCTCTTCTGCGACCAGAACAAAGCTTTCGAGCGCATACCCCTGCAATGGATGGGGCAGCTGACGGATCGTTGGCAACTCCCCAGCTGGCTTCTTCACTCAGTGGACGCCCTGGTCAGCAGCAGGAGCGTGCGCACCTGTAAAGGGAAATACAAGAGCAGGATAAGGAGGCTCCTCCGCTCCATCGGAATGGGGGTCACCGCCTCCCCGCTCCTCTGGTGCCTGGGCTATGACCCTCTCATCTGCGCCCTTGCAAACATCACGGGGTCGGATGACCCGAATTACGTGGACGACCTGGCCGCGCTACTAGGCGCCACAGCCCAAACACTCCGTGCTGGCATTGCGCTGCCGTGGCTCGCAAGGGCGGCCGGACTCCTGGCTGAAGCCCACAAGTGCAAGGGAATCGAGGCACCATGCAGGGTCGACGTCAGGCAACTCCTGGCAACTGCCCCCGTGGACTTCACTGACAATGGCACCACGACGACGGTCACGGGCCTTCCGGAGGCATTTATACTGGACATGATCAGACGGGTCGGAGGGCCGGACAGCGCCGCGTTGTGTACTCCCTGGAGCTGCCCCTGCAGGTGCAACTTCAAAACGGCGCTGGTTCCAGCCAGCAACCACGAGTGGTGGAGACGTGCCATGGACTACACCCCCTTCGGCTCGTCCGCTGTGCGGCCTCAGTGGCCCTACCTCGGCGCCTGCGTCGTATCTCGGGCTGCCGAAGGAGAGACCTCACCGCCCAGGGGCACCATGACCCGAGGACAGCTCGATGCTCTCGTCGCGGGCACTTGGGGCAAACCGCCCCCCAAACTCCGGGACAGAGCCATGGCCCTGCACCTGGCCAACATGTCGCCTCACAAAACTGCCCTTGCCTGGAATACCTATCTGATTGCGCTCATCCCCTACCCCTCGCATTACTCTCTCCCCGACACCGTTCATGAAAGGACGCTTCGTGCCCACCTTAGAGTCGCTCTCGGCCTGGCCTCTGCTTCCTGGATTCCCGACGACATTCTCACTGGCCTGGGCATCCGGTTCCAGGTCCCTGGCTGCCCCAAGTGCCCGGTCGCCACCTCGCGTGCAATCGCAGCCAGAGCCCACGTCCTCGACGACCTGTGGGGCCCGCCCCAGTCACGACGGAAGGCCGGGAGAAGGTGGAACAAACTTGCGAAATGGGCACGGGAATTTCCGCCCCGGCAAGAGCCCCTCAGACCCAGCTCCAAGGTTCTGACTGACTCCAGGGCAGCCGACTTACTCAATCGAGCGGTGAGAGATCCTCCCCGATTGCGGGCTCGCTACTTCGGTCGGGTGGTCTACGTCGCGGCCTGGTCGCAGCTACATGGACGCATCGTCAACAAATGGTTCACCGCAACCAGCGACGAGCGCAGATGGGCGCAGACAGATGGCGCAGAATGGTCTCTCCTGGGACACTGTGCATCCTTTACCGAGGCACACCACGTCCTCCGGCTTCTGGCCAACGGGCTACCCGGTCCTGCGCGACGGCGAAGCGTGGCAAACAGGATCCCCCACCAGCGCAGCTGCGGCGGACCTGCCAAGAGGGTTTGGCTCACAGCCGGCCAGCGAGACGACGGACAGGCCTGGTGTGACACCTGCCTTAGGCCCTGGAGCGGTGAGGCCGTCCTCTGGCCTCTCCTAGACGACGACGCCCTCCCCGAAGACCTGCGAGCACTTGCTGCCGAGTGAAGAAGGCACCATGCTAGCATTAGCGTCTCCATGCGGCAAGGACTCTACGGAGCCTGTCCACTCTGTGGCCTTGGAGAAGCCACAACCGAGCACGTGTGGAAAAAAACCAGAGCCCCGGGCCATCCCAGGGACCTGGCCACGGCGATGTGCACTGGAGGACAACACCAGAGGCTAGTCTGCCGACTGCTGCACCAGATCTCCTTCTGGTACTGTGTGAACTTGGACTGCGCCCCCATTGGCGCTGACGAAGCCGCCAGACTCATTGTCCAGGGTATCGCTGTCCCCGACTCCGACCTCCAGGACGACGACGAAGCTGATGATGACCTGCGCGAAGGGCAGCCGCCCGCCGCCCCGGCAGACGAAGCCGCAGTCTGGGCCCCTATGCTCGACCTCTGCCAGCTGTGCACACCCCAAGGGCCGCGCTTACGGCGCATCTGCGGCGCCGCCGGCCCACATCTTGGCAGACGAGCACCACGCGCCGGAGGGGAGATCCGGCGCCTCCCTATCACCACGAGAGCCACACTTAGTGGTGACAGGCTAGCAGTCCTCCAAGCCTGTGACCCCAGAGCGGGCTGGATGCCCCCTGGGCGGGGCTGGTTCCCATGCCCCAGGACAGACAGGGACCCCAGTGCCATCTGGATCAAAGCTTATTGCAGACTCTGTGACCAACGCACCCTCGTGCTCAGAGCCGGCAGGGACATGGGCGTTGGCGAAGAAATCACAGTCAGAGACTCCCCGCTCCCCGCCGCCGACTCTACCCAATGGCCTTACGAGCTTACGTTCGACGGGGGGGCGCGCCGAGTCGGAGAAGGGGACAAGGTCTCCGGTGTGGCGGCTGTTCTTTGGAGGCATGACCCACGCCGCGGCTACCCGCGCGTCGTAGCGGTCGCCGTGGTGGCCCTCCCAGGCTGCGACGACGCACAGACGGCCGAGGCCTCTGGGTGCAGAGCTGGCCTCGCCCTGCTCCCTCACGTTGAAGACGCGCTCCGTGGCGCCAGAGTGGCTGGCGACAACCTGGCTGCCATCCGATACGGGGCCGGCACTGGACGCCTATCGGCGGCTCCATCTGGCACAACAAATGGACTTTGCCCTCCGGCAAGCCAGTGAGTCGGGATGGGCCCTCACATGGCAGGCGGTGCGACGTCGGCTCAACAAAGCGGCCGATCGCCTCGCGACACTATGGGTCTTTTGGGCCAGCGCCCTCAGACACGCCGGTGATCATGCGGTCACCACCTGGGTCGTCTGGGAAAACACCCATCGCTCCCCTCCTCCTCTTTTCCCCGCCGCCGGAGTCGACCTCTGCGACTTGGACCAAGTCGCCCTGTTCGTTGACGCTCTCGAAAACCCCCCTCCTCCTCGCCCCCCCTGATCGCTCCCGGTCCGACACACCAAGGTCACTACAGCCCGCAGCCTTCAGCTGCCTCCCTGGGTTACGACTGGGCGCTCCCTGGGACCGTGCCCAAGAACAACCAAAGCCCCACCCGACGTTGGCCCTCGTGCCTGCCACACTGTGAGGACGGACCGCCATTCAGATTGGGCACACGCGTTTTCCTTGCTCGGCACTGTCCCTGGATGCGTTGGGTTTTCGCGCCACTGGCGCGAGATCTGCCAGGGGCCCGTGGATGACCCTCAGCACATCCTAAGCGACAAGCACTACGACATGTCGCAAAAGCGCTACAGCGACGGGTGGCCCGACCCAAACACCTTTGTCACCCCTGGGAACCTGTGGGGCATGTGCAGTGGGTCGACCTGGGATTCAAATCACCGTGTGCATATCGTGCGAAGGCCCTGGCCAGGCTGGAGGCCCGTCCAACCCGTGGTATCCCAAGACGGCGCGCGCTCACCCCCTGGTCTCGTGATTCCGGAAGACGCGCTGCACGCGCCCACCACCTACCCTCTCTGGGGCGACGAGCCGACGTACAATTGCCCTGGAGGCACCAGATCCGACCCAGAGCACGTGAGGTCGCACCTGATGGACACGCGCGTGCGGACGGGCGTCAGACAGCCCGACGTTGGCGGAGGGGCCAACGCGCTAGCAAAATCGTCCGTCGGATCACTGCCTGGCGCACCTGGGCTGCCCGCAGCCGCCTCGAGTGGACCTTTGCCTCCGCCCCCGCCGCCCTGCCCTCCGCCCGCCTGGGGCCAGCCCAGCCAGCAGCGAAGAGTGATGCTGGCAAAGGAAGAGGATACATCACCAGCAGGCCCGTCGGAGCAGCAGCTGGACGATTCGTTGGCACTCCAAGCGGCCGCCGACGCACTTAGTCCCTACTCTGTGCCCCTGGACTCTCCGCACTCCCGAGTCCACCCCAAGGCGGCGCTAGGGGACCTGCCCGAGGCCGTTCGGCTCCCCTCGCAGTGGCCTTACTCCCTCCAGGATCGTGGACAGACACTTCGGAGGATCGCCCGGGTAGAAAGCCAAGCGTCGGTCGAGACGGTGGACAACAGAAAAGACTCCACACGCGAAGACCTGGCCAGGAAAGGCAACTGCGCGCTCGGCGTCCGCGTCACCAGGATCGACGCCAACTCGGACTTGAGCGACCTGGACACCTTCCGGTTACGCAACGCGCTGGAGCTCCCAGAGGGTAAGGAACTCTACCCACTGGAGTGGCCCTCTAAGTACAAAGTGGCATCCAGGACCCAGGAGGGAGACAAGGAAGGCAGAGAACTGCACATTTCTGTCACCGGCCCCACAGTCGTCAAAATTGCTGACGTCACGCCCTGGTGGCCCCCCTCCCTGGGCGGTGCCATTCACCCAAGAGACGCCCAAGTGCTCGGCCTCAGCCCGACCACCAGGTACCCGTCCGACAGATGCATAGTGCTGTGCAACAGTGGAAAGTGGGGGCCATTCCACGAAGACGAAACCAAGGCGAAACGCCCCCCAAACGACGACGTTCCCTGGTACCGAGTGGACGAGGCCCCCTCCGACATCCAGTTCTGGCGCCAGTGTTGGGCTCTCGACCAGATCTACTACCTCCGGCAGAATGCCGCGGATCTGTTCGCCCGCGCGCTGTCTCCCCTGACTTTCCTCTTAGCCTTCTTGCACGCCCCCCGAGCCGACCGACTTGCGGCCAACGACCTGCGGCGCACCAGCACAGTAGACTCGAAACTGAGGGCCAGGGCTGCCGTCACCCTGGACTGCGACGTCCCCGACGCTGACCTCACTCAGGCTGTCCGATGTGGCCTTCTGCAGCAGGTGCCGCCGCTTCCCCTGGGTTTGTCGGCTTTCTCCGACGATGAGATCTCGGACGCGACGGGGTCGGTCTTCCAGAGGGTGCGCCCCGCACCCAGTCTGGCGACCTTCCGCGAAAGGGTGGACAGACACAAGCCAAACAACGACGCGATCAGGGCCCTTCAGGCCACCTTGCATCACTACGCCGTACTGGTGCACGGACCCCCCGGGACAGGCAAGACCACCTTTTTCCGTCGCCTGCCTGGACATGTGGGGATGCTGCCTACGTCCGGGACAAGCAGTCGCGTTGGCAGCCGGTTCGAACACGGCGGTAGACCAGCCCGCCTTGGCAATGTCCGAAGCGCATCAGCAGCGTCGTCTCGATCCCGACACGGGGTTCCCTGGGAAATCCGTGCGCCTGGCAAGGAAGGAGCGTGTCAACGAGGGACTCGTGGACCTGACACCAGAGGGCCACTACAAGAACGCCCACGGAGAGTTCCCGTTCCAGGACGGGGACAAGAGCCCGGATTTCAAGCCCTACAAGGCTAGCCTGCTTCGAGATGCCAGGGTGATCATGTCCACACACGAGGCGGCCGAAGCCCTCGGACAGAAAGACAGTCCTCACATTGTCCTCCTGGTAATCGATGAAGCTTGGCAGGCCACGGAGCTTCATGCGCTCATGTCGATGGTAAACTTGATCAACAGCGGCGGAGCCCTGGTACTGGTGGGCGACCCGAATCAGTTGCCCCCTACGGTTCTCTCCAAGCTTGCCAACGACCTGGAACTTTGTGTCAGCATATTTGACAGGATGTGTCACGCACTCCGCGGCCAAGATACGGCTGTGGTCCACCTGTCGATCTGCTACCGGATGCATCCGCAGCTACTCGCCTTTCCGAACGCAGCCTGCTACGGCAAGGGCATGACGACTGGCATCATGGACCCGCTCAGGGACAGGCCCATCGTTGGAGGCATCCCATGGAGAGACATCACACCCTGGGAACCCGGGCGACTGACTGAACTGGCCAACCTCACCGGTTCCGACGAGGCCGACCTTCGCGCGACCCTCAAGCAATTGTATCTTCCGCAAGACGGAGACAAGCACCGTTTCCTGCTGGTCGACACACCCTCCTGGGAAGTAACGTCTAGCCTCCAGCCAGGCTACGCCAACCTCCCCGAGGCAGCGCAGGCCGTGGACATCCTGCGGGCACTCCTGCCCGAGCTCGAAAAAGGCACCACCGTCAGAATCGTCGTCGGCTACCAGCTCCAGACGGCCATCCTCACGGACGGCTGGCCTCAAGGCCCCCGCCACCTCTGCGGTGTCCTGCGGAATTCAAAGGGTGGCAAGGGGAAATCAGGCAAGGGAAAAGGCAGTGTTGTTCGCGACGGACAAGACATCCCTGGCCCTGGAGCTGACCCCCAAGGGCACGCGGTGGACGATCACCGATGGGAAACCGTCTTTCGGGAGGACCACAACGCCCACACAGCCATCGGCGCTGCCATCCCTGGACTCAGGCAGGTTGCGGGAAAGCACATGAAGAGCGGGGCTCTCAAGCTCACCACCATCGGCTCCAGCCAGGGTGGTGAGGCAGACATCGTAATCGTACTGACCACCAGGAGCAACGGGAAGCACAATTGGGGCTTTGTCGACGACGCCAAACGCCTGAACGTGGCAATCACTAGAGCCAAGCGGAATATCCTGATGTTGGGAGACGGGCGCATGTTCGCCAATGCCACCTGGTCCCAGCTGCGTGTGCTCTCTGAGTACGGACGCTTGACCCGCCTCTGGGTCCGATTCGGGGGCGGCGCACCTGCTGGCCACAGGAGATCCCCGGTCATAGACGAGAGCTTTGACCCACTGCCCGACCTCGCCACCTGGGCACCGTCCCCCGTCGCCTGGAGCTGCGATGCAAAGGGAGAGGACGGGCGAAATGAGCTCGATGCGGCCAAAAGGAAAGCCCGCGACGCCCAGGCGAGCGGCTTCGCCGAGCGCTACAACACTCCGCTGGCCGAGGACTTCGACTGGGACTCCCTGGGTAAGCTCATCTCGGCCGGCCTCAACGAGATCCTCTCGACGCCTGCCTTCCACGTGCTCATCTATCTGGTGGCGGGGCTACACCCGCACGAGTTCTCGCTGGCGGAAGCACCGCGACAACCTGGCAGACTCGACCGCAAGGCTTGGTCGCACCTGGGCTTCCTGTTCGACATGTCCCTGGGTCTAGACGCGACCAATCTAGTCTACAACATGCTCTGGGCAGCCATTGTGTGGACACTCGGCCTTGGCACTCCCTGGGATGACGCAAACCACGCAGTGCACGACGACTCCCTCCCCCCGGTGCCGCACGTCAAAGGACGGCGTGTAACGCTCTGTGGTCGACGCCAGTGCACCCCCAAGGGGCTCTTCCGGCAGGTTCCCCAGGCGTGGAGTGCAGCAGCCAAGGATTGCTGCAGACACAGGAAGCACCCTGGAATGGCTGGCCGACAGGAGATTCTCAGCGGCGCCCCCGACGACCCAAAGTGGGACCAGCTCCGGAAGGAAATTAAAGACACCGATGGCCTCCCCATGGAATCCAGCAAGACCGGGTCGCTCTTGGTCGTCATGATGTTAATGGTCCGCGAGCCACGCGTGTTCTTGTGGCCTTTCCCTCACGCAGAGCAGGCTGGGGATGTGATCGAAGCCATCCTAGGCTTCTGTGTCCCATGGCAAGAAGCGCACCGAGGGTTCCGGCACGACTTCGCAAGAACCTGGGGACTCACGCTGGACGACCTGGCCGACCTCCACGGTCGCATCGAGGCAATCCTGCCCCACATCTCCAAGCTCGTAGCGGTGGCGCACCACCACCCGGACGCGCAGGCAGCTGGCTACCCGCCGACCTGGAGTGAAATGGACAGGCAGGACTTTCAGCTGAAGGCGCCGATGCTCGCACCGCTGCTCGGTGTGCGCGCTTCACGTCGCGCTCGCGGGCTCTGACGCCTCCCTGGGTGACGACGATCGGTGTGCTGGGCTCGCCTACATTGGCGGCGGATTCGCGCTATCCAACACCGACCTGAACGCCCCCTTGCCGTCCGCCCCCGCCCCAGGCACCAAGCAGGACCCTCTACGCATTCCCGACGACAGGCTGACAGCCGAACAGAAGAACGGCAGGTTCAAGTGCGACAGGTGCGGTAAGGACCAGCTACGCTCCACAGAAGGCACGTGGATATCAGACGACACACGCCTGATGGTAGCACAGAACCGGCCCCAGGCCTACCTCGACGGTACAAACATGGGGTGGCACAGCGAGATCTGCTGGATCCGACACCTGGAGGACCAGGGCATCCCAGCACCAACCGGCGCAACAGTAGCGGACAAGGTCAAGGAACACGAGCAGCAGAGGATCGGTGCCGCAAGCGACCAAAAGGCGGATGCCCTCCCCTCTCTGGGTCACCTCCCACTTGGCTTTGGATGCAGCCCCCAGGCGGACACGAGATCGCTGTCGGACCTCATCATGACGCCGGCGGGCATGCAGATCCCTGAGCGCGCCAACACCACCATTCCCATCCTACGGGTCAGAGATGAGCGGTTCGGCCTCAAAGCTGCGGAGAACAAATTCTACCCCGCACGGTGCGACACATGCCCCCCAGGGGCACCGCTCCTCGTCTGGAACACCGGAGCACCTCCCCTGGGCTGCTTCATATGGAAGCCAGCGGAGGGGGTAGGGGTTCCCGAGCAAGCTGGGCTGCCTCCCATCGAGCGGCGAGCCATAGCCTGGTGGGAGCGCAACTGGAACGCCACTTGGTGCTGCCGACGTTGCCTGGTCCCCGTATGGAACATCGGTCCTGCAACCCTGGACCACATCCTTGATAGAGACTACAGGGCGCTGTACCCAGCCGAGGCCCCTGTCCTCCCAACGCTCAACAGCCAGATAGTAGCGGAGGTGCCAGTGGACATTTTCAGTTCTCTTCCATGGATAGGCGCTGACGCCAAGGCCCAAGATCGCTTCGCCAAGGCTGGAGCGGCAAACCCTCCTGGGTCCAGCTCCTCGGGTGGAGCGGCCCCCGCGGCCGAGCAAGCCCCCAGGACTCTTGCACAGCTCATGGAACTCCTGCCAGAGCTGCCAGTCCCGCAGGGGCCGCTCCTGGACAGCAGGGACGTCAACAACCCCACGCTGAGCCCAGACGACCCCAGGAGCGGATCGGGCAGCGGAAACGTGGTTGTTCAGCGACTCCTGGTAACCTACCTCCGGGACTTCCACCCTGGACTGGACTACACTTGGCGACAGTTCTGTCACGGCCATCGCGACGGCAGCATCCCAGAGCCTACGAACGAAGAAGCTTCCTGGCCAGTCGGACGGTTGACGGAGTTTCTCAGGACGGCGCACGGCGAATGCATCTCGAAGGATTGTTCCCCGCTCAACCAGCCCTGGGAAGGCAAACGGCTGGCCGCCGCGCGGGTCGTCCCCCACCTCACCAACTGCGAAAAACACAAGGAGTCCTGGGAGAAGCACGCCCTGGCCCTCGCCCCGGCGAGTGGCTTCAACCCCGTCAGACACGAGATGGGCACGCTGACGAGTTTCCTACTCAGCCTCAGCGCCGACGCCCTGGCCTCGGCAACCATCACCTCCCTTGCCGAGTCGCACGTGCAAACAATGAGTGAGGACAGACCAATCACCTCTTCTGCGGCCGGTGCAGACAACCCCTTGGGTACGAAAGACGACGACACGCGTCTTGGCAACCCGAATGTGCCTGACCACGCTGCCAAAGACGAGGACGGTGAGGACGAAATCCCTCCTGCTGAACAAGCGGATTCAGCCGACTATGGATGCCTCCAAGAGTCTCCTCCTCTTGGATCCTGTACGGGCTCGGCCACGGAGGTCGACGACGATGGCCCCAGCGACAAGGCGCCCCAGCAGAGCCCAACGGCAGACAGCACGGAAGCCAGCTCCGACCGCGACCCGATAGCCGCCTGGGGTGGCCCAGCAAACACCGACCAAAATGCCAGTGGAACCAGGGGGCCAGATCACGACGAAGTCGCCCGCGACAGGGGTGATGCGCAGGGTCGTCGTCCCCCACTACGTAACCCACAGGCACCTGGCCATAGGCTTGCCTACTCTCGATCAGCGGAGCGACACACACTCAACCAGCTGACCGACTCCCATGGAGGCCCCATGTACAAGGCCTGGTTGGGCTCCGTGGACTTGGAGCCCCTCGGAGAGCCACCCGCCAAGCGCATCGCCAGACACCAAACGGAGTTGGGTGGAGTATTCTGTGCTCTGTGGACGGCCTACACACAAGGCATTCGGCTCCCTGGGTCCAGGGAACCCAAGTCAGACCCGAGGCTGCACTCGGACGCGACCATCAACAAGTTTTTGGAGGACTGGAAGGTTTGCGGATACAACGCCTACTTGATGGACAGGAGGTTCAACTTCCGCATCGATTGGGCAACAGTGCGGGCCGAGTACCTGCGCCACACACGGCCCGATGGCACGGGCAAGGGCAACCACCAGCAGAGCAGCTGGCGCGAGCGGGCGACAAGCTCCTGGGACGCCTGGGGCACCTGGTAGAGTGACTGGAGCGCTGGCTGGCACGACGACCGTTGGCAGTCGGGAGGCAAGCGTGGTGGAGGCAGGCCCGACGAACGTGGGGAGAAAAAGGCAACGATGGGGCGATTGAGCTCCCCTCCCACCCATCCCATCACCTAAAGGGACAGGTATATCGACCGTGCTTCACACTTCGCGCAGCCTTCAGCTGCCTCCCGGTGCTCTCTCAACCCGTGTGGCAGCCGTGCTGCCTCCCTCCCTGGCACACGCACTTCCTGCCTTTGGACCCAAGCGTGTCGACCAGCAATACCATCTGCATTGCAGCGCGGGGGAGTGCTGCGTGCAGACCCTAGTTGGCCCCTGGCCCCGCTGTAGTTGTTCTCACTTCTGGCCCGGGCGGATCCGCCCCCGGCCGCGCGGCTTCGTGACCGACGGAAGTGTTCCGCCACGTCTCAGTCCCGAGTCGCGCTTATAATCCTTGGGTTTCTCTCTCAAGAACAGCAGCCTTCAGCTGCTCCTCGGACACCAGACTCGCTTGGCGGCATCCCGCCGCCCTCCCTGGTACGTGCACTTCCTGCCTTTGGACCCAAGTGTGTGTACCAGCAATGCCGTCTGCATTACAACACCACGTGTTGCGTGTGGTCATAGTGGCCCCAGGCCCCGCTGTAGCTGTTTTCACCTTGCCAGGCTCGTCCCGGCCCGCGGCTCTGCGTCCGACGCAATGGTGGCTTCGCCTCGTCACACCCAGAACCGCGCTTCTACTCCCTGGGTTTCCCCAAGTTACTTCGGCCTTCAGCCGCGCTTCTCCACCTTCCCTGGGAGCGACCCTGGGCGTGGACTCATCGTCAGTGGGTCTCACGTTGTTCAGGCGATCTTGTGACGTGGGTCGCCCCGCCGCGACGGCGGAATTCCCGCCCGGTCCGCTGAAACCGTACTCTGACTGAGTCGCAGGCGTGCTCCCGCACATGACTTCACAGCCTTGCAGCGGTTGGCCCAGGCGTGCTATTCAGTGGCTAGTGGTGCACCGCTCGCCGCGAGGGTCTGTGCGCACTGACGTCACCCCATCGTCGCTCCCACGCTCAACCTGGTTGAGCGGCCACTCCCTGGGACTTCGTGACTACGGATTGCTTGTGCTGCAGTGGGTATGCGGCAGCGTAGCTTTCTCTGAGCGCCTGTTCCTCTTACTGGCCCCTCTGCGTGGGTGGAGAGCCGCTCTTTGTTTGTCACTTAGTTGCTTCCTGGCACACGCCCCGTCACCCTCGATTGGCCGACGTGTCTCTCTCTCAAGGTCGGGAGCAGGTGTACCCCCGCACTGCGTCACATCATGTCGTTGATCTCTCGCGTGCAGACGCATCCCTCCGCAGTTGTTCTGAGGTTGACTCCGGTTGTCTATGACTTCAGGCGTGCCCTGTCAGCCGCTGGATGCGTTCTCTGAAGCTGCGACGGCTCGCTGGCGCTGTCAGAAACTCTTCTCCCTGCTGGACGACGTCAGCTCTTTCGCCTACGGTCTCGCTCATACCCGACAGACACCCTGGGCTCTCTGACAACTTTCTTGCACGGAGACTGATTCCCACTACCATGTGATTGTCGGACCGACACGATCCATGACTGGGGATGTGCGTCGCGCCATTTTGGCTGCGTCCTCCCTGCTTCCTGGGTGGTTGTTCCCTTCAGACTCCCTGGGCTGCAGTTTGCACCGCCGCCTGATCCGCGGCCCCCGCGCGCGCCCGGCTAATTCGTCACGGCCGCAGCCCGACCGTGACCCGCCGCCGCCGGCGCTTCCGCCTGCGGCTGCAAAAAAATTATCCCCACCAGTCTGGTTGGTTAATTCGCATACCTGGTGATCCAGCTCCCATGGCACTCGCACGTTTGCAGCTTCCTGGCCGCCCCAGCAGCTTGCAGTCCCCACCCCCAGCGCTTCTGCACAGCTTCGGCGCAGCTGCTTCCCCCGGCGGTAGGTCCTCCTTCGCTCCGCGCGCGCGCTGGCAATTAGTTCCGCTCGTAGCCCGAGCCGAGTCGACTCGCCGCTGGCGCCTTCGCCTGCGGCTGCGACAAAAAAGTATCCCCACCAGTGTTTTTGGCCAGTATGGTCTCCTGGTAGCTGTTGCAGTGTACTAGTGGTGGTCTTCCTGGCCACATCCTGGTACCACCCCCGCGCCATGTTGGCTGTGCCCCAACCCTGGTTGGTTAATCGTGCATGTGCGCGCTCCTGGGCCTGGTACCTGGCAGCTGCAGCCCGCACCCCCCCTCACGCCGGCCCGCCCGCCGAGGTGCTGCTTAGGTCGCCGGCCCGTCGGCGTTAGGCAATTTGGCTATTGCGCGGCCCGCTCGGACCTTACTCGCCGCTGGCGCTCTCGCCTGCGGTTGCGACGCAAAAAAAATATCCCCACCAGCCCACTTAGAAACTCGACCGATGAGAGCTGACGGGAAAAGAGACGAAGAGACACATCTCGTGAAACAAGGCGGGCAACCAGAGCGAACACTGATCTCGGAGCAAAGGGGTGGCATTGGAGGGCCTCTTCGGGCCATTCCTGGGGCCCGTGTGGGGACGATGGAAGGAGGAGGAGGAAAAGGAGGATCTGGACGCCCGAGATGGGCACGGAAAGAATGGGTACGATGCCCAACAGCAGTTCTTGTTCATTCTGAACAGGATTCGCTGTCCACGCCGCCGCGGCCTGTGTCCATTCGAGACAGAAGGCCGCCTGCCCAACAGCGGCCGCTGTTGGTTTGGGACAACATGTGTTGTTGGGCATTGTACCCAGTATTTCGGTACCCATTTCGGGTGTCCAAAGAGGAGGAGGTGGAAAACGAAGACGACCACGACCACGACCACGACCACGACCACGACCACGACCACTACCACGACCACGACCACGACCACGACCACGACCACCACGACGACGAGAAAGAAGAGCAATTGGAAAAAGGAAACGATGAGGGTAAGGATGATGACGAGGAGGAGAAGGAAGAGGAGGACAACGAAGACCAGGCCAGAGCCCTCAAAATCGCCTCTTTGAGCCCTCTTGGGTCTCTTTTGGTGTATCTTGGAGTCCTCTTGGGGATCTTATGGAGGGTCATGGGTCCCTCTTGGGGCCCTTTTGGGTTATTTGGGGCCCTCCTGGGCCTCTTGGGGCCATCTTGGAGGCGATCGATTAAAGAAGGGGGGGTCCTCAATGTTGCCCTCCCCCAGGGGCTTAAAATCGCCTCTTGCGGCGTGCTTGTGGCGCTCAGGGGCCGATCTTAGGAGCTCTAGGGGCTGCCTGGGCGACCTCTTGAGCACCTCTTGTGCCTCTCTTGGGGCCATCGTGAGGCCTCAACAGCGCATCGCAAGCGAAGCGGCGATACGGCAAACATCATGGGTTTCCCAGGTTGTTGAATGATGTTGGCCTCTGGGGGGGGTCCTGGGGGAGTCCGAGAGCATTGGGAACCATCTTGTGGCCCTCGTCGGGCCTCTTGGAGCCATGTCGTAAGCTATCTTGAACCATCGCCGGCTATCTTGAGCCATCTTGGAGGCCATATGGGAGCATCGGAGGCCCTCTTTGAGCAATATTGGGCCCTCTTGGGCGATCTGCCCGATCCCGCCCCCCCCCAACAAAAAACACCTCAGCGAGCGGGGCGGAGGCAAACCTCCCGGAAAGGAAGCGGTGTTTGGAGGAGGAGCGCAAGAACTCGCTCGACCACCTTAGCCCGAAAGGCTGGTGGGGTTACGGTAAGCCCGCGCCCCCAGACGGGTCCCAGGCTCGGCCCCGGAGGCAGGAGGCCAGGACCTCCGACGTCGAGTGTGCTCCCAGCCTTCCTGTGTTGGGTTCTCGTTTTGGATCGGGCACTGCGGTCTCCACTCCGTGCTTCCTGCCCGCATCCTCCTCTTCTGGCCTTATCCTCCTCCTCCTCCTCTTCCTCCTCCTCTCCTTTTCGAGTAGAGCACTGCGGTCGCACACTCCTCCAGCCTCCTCCCTCCTCTGTTCCCTTTCTGCCTCTCACCTCCTCCTCTCCAGTTCTTCTTGCCAGCCAGCCTCTCCTGTCCTGTCTGCCAGCCTGGCTCCCACCTCGCCGTCCTACTTGACCTCACCCCATCCCTCGGGGGGCTGCGATCTGCGAAACGGTCGCCACTTTCGAGGGCTGCTGGGGGGGAAGGGGGGGCAGCATGGTGGGTACCGGGCGCAGATTCAAATTGGACCTCGCCAGCCTTGGGGGGGTGCGAACTGCGAAACTGTCGCCACTTTCGAGGGTTGTTTGGGGGACAGCATCGTGGGTACCAGGCGCAGCTTCAGATTAGGCCTCGCCAGCCCTGGGGGGGGTCGGCGATCTACGGAGCTGCTGCCACGGCTGAGGGGTGCCTGGGCGGCCAGCATGGTGGGCACCAGCCGCATATTCAGTCTCGACCTCGCCATCCTGGGGGGGGGGTCGGCGATCTACGAAACAATCGCAACTTTCGAGCGCTGTGGGGGGGGGGGGGCGGAGCGTCCACCGCCGCCATCCAACCAAGACCTTCGGGCTGGCCCTGTCGCGGGGCCCGGCCAATGATGGGTTTAATCGCCGAAAAGGTTCTAAGCTGGCAGTGCCAGCAGGAGCACACAGTCGAAGCCGATGGAAAGGATAGGCAACATGCCCCAAGGGTACCCTCGCATGCGTGCCTCTTTGGTCCATCCTTGGCAACTTTCGATGGCCCGCCGCGCTCGAAGAAGCTGCAACACGGGCGTCCAAGGGGCTTGCATCCGCAGCGTGGATCTTTACATCAGTTTTGACTGTAGTCCTTCGCAGCGCCCGTCCAACGATGAGTTTAATCGCCGAAGCCGATTCTAAAGTGGCAAGGCCAGCAGGAGCAGATGCCACACACGTTTTCCCTTGGGCACGCCGTCACGTGCGTGCGCCCGTGTCACTTCAGGTGGTCTGATCCCTTTCGCTATGCTTGAAGAGCTTTCTGGGGCACGGCTCTGGTGTGCTGCTGTCCACACCACGGTAATGACGCCGACTGGAGATTTTGCCGCGGCGCCGAATGCGCGCGGCTTTTTTTCGCTTCCCTCTTGTGAACTGAGCTGTCCTTGTTAATCTGGCTTTTCCACTTGCAAAAAGGCGTTTGTCGCATCAGAGGGCCCAACCTCGGTCAGCATTCATATGTTCGTGGCATGTGTTATTGCTCAGGCTGGGCAGCCATAAAGAAAATGGACCTGCTCAGCATATGTTTGGTGATTGGCTACATGTATTCGTTGCCTGACGGAATGATGCAGTAAGAGCCTGGAGATTGGCAGAGATATCGCCACAGTGACAGGAGTCATCCCAGCCGTTTGAGAACTGTCGGCAGACGTGTGCCGTGAAAAGCACATGGCCATACCATGTCAAGATGATATGAAGGGATGATGCAGGAGGCGGGGGAGGGGGCCAGACTCTTCGAAAGTCGAGTGTCTCCGACCTTCGATCTTCGATCAGATTCCAAGACCGTCGGGCACTTCCGAACATCACGCGCCCTCGAAGATGCCCGCACACCCGCCTTCTCCCCCCGCCCGCCCCCTGCCCCCATTCCCCATTATCCAGTCAGCTACATTTTGTGAGTAGCACGACGTGCGGTCGCGGGTCAGCACATCGGAAGCGTACACGCACGCACGCATTCGCGCGCGCACACGCACGCGCATGCGCACGCGCTCTGGATCGGGCTCGGGCTCGGGCTCCTGCTCAAGCTCGCGCTCGGGCCTGGGCTCGGGCCCGCGCTCGGGCTCGGACCGACGCCCGGGCCTGTGCACGCGCACAAGCGCAAGCGCACAAGCGCACGCACGCGCACGCGCGCGCGCGCACGCGCACGAGCACGCACACGCATGCACGCGCACGCGAACTACCCCGGTTTGAGAGCGAGGCGTGACTACAGCGCGAGGGCCCCAGGCCCCCCGGCCTCCGCCCCCAGAGTCGCAGCGCACCCCCCCCCCCCTGTCAGTATGTCTTGAGGCCCTGAGCGGGGTGAGGTTCCAGCGCCCAAGGCTTGATCGTGAATGCTGGCTCCAGCAGCGTATGCCGACACGACGGGTGGGTTCCAGCACACAGTTTTTACGAGGGGCTGATTCCAGCAGCCCACGGCGGGGGTCCCAGTAGTGGAGGATGACGATTACTAAATGACCGGGGGTCGTGTTCACGCTGCGGCGCCCAAGACGACGATTAGAAAAAACCGGCCGCGGGCTGGAAAACTATTTTTGAATAGTTCGCCTCCAGTCAGAAAGTTGTGGAGAAATAGCAGAAAACTATGTGTTTAATCGTTCCCTCCCATTTTTTTATCAATCGTCATCCCGCGTTACCCACTCCAGCAGACCATGCGGACCGTGCTGGCCAGAGCAGGGGTGGGCTGTCGTCTTGCACGGGTAGAGCTCGAGCGACCCGCGCCCAAAGCCACGAACTCGCTCACGGTGCGTCTGACATTCCACCGGCAACTTCTCCGCCCCATTGCAGTCCCCTGCCACCCGCCTCTTTCCCCCGCTTCCAGGTGCGCCCCCCGCGCGGGGAGCCAGCCGCAGTGGAGCGCAAGCACGAGGGACAGAAGGGGTGAGCTCGTTCTGTGTGACCGGATACCTCTGTGAAGCCAGGGAACGGGAGGAGGGGGGGAAAGGGGGGTGGGAAAACGGGGGGGGGAGCAATGGCGAAGGAGAAACTCACTCTCCACGGCGCCTTGCGCTGCACCTTCGCCTCCTGGATCGCAGCCAGTCGGGCTTGGCGCCGTCGGGAAGGGGGAGGGAGAGGAGGGAGGGGGAGGGGCGAGGGGGGAAGAGGAAGGGAGGGGAGGAGAGAGCATCGGCGAGGAGCAGGTGTACCGATGCCGAATTCACCTCGGCCTCGCTGAGCCTTCTCGGCCTTGCTGAGGACTTTCGGGATGAAACCCTCGTAAATGATCCTGAGACTGTGGTGTCCGCGGCGAGCACGGTGCAAGACGCCGTAGACGGGAATTGTTGCGGGGAGGTGTGGATGCAGACTTCCGGTGGGCATGCCCGAGCGGGTGCGGCTGCCGGCATGCGGAGAAGGAACGGCTTCCCACGAGGAGCCCCCAGTGTCTGTGGGCGCAGCGGATCGCGCAGGCCTGCGACCCAGTGTCGCGGAGGGTACTGAAGGTCCCGCATGCGATCGTGCCGAGTGAAGAGAGCGGGCAGCGGTACGCGCATGTGAGCAGCGTGTTCCACCACGGCGAAGGATACCACCTGGGCCACAATGCCGCGTGCTGCCGAGCCGAGGATGGCGTCGGAGCGCAATGGGAGATGCGGGATGACGGCGCGGCGTGGCCGAGCTCGCCGCCTTCAGACGCGGGTGCGTGGAAAACCGGACCGGCTCGTCGGTGCACGCGTTGATGCAGTTCTACCCGCGTGGAAGCGTCGGCCGCGGCGGAAGGGGCGCGCAGGCGAGCGTGGGGGCTTCGGGGGAAGGGGCCGCGGCGAGAGGGCTGCGGCCGACGTCGGGTCAGGCGGCAAAGCGAAGAGTGGCGGGGCGCCCGCGGTTCGCATCCTGCCAGGCGACCTCCTGGCGCCTGTCCGCGAGCTCTCCGCGACGCCCATTTTTGATGTTCGCGCTCGGAGCAGGTGGCGGGGCGAGCGTGGGCGCCAGGTGCGTGCGATATCTGCACGGGGGGGCGCGGGTTTGCGCCGCCGGAGCCGGTCGGCAATCTGTGGGGAGGGGGGGGGGCGACTCCGCGGCCATCAAGCTTGGCATCGCTCGGACGCGTGCATTTTTCCTTCGGCGAGGACCATCGAGGAGCATCCTTGATCAGCTGGCGAAAAACCACGCACGAAGCCGAAAAAAACACAGGGAATGGACGTCCGAGCGATGGCCAGCAAGCGGGTGCTCGCCGAGACATGGGTGAGGCCTTTGGACGCCCGAAACGGGCACGGACAAAATGGGCACAATGCCTAATAGCAAACGTTGCCCCAAACCAACAGCGGCCGCCGTCGGGCAGGCGGCCTTCCGACTCGACTTGCCTTCTGACCGCGGCGGCGTGGGCAGCGGATCCTGTTCAAAATGAACCGGAACTGCTGCTGGGCATTCTGCCCATTCTTTCCGTACCCATTCCGGGCGCCCAGAGGGGCGTGGGCGGGGTGGGAGTGCGCTTGGGGCGACCTGCGCGAAGTGTCGGAGGGAGTGGGCTGGCGCCGCGTCGTGGAGGCGCACGCCGTCAAGTGCATGGAGCTGTTGCTGGTGGGCGCCGTCGTGTTTTCCCGAGGCCAGGACGGACGAGGCTCGACGCGCGGAGCTCGACGACATGGGCGTCGTCGTCGGCCCAGGGCATGGACATGGCGCTGGCGTAAGCCATGCAGGCAGCTTGTTGCAGGTTCTCCCGCGGGCAAGCAAGAGCAACGTTGAGATTGCGTTATGCATCGAACGTGATGAATCCAGCGTTGTCCAACGTTGTGAATCCAACGTTGCTCGCACTCCAACGTCTCTGCGCGGAGACGTTGGATTGCGAGCAAGAGCGACGCGCCGCATGCATGGCGTGCCTGGAGCACTTGCGCAACACATGGGGGTGCGTGGCTGAATCTTGGCACGCACGGAGGGAACACGCGGCACGCGGTGCGCGCGGGGCGGGGGAGGTGCTGAGGTTTGTCACGCGTCGGTGCGGCCGCGCAGGGGCGTCGCTCTCGAGGGACGTTGCAGTGCGCGTGTGCGCCCGATTCGACGGCCACATCGGCGCGGAGGCCGGGGCGGATGTGCGGTTAACCTGAGCGGAACTGGAGGGCGAGTGCACCGCTCTGGGTCGGGCGCCGTCGGGTGAGCCGATGGTCGACGAGCGCGCAGCGGCGCTTCTCCAACTGCACCGTGCGACGTCGGCGGAGATCACGAGCGCGTCGCATCAGCCGGCACGGCGCCGCGCACAAGGACAGCCGCATGTCGACGACGGCGCGGAGGGGTCCACAGGCGGCCCGGATTAGTAGGTCGACCCTGCCAGATCAAGGGCACCTTCGTGTCCTGCGTCCTGCATCCCATGCCTCTCGCAGTTCGGAGGCGACGTGGCCCTCGGAAGGGTCTTGTGTCCCCTCGCGCGCCCTTTCCAATCGAGTCCGGCTGCAGGGGGCCGCGCGGCCTGGGCGGGGGTGGCCCGGCCCAGGGCGCGGAGGCGGGAGCTGGGTCGGCGGCGAAGGGCGCGCGCGGGCCACGGTTGCAGGGGCGCGCCGCGGGCGGGCGAGGCTGCAGCCGAAGGGGGCCCTGGGGGGCAAAAGGGCGGGGCGGGGTGGGCCCCTGGGGACGCCGCCCGCGCGCGCTGGAGGCAGCAGGCGACGCGGGGAACTTGCGGACGGGCAGGGCTGCTCCCCCCCCTCCCACCAGCGCACCCGGAGCCGGCGCCCCCGCGGCTGGCAGAGAGAGAGAGAGGGGGGGAGCCCCGCCGGCTGGAAGGCGCGGGGGCAACGAAGGGATACGGCCGCCCGAACGGTGCCGTCGTCCACCGAGGAGGAGGGCGGTGCCAACGCGGGGAGTGGCGCCGCCGCCAGCAGCTCGGAGCCACGTCGAACGGAGGGAGTCATGGAGGTGGACGCCGGGGCTGACGCGACGGAAAGGAGCGGAGCAGCGCACGTCGCCAGTGGCGCGTCGGAAGATCCGCGCGCGGCACGGGGGGAGAATGTGATGCGGATTGCCAAGCAGCTGATAGACGAGCCCACAGTGCCCGCGCACAGCGCGCGCGGCGCTTGTGGAGGCATTCAGTCGCATGGTGCTGTGGTGTTGGCTGCAAAACATTGCGCGTTCCAGGATTGCCCGTGGCATGGCGCGACGGAGTCAGCGTTGTGCGCCCGCGTACCGGGGAGAAGCACGCGGGAGATTGGCGAGCGCTGCATCGGGCCTTTCTGGCGTGGAGGCCGACGAGGCCCAAAAAAGCGCTCAGTACGCGCTGGCGTACAATGAAGAGATTGCGTGGAAGGCGCGACAGGGGGCGCCGCTCGCGGCGTCGGCGATCGATGGGCGACGCCTTCGAGCGTACGCACATAGTCTGAGCGAGGGGGAGGGGTCCTTGGTCTGCATGGCGTGCGATCGGGAGTTCCCGCGCGCAGCAGGCTGCAAGGGTGCCCCCATCCAGCGGGGGCTGCCGCGTGGCCAGGCATGGGCAGGTGAGCGTCCAAGGCAGGGCGGGCGATGGCGTGCGCCTCCGCGATCGGCCAGCGGAGTTCGACGACAAGCGCGAATGCCGTGCCCGCCCCGCGGCGGACGGCCCAGTCTGAGTGTAGTTTCGTCCTGAGGACATGCGGTGCTGTGCTGGGTCGTGGCACGCCGGGCACGTTGCGTGCGATCGGTTCGAAGCTCCGCTGCGCGGTGGGTGCCGCAACGGCATGGCGGACCCGAGAGGAGAAGCGCTCCTGCCTGCCGCGGCGTTCGCCAATGACATGATGGCTTGTTTTCCCCAACCCTCCCTCGTTGGGTTTTCTCGTTTGGAATAGGGCAGTGGGGTGCCGACTCCTTTCTCCTTCTCATTCTCTTTCTCCTTCCATCCTCTGCCCCCCTCTCGCCTGCCTGCTGGGGGAGCCGGCTCTGTCCCCCTCTCGCATGCCTGCCGGGGGGGCCAGCGCAGTGGGGTCCCACGCAGGCCCAAGCGAGACCTCGCCATCCCTGGTGTGCTGCGAAGTGTGCAACTGTCGCCACTTTCGAGGGCAGCTGGGGGAGCCAGCACAGTGGGGGTCCCACGCAGACCCAAGCGGGACCTCGCCATCCCAGCGGGGGCTTTGAAGTGTGAAAGAGTCGCCATTTTCGAAGGCTGCGGGGTGGGGCAGCACAGAGGGGTCCCACGCAGACCCAGGGGACCTCGCCATCCCTGGGGGGGGGGTGCGTCGCCACTTTCGAAGGCTGCTGGGGGGGCCAGCACAGTGGGGCCCACGCAAACCCACACGGAACCTCGCCTTCCCTGGGGGCTGCGAAGTGTCAAGTTCTCGCCACTTTCGAGGGCAGTTGTGGGAGACAGCGCAGGGGGTCCCACGCAGACCCAAACGGAATCTCGCCTTCCCTGGAGGGCTGCGAAGTGAGCAATTGTCGCCACTTTCGAGGGTTGCTGGGGGGGCCAGCGCAGGGGGGTCCAACGCAGACCCAAGCGGGACCTCATCATCCCTGGAGGGGTGATCATTGTGGAATTGTCGCCACTTTCGAAGGTTGCTGGGGGAGCCAGCACAGTGGGGGTCCCACGCAGACCCAAGCGGGACCTCGCCATCCCAGCGGGGGTGCGAAGTGAGCAACTGTCGCCATTTTCGAGGGCTGCTGGGGGAGCCAGCACAGTGGGGCCACACGCAGACCCAAACGGGATCTCGCCATCCCCAACACAGAGCTCCCGGGAGGTGGGGGCGCCGCAGCGTGGTAGGGGGCGTCGGTCAGTTCCGGGCCATAAATTGCAGGGTGGGGGTCCCAAGAACAGAGCTCCCAGGGTGGTGGTGCTGGGGCGTGGCAGGCGGCGTCGGTCGGTTCGGGGCCAGAAGTTGTTTCGCCAATGGCAGCAGCATCCCTTCCCCTGGGCTGCAGAGATCTTCGCTCATACCTCCCCGAGACACAGGACAGAATAAAGGCGCTCTCCCCTGGCCACGACCTGTCTTCTGCCGGTGAGGCGACCAAACATTGACCCACGAGGTTCGATGGAGCGGAGCAAGCTGTGAAAACAACTGACTGCTTAACCAGCGCGACGACGGAGCTTTGGGCTGCGACTGTCTGGGCCCCCGCTCGCGTCGCCGAAGATGAGCACTGGCTCGGAAGGCGAGCCTGGTCCAAACATGCCTGCTGCAAGGTCCGGATGACCTCTGTACTGCCACGCGTCAGCCGCAGGAGGAGGGCTCACGACACGGGGCTGTCAGCACGCCTCGCAATCAGATCGCCTCAGCCATGTTACATTGTGTGGTGGCCTGCGAACGCAGCTCTTCCGAGTCCGCGTATGGCGCAGCTCCCGCGTTGCACTCGTATTGCCAGTGCCGATGGGGGAGTGACTCTGGAGCGAGCCCGCATCTGTCGCAGAGGTCGGTGCCCTCTTGATTCCTGAGCTGCTGCTCCTTCTTCCTCTGCTTAGCCCACATGCCTCCAGCGGCCACCATGATCGCTATCTCACACAAGCGTTTGCCAGTCGGAAGCTCCGCCATCGGATGTGCTAGCTGGACACAGAGGGAATTGTCTGAGCATCGGCGGGGAGCGGGGAAGGGAGGGAGGGAGGCGAGGGGGAGGGAGGGAGAGAGGGAGAGGGAGAGACGGGGCGAGCGGGGAGTGAGGGAGAGCAGGGCGAGAAAGGAGGGAGAGAGGGAGGGAGGGAGGGAGGGGGGGGCGACGAGCTAGGTGCGCTCGCGTCATATCTGACGTCCTACCCCTCCCTCCCATCCCTTACCATGGCGCTGATTTTCTCTATCCGCGGACGCGTGTCGTGGCGGACTTGTGGCTCCGCGCGCGCGTGCGTAGTGGGTGGTGGTGCGCGTGCGTGCGTGCGTGCGTGCGTGCGTGCGTGCGTGCGTGCGTGCCGTGCGTGCGTGCGTGCGTGCGTGCGTGCGTGCGTGCGTGCGTGCGTGCGTGCGTGGTGGTGGTGGTGGTGGTGGTGTGTGGTGGTGTGGTGTGTGGTGGTGGTGCTGGTGTGGTGGTGGTGTGGTGGTGCTGGTGGTGGTGGTGGTGCTGGTGGTGGTGGTGGTGGTGGTGGTGGTGGTGCGGCGCGGTGGTGGCGGGCGGATGGGCGCGCGAGAAAAGGCCCGCGCTGGGGCGAGAACGCCATCCTGAACGACGGAGGCCAAACACCGATCCGAAAATGAGGCCCACGCTGCAGCGGGAACACGATTCGGAACGATTCGGGAGCAGAAATGAGGCCGGCGCCTCAGCGAGAGCAGCATTTTGAAAACAAACGCAAGCGAAAACCGTTTCCCGGGAATCCTGTGTGTAAAAAACAATTCGCGGGGGGGTGTCGGATATCTTCGGGACGCCCTCAGGGGAAGTGGGAGAGTATTTTCATATTGTGTAATTGTGAAGGGAGGGAGAGAGGGGAGAGGGGCGAGGGGGGAGACAAGGGAGGGAGGGAGGGGAGGGGAAGGGAGGCGAGGGGGAGGGAGGCGAGCAGGGGGGGCGAGGAGGACCCCCCCCCCCTCCCCCCCCCGAGCGCGGGCGCCAAGAGGGGCGGGGGGGGGGAGGGGCGAGCCCCCGACCCGCCGGCGCGGCGCGCCCGCCTCCGCGCCGCCAGCGCGCGGGGGGGGCGCCCCCCGGGGGCGCCGCGCCCGGTGCGGGCAGGCCGGCGGCCAGCCCGGAGGTCGGCGGCGGGGGGCGGGGGGGGGCGGGGCGGCCTCTCCGGGGGCGGGGGGGGGGCGGGGCGGCCTCGAACTCATCCCTAGCCCTAAGATCTGACACGCCAAGAGGCGATGCCAGTCTTGGGGGTGCGCCCTCCAAAAATAAGACGGGGATCCCTGAGATTGGCATCGTGGTGAGGAGATGCCCAGCACAGGGATAGGGATATGTTCCAGGCTGGGAACCACTCGCGCTGTAGGAAGCAACAGTCACGGCGGGAGGTTTTCCTATCGCTGCGGCCTCCAGGACGCTGCAGCTCCCATCTTTATCCAAGGGCCACAGCCCAGAAGGGGTTCCGAGCGCCCATGGAAGGCATCGAAACGGTGTCGAAGGAGCATCGCCTCCCAGGGCCCGACACGTGAGAACCCTCCAGTTTCGATGCTCTCTTTGTGCTCGAAATTCTTTCTGGTGGTCAAGGCTAAAGGAAGTTGGAACATCACAACACTTGGGGCCCTTCCTGGGCCTCCGGACCGTCAGAAAGCGATGATCAGGATGAAAACCAGTCCCAGGGAAAGGGTCCAGACCTCTGGGGTCGACGTCATGAACAAATCATGACGTCAGGGTCTGGGTCGACCGGGCGGCAGGAAGGGCAGCAGCTGCTTGAGCAGACGCCCTGAGGAGGATCAGAGGGAGGGGGGCCGAGCGGTGCCGCACCGATCCCTGGGTGCGCGGGTGAGGCGGGGTTCCGTGGCCCGGATGCTGCATGGTGGCAGAATTCGTTCTAACGGCACCCTTTTCCTCTAGCGCAGACGACACTTGCCTCGCCGCCGACGCAAATATGTTGGTTGGTGCTGTGGTCGTCGTCACCCCCCCACCACCCACCCCGCGACCCCCCCCACGACCCCCCCCCGCGACCCACCCACGGACCACCGCGCAAACCGCCCCCTCATTCTTATCCGTAAGTGCGGGGCGCTACGCACGCTCAAAGATCGGAGGTTTGGGGGTGAGATCGCACTGAAGCGGACCCTGACATGATCGCGTCGTAAACAAAAATCAGGACGGGAGGTTTTTGGCTATGTTGGGCCCCGGGGGGGCCCTCGCTGGGCCTCGCGGGACCGTCGACTCAGGACGAAAAGCCGTTCCCGGGGAAAGGGTCACGACTTCCAGGGACGCCGTCCTGAAAAAATCAGGGCGTCGCATGTCTGCATCGGGAAATCGGTTTCGGTTCCGCGCTCGAGTCGTGCGTGCGGGCGGGGCGGAGCTGCGTGGGCGCGCGAGAGGACCGACCCCGCCGTCGCTCGGGCGATTCGGAGGCCGTGGATCGCCCCTCCGCCCCTAGCGTGCGCGCAGTGGCCCGGGGTGTCCCGCTAGTGTCCTCCTCCCGCCGTGGTGTCCTGAGGTGTCCTGAGGTGTCCTGAGGTGTCCTGCGCGGTGTGCCTCCTCCCGCCGTGGTGTCCTAGGGTGTCCCGTTGGTGTCCCGTCGGTGTTCCGTCGGCGGTGGGCGGGCGGCGGGGTTCGCATGCGTCTCCCCCGCCCAGTGCAGCGTTTCGTGGCTCATATGGGAGTTCCACCGAAGGTTTCAGTGGCAACGTCCGCATGCGTCTCCTCCGCCCAGCACAGCGTTTCGTGACCCAGAGGAGGCTCCCCTGAAGACGATACCCACAAGTGCGGGACTCAAAGCTGCACATGCCTGGGTCCGCGGCATCGCGCCCCAGAATCCAGACCGCGAGGGCGTGGATGTTCTGCATACCTTCGCCTCGCGTGATCGGCACTCTGAGGCCGCGCACAAGTCACTCTCCCAGACATGCGACGTCCTGATTACTTCAGTGCGGGGTCCCTGGAAGTCCGGGCCCGACCCTTTTCCCGGGACCAGCTTTTCGTCCTGAGTCGTTTTTTGACGCTCCCCAGGCCTGGCGAGGCCGTGCCGCGGCCGCCGCACGATGGAGCGCGCCCCTCCCCCTCCTCCTCCTCATCCTCCTCCTCCTCCTCCTCTTCCTCCTCCTCCTCCTCTTCCTCCTCTCCTCCTCCTCCTCCTCCTCCTCCTCCTCCTGCTCCCCTCCCCTCCTCCTCCTTCTCCTCCTCCTCCTCTCCTCCTCCTTCCTCCTCCTCCTCCTCCCCCTCCTCCTCTCTCCTCCTCCGCCTCCTCCTCCTCATCCCTCCTCCTCCTCCTCCTCCTCCTCCTCCTCCTCCTCCTCCTCCTCCTCCCTCCTCATCCTCCTCCTCCTCCTCCTCCTCCGCCTCCTCCTCCTCCTCCTCCTCCTCCTCCTCCTCCTCCTACCTCCTCCCCCTCCCCTCCTCCTCCTCCTCCATCCTCCCCTCCTCCTCCTCCTCCTCCCTCCTCCTCCTCCTCCTCCTCCTCTCCTCCCTCCTCCTCCTCCTCCTCCTCCTCCTCCTCCTCCTCCTCCTCCGCCTTCTCCCCTCCCTCCTCCTCCTCCTCCTCCTCCTCCTCCTCCTCCTCCCCCTCCTCCTCCTCCTCCTCCTCCTCCTCCTCCTCCTGCCTCCTCCTCCTCCTCCTCCTCCTCCTCCTCCTTCCCTCCTCCTCCTCACTCCTCCCCTCCTCCTCTCCTCCTCCTCCTCCTCCTCCTCCTCCTCCTCCTCCTCTTCCGCCAGGAGGTGGCCGCCGCACCATGGAGCGCGCCCCTGGCGCCGCGGGCGCGCCCCGGGGCACCGTCGCCAGCAGGACCGCGCCATCTGGAGGCCCCAGCGGGCGGTGCGGCCGCGCCGCGGCCGCGCCGCGGCCGCGCCGCGGGGCCGCCCCCCTCGCGGGCCAGAGACGGCTGCAACCACGGCCCAGACGTCCAGCCCCAGACTTCCTCAGCTAATTACTCAGCTCCTCAGCTCCTCCTCCTGCTCCTCCTCCTCCTCCTTCTCCTCCTCCTCCCCTCCTCCTCCTGCCTCCTCCCTCTCCTCCTCCTCCTCCTCCTCCTCCTCCTCCTCCTCCTCCCCCTCCCCTTCTCCTCCTCTCCTCATCATCTCATCATCATCATCATCATCATCATCATCATCATCATCATCATCATCATCATCATCATCATCATCATCATCATCATCATCATCATCATCGTCATCGTCATCGTCCTCCTCCTCTTCTTAGGGGGGGAATCACCTGCGACGAACCCATCCCCAGACCTCCGACCCCAGACCTCCTCGCTCGGTCCCAAGGAATGGGTCGGAAGACCTCTGGGGGTCGACATTGCGAAACGATCACGAAGTCGGGGGTTGGGGCACATCGCCAGCATCGGGGGGGCGGCCCGTTGCATGACGTCCGGCCCCGAAGCAAGCCTCCGGGTCGGTTTGGGAGGTCGCCGCTGCGAGCGCAGCGGCCGCAAGTCGGGGCATGGTTTTTGTCAAGGAGTGGTATGCCCACTCCCGGCACCCCTCCCCCGCCCTGCGATGCAGACGAGGCTAAGGATCACCAGTACAGCGGCGGACGCTTGGCGGCGTATGTGCAACATGCGCAGTCGTGCGTCTTGATCACACACGCACGCACACACACACACACGCACCAGCCGTTGAAAGTTTGTATTATTCGGACTCCCCGGCCCCACTCTGCTTTAGGCTCCTCTCCACTTCAAGATTCGGGCGGCCCTCTTCCCTCCTTTTCATCGAAGGAAGAAGCGCCATTGACATAAACTTGTGGCGCTCCGCGCGGATTTCGTGGATCCGCGCTGAGCCTCCCCGGCGGCGCCTCCGGCGCCGTCCCTGGCGAGGGACCAGCGCGAATCCAAGAAATCCGCGCAGCGCGCCAAAAGTTTACGTCTGTGGCGTTTCTCTTCTCCTACTTCAGGGGGCGGGTGGAAAACGGGTCAGCTTCCAACGCCTTCTGTTTCATGTCTCCACCCACTTTTTCTGACCGCCAGGTAGGGGTCCTCGAGCACACAGCCCTCGAGCACACAGCCAGCTGCTGTGGGCGTCCCTGGCCCGGGATGTCCGCAGCGTCTCGTGCCACTCTTCCCGAACAGCGCTTCGCTACAAAGGACTCTCAGGGAGGTACAAGAGGACCACAGTCCTCCTCCCTCCCCCTTTCCCTCCGCCTCCTACTCCTCCACCTCCTCCTCCTCTTCCTCCTCCCCCCCCTCCTCCTCCTCCTCCTCCTCCTCCTCCTCCTCCTCCTCCTCAGTCCCACGGGGGACGGGGAGCCCTGGATCGTTTGGTCCGGCAGCCGCCTCGCCTCAGACCTCCTCGCAGTGTGTGCGGGAAGCGGGATCTCGCCCCGATGTCGGCTACAGTAGGGGTCTTGAAGAAGGAACCCTGTTCGTTGGGGAGGGGCTTCGTGTTCCTTGATTGTTTCACAGCTTGCCTCAGGTTTTCCCAAGGTCTTCGATGGGGAATCGAAGTTTAACTTATGGGAGAGGAGGGGCCTCGTTCCTCATTTAGGGTTCCTTAGGTCAACGCCCCGACTGTACGTTTCTGGTCCGGACGGCCACGGTCCCGCATGATGAAAGATGTCGCGACGTACCGAACCCATGTGCATCACTCGAGTGAAAAGACGAGTTGGTCCTGAGTAGCACGGCCGAGAACCGCACAGGATCTGTTATCGGTTGTGCAACCTATATCAAGAGGAGAAAAACCACACAGACACAATGAATCGTCGATTCTCCAGAAAATATGGGAAAATATGGGCAATGGGGGGGAAGACAGAAACCCAGAAAATATGGAAAAACATTGGGGATCCTTTTTATTTGTGTGGATTGATGTGTGTGTCCCAGGGCCCCTTCACTATATGGGAAGCGCGCGCGTTGCACGACTCACAGGACAGCAGCAGAGGGATGACGAGGACTGGGGCATCAGGCTCGCAGAGGAAATCGGGGGTGGGAGCGAGGGGCAGGAGAAGGACGGACGAGGGGCCGAGGAAGAGGACGACAACGAGAGAAGTAGGATGAGGCAGGACGGTGGCGATCATCTTCTGGGGGCCCGCTGAGCAAGCAACGCGACCTGCGCCATGCGGCTCTGGCGCTGCCGAGGACCAACTGTGCACAGCTAGGGCAAGGAGCGAGCGTGGCCGAATTCACCCGCGAGTTTCTCCGCAGGCGCGCCGCCAGGTTTACGAACCGCCCGCGGGAAACGAAATCAAGGCTGAACCGAATATGCGTAGGACGTCGCTATGTTGGACCCTCCAGCCGCCCTTGAAAGTGGCGACGGATTCGCAATCCGCAGCCCCCCCGGGATGGTCAGGAATGATTTGAATCTGCGAAGGACGTCATTCCGCTGGGCCCACCCAGCAGCCCTCGAAACTGGCGACGGCTTCGCAATTCGCATCCCCCCAGGGATGGTGGAGGTGAGTATGCATTTGCGGAGGACGTCACACCGTTCGACCACCCAGCAGCCCTCGAAAGCGGCGACGGTTTCGCAATTCGCAGCCCCCAGGGATGCTGAGGTCCAATCTGGTTCTGCGTAGCACGCTACTGTCCTGGACCCCACAGCAGCCTTCGAAAGTGGCAAACGTTTCGCAGTTCACAGCCCCTCAGGGATGGCCAGGTCTGATCTGCGTCTTCGTAGGACGTTACTATGGTGATGAACCCCCCAGCAGCCCTCGAACGTGGCGAGTTCTTTGCAGTTCGCAGCCCCTCAGAGATGGCGAGGTCGAGTCCGATTCTGCGTATGACATCACCCCGCTGGACCCTCAGCGGCCGTCGAAAGCGGCAACACTTTCGCAGTTCGCAGCCACCCAGCGTTGACGAGGTCGAATCTGAATCTGCGTATGACGTCATTCCTCTGGGTCCCCCAGCAATCCTCGAAAGCGGCGACTGCTTCGCAGACCGCAGCCCCAGAGGGATGGTGAGGTGTAACTTCAAGATGCGTATGACGTCACTCCGCCGGACCCCCCAGCGGCCTTCGAAAGTGGCGACGGCTTCTCAGTTCGCAGCCGTCCCCGCAGGGATGGCGAGGTCCAATCTGAATCTGCGTATGACGTCACCCCACTGGACCCCAGCAGCCCTCGAAAGCGGCGTCACTTTCGCAGTTCGCAGCCCCCCCCGTTGAATATGACGTCAGTCCACTGGAACCCCAGCATCCCTCGAAAATGGCGACAGTTTCGCAGTTCGCAGCCCCCCAGAGATGGCGAGGTCGAATCTGAATCTACGTGTGACGTCACCCCGATGGATTGCGGACCCCTGACGAGTGCTCGAAAACGGCGACAATCTCGCAGCTCACAGCTCACCAGGGGATGGCGAGGTCTAGTCAGAATCTGCGTATGGCGTCACTCCGCTGGACCCCCCAGCGGTGCTCGAATATGGCGACAGGTTCGCATTCCGCAGCCCCTCCAAGCGATGGCGATGGCGAAGTCTAATCTGAAGTTGCGTCTGTCGTCACTCCGCTGGCTCCCATCAGCCGTCGAAAGTGGCGACAGTTTCGCATTCCGCAGCCCCCAGCGATGGCGAGGTCGAGTCTGAATCCGCGTGTGACGTCGCTTAGCTGGACCCCCGCGGCCTTCGAAAGTGGTGTCACCTTCGCAGCTCGCAGCCCCCCAAGGATGGCGAGGTCACTCGAAGGTGGCGACGGTTTCGCAGTTCGCAGCCCCCCATGGATGGCGAGAAGGCAGGGTAGCGGGCAAGTAGGAGGCAGGGCAGATAGCAGGTAGGAGGCAGGTCAGCAGGCAGGTAAGACGGGGGAAGGGAGGAGGGAGGCGGGAGGAAGGGAGCTCGTGACCGCGGCACTCTGTCAGAAACGGACACCCAACGCAGGAGGGTTGCGAAATATTGAGGTGCACATGGCCGTGCTCTGAACCCTGTCCCCTATAGCTGGTCTCCAACTCCTCGACCCGCCTCTTCACCTTGGCTGCTACGAGGGTTCTTTGCTGGGGTGATGAGGCCCGAGATGCCTGGGTCTCGTGATGGGGTGCTCTGGGAGCAGCGGACCCTCCTCGGAAGTCCTGGGGACACTTGGGGCCAGGAACGCTGCTAGCAACACCCGAAGGATCGAAGCGTCAGCGCCGTAGCAACCAGGACTTTCGATAGATCCAGGATGCAGCGGGAGAGGGCGACCCAAGGCAGCAGGTTTACTGGGCATGCCGATGTCCTGGTTTGTAGACGCCTCCTCCTCCTCATCATCATCACCACCACCATCATCATCATCATCATCATCATCATCATCATCATCATCATCATCATCATCATCATCATCATCACCATCATCATCATCATCATCATCATCCTCATCCTCATCCTCATCCTCATCCTCATCCTCATCCTCATCATCCTCCTCCTCCCGGGAGGAGGGGGAGGAAAGGAAAGGAAAGGAAAGGAAGTGGTGGAAGGGCTTAGAAATGGGAGGAGAAGGGAGGAAGCTGAGTAGGGGGGACGAGGGAGGAGGAGGAGGAGGAGGACTTTCCCTGACTTTCCCCCCAGGACAACGTCCCTAGGGAGGAGGAGGAGGAGGAGGAGGAGGAGGAGGAGGAGGAGGAGGAGGAGGAGAAGCAGGAAGAGAGTTGCCACCACTGAGAGGGGGAGGAAGGGGGGGCGGCTCCTCGTCGGATCCTTGCCCGCTCGCACCTTATCCGCATGCCTATGCGCAGCCTGGCTTCCGACTTCTCTGTCGTCCTGCCCGTTCCTTCCCCGTCCTCCCCATCGTCCCTCCCTTTCCTTCTCCGTCCCAAGCCTTTCTCCTCTCCTGGTGCCTCCTGGCTCTTCGGCTGTTCAAAATCGTTCCGGTCCCTGCGGGTCCCAAACAAATCTGGTCCGAAATATTCCTTCCTGTCCGGGGGGAAGAAGGCCGTTTCGGTCCAACCTGTTCGTTCCACAGGGAATCCGGAATCCAGATCCATCCCGGGAACGGTTCATCCCTTTTAGAATCTTCTAGAATTTCGGTGGGCAGCGGTGTATTAGAGGTGCATTTGAAGTCTTGGACTGTGGTGTCAGAAGCCCACTCGCTGTGCAGGAACACTACATGTTGCTGGGGGCAGGAGCACGAGGCACATAAGGTGCTCCGTTTGTCGGGGGCAGGCGCATGACCAGGATGCCCTCTGTCCGCCGCCGACACCGCGCACAGTGTAGTGCACATTATTCGAGATAGACTCGCAAGGGTTAGACGTCCAACAACAAATTTACATTATGCTTTGGACGAAGGCTCGCGCTCCTTAATGTACACATGTCCAGTTCTCAGTCGCAGGCGGTGGCGTCATTATTCAACAGCGCAGGTGTCTCTCCCCCCAAAGCCACCCTGGCATCTGTGCAATCCCGTGCAAGCATCAGGGCCTCGAATTCCACTGTCAAGTCTTTCCTGGGCTGCCTGCGTTCGATCTCCGCCGAGCGTGGGATAGCTCCCCACTAAAAACAAACTGGCATTACATGAACGTATATGACTTGCGCGGGTTATCGGCAGATCTGTCTTGAATCTCTTCTGCCTGTGGTCATCTCGTACTCCGCCCGTGCTGATTGATTGCGCTGAGTCGTAGTCAAGACGAGGCGACCCAACAAACCCGTTCGCCGCCGACAACCCTTTCGCAGCCGACATGCAGGAAGGCAACCGGCTTCCATGATGCCACCTCGTTCTCTCCTCTTCCTCCTCCTCCTCCTTCTCCTCCTCCTCTTCCTCCTCCTCCTCCCCCTCCTCCTCCCACTCCTCCCCCCCTGCGTGCTCCTCCTCCTGCGTTGGTCTAGACGCACTTTCTGGCAAGAGCTATCGACTGTTAGACAATGTACGGAAACTCATTTCACTTAGATGTAGCTGGTGCATCCTGGAGGATCATTCCCCGTAAGGTAATGCGTCCTCCTGCTCCTGCTCCTGCTCCTGCTCGTCCTCCTGCCCCACGTGCCGCCTCGTCCTCCCCCTGCGGTGACGCCGGCCATCCTGCGCGTCCTCACGGCTGCGATTCGCCCAGCTGTGCAGTGGAGGCCCATGCCAAGAAACGCCCTGCTTGCCTCCAGGGTGCCCTGGGTTTCCTGGGCTTCGACGGCTTTGCTGTGGAGGGCGCGGCGCTCCCACACCCAAAAACCAATGGACGTCCTGGGGTCTCAGGGTTGGGTTTCTTGTCGAAGGGTTCTTGTGGACAGGGCTCTGCTGTAGGCGCCGCGTGTAGACGGTGTGCCCAGGCCTCCTGCGCATCACGAGTCGTCCTTCCCATGGCCGCCCAAGCCTCTGGCCGCGCGCCCTGGGATGAGGAGGAGGAGGAGGAGGAGGAGGAGGAGGAGGAGGAGGAGGCGGAGGAGGGGGAGGAGGACCAGTGCAAACCCAAGAGTCATCGTTGATTTTGGAAGTATCCATCCCTCCAAGCTCCCTCTTCACAGGCCCCTACAACGGCTCACCCCATTCAGGGAACTGCCTTGGTTGGAAGACAACAGCTTGAATACCTTGAAGCATGCCACAACACTGTTCTCGGGAATTCCACGCAATGTATCAACCTGACTGCTGCGTCCTGGCGATCTGGAGTCGCGCCAGAACGCCATGTATGGGAGTTCAACACCGCGAATCAATATACCTGTTGCTCCCGCATCATCCAGAAATCCTTCCAACACATTGTTTCTGGTGCGTTGATTGTTGGAATCCGTGAAATGTTTTGCAAATGTTTAAAACGAATGTGCACGGCGCTGAGGCGAGAGCCAAATTTTGAAAACGACCCGCCCGCAATCCGTGAATCGCGAGAGCCACATTTCGAAAATGGCCCGCTCTCAATCCGTGAAACTCTGGGACTTTGTTACAACGATTGTGCGCGGCGTTATGCGAGAGGCGCATCTTGAATACGAACAGCCCTCAACCAGTGAAGTTCTTGCAATTTGTTGAAAACGAATGTGCGCGGCGTTAAGCGAGAGCCGCAGTTTGAAAGCGGTCCGCTTTCAATTCGTCAAAATTTTGCAAATGTTTACAACCAATTTGCGCGGCGTTAAATCGAGAGCCACATGTTGAAAACCGCCCACCATCAATCCGTGAAACTTTTGCTGCAACATATTAAAACGAATGACGAATGTGCGCGGCACTAAGGCGAGAGCCACATTTTGAAAACGACCCGCCGTCAATCCGTGAAACTCCTTGCAATGTGTTAAAAAGAATGTGCGCGGCGCTAAAGCGAGAGCAGCATTTTGAAAATTGCCCGCCAACAATCCGTGAAGCTCTTGCAAATCTTCAGAACGAATATGCGCGGCGCTAAATCGAGAGCCACATTTTGAAAACGACCCGCCCTCAAGTCGTCAAACTCTGGCAGATGCTTAAAACGAATGTGCGCGGCGCTAAGGCGAGATCCACATTTTGAAAGCGACCCGCCCTCCATCTGTGAAATTGCTGCCATTTTTTAGCTTCAGGGTCATAAATGGCGAGGAAGTCTCAAGCGAAACGCCCAACCCGCCCAAACAAATGGCTTCGGGGTGAGACAGGGAGAAGTTATATAGAAGGAACACGAATGGAGGAGGAGGAGGAGGAGGAGGAGGAGGAGGAGGAGGAGAAAAAGGAGGAGGAGGAGGAGGAAGAAGAGGGAGGGGGAGGAGGAGGAGGAGGAGGAGAAGGAGGGAGGAGGAGAGGGGAGGGAGGGGAGGAGGAGGAGGAGGAGGAGAGAGGAGGAGGAGGAGGAGGAGGAGAGGAGGAGGGGAGGGAGGAGGAGGGGAGGAGAGGAAAGAGGAGGAGGAGGAGGGAGAAGAGGAGGATGAGGAGGAGGAGGAGAAGGAGGACGGGGGGAGGGATGAGGAAATGGAGGAGGAGGAGGAGGAGGCGGAGGAGGAGCAGGAGGGGGAGGGGGGGAGGGAGGAGAGAGGAGGGGGAAGAGGAGGAGGAGGAGGAGGAGGAGGAGGAGGCGGAGAAGGAGGAGGAGGAGGAGGAGTAGGAGGAGGAGGAGGCGAGGTTCTGCCCTCGGTTTTCGTCTGTGCTCCAGTAAAGCCTGGCATGCTGCCGGACTCGTGCGCAGCCGTGGACGTCTCAACACAGGCAGCCGTGCCAGGTGTGCACGCGGCTTCGCGCACGGACGACGCGCTCTTCGCGCAAAATGCCGGTTGTCTGCGCAGGAAAGTCTTGGCGCGTGCAGGCACGCTCGCGGGGAATAAAACGGCACGCGAGGTGGATCGGGGCAGCCCAGTCCAAAGCGAGCCCGGGGTCGAAACCGACGTTTGGGTCGAAAACGAACCCTGGGTCGAGAACGAGGCCTTGGGTCGACAACGAGCCTTGGGCCGACAGATCGCCGCGATCCAAGCGGGCGTGGACTTGTGCTCGCTGCTCTCCCCCGCCTGCTTCCAGCGGCCAACCTAATCCGCATCCTTCTTTTTGTTCTTCCCGCTGGCACCGCAGCATAACATTCTCAGCGAGGCCCTGAATTGATGATAGTAGGAGGAGGGAGGAGGAGGAGAAGGAAGACGAGGAGGAGGAGGAGGAGGAGGAGGCGGAGGGGGAGGAGAGGGAAGAGACGGAGGAGAGGGAGGAGGAGGGAGGAGGAGGAGGAGGAGGAGGAGGAGGAGGAGAGGAGGAGGAGGAGGAGGAGGGAGCGGAGAAGAGGAGAGGGAGAAGGAGGAGAAGGAGAGGAGGAGGAGAAGGAGGAGGGGGATGAGCGGAGGAGGAGGAGGAGGAGGAGGAGGAGGAGGAGGAGGAGGAGGAGGAGAAGGAGGCGGACAAGGAGGATGAAGGAGGAGGAGGAGGAGGAGGAGGAGGGGAGGAGGAGAGCAGATGGAGGAGGCCGGAGGAGGAGGAGGAGAAGGAAGGGAGAGAGGAGGAGGAGGAGAGGAGGCAGAGGAGCAGGAGCAGGACGGGAGGAGGAGGCGAGGAGAGGCGAGGGAGAGAGGAGGCGAGGAGAGAGGAGCAGGAGCAGGACGAGGAGGAGGGGGCGAGGAGAGGGCGAGGGAGAAGGCGAGGAGGCGAGGAGGACGAGGAGGAGGAGGCGAGGGAGGAGGCGAGGGCGGAGGAGGAGGAGGAGGAGGAGGAGGAGGAGGAGGAGAGAGGAGGAGGAGGAGGGGAGGAGGAGGAGGGAGAGGAGGAGGAGGAGGAGGAGGAGGAGGCGAAGGGGCGGGAGGAGGAGGAGGAGGAGGAGGAGGAGGAGGAGGAGGAGGAGGAGGAGGAGGAGGGAGGGAGAGAAAGAGGGAGGAGTGGAGAGTATAGGGAGAGGAAGACGGTGGATGAGAGGGAGAGGAACACGGAGAAAGAGAGTGAGAGAGAGAGAGAGTGAGGGAGAGGCAGGAGGAGGAGGAGGCGGATGATGATGTGATGATGATGATGATGAGGATGATGATGATGAGGAGGAGGAGGAGTTGGAGGAGGAAGATGATGGTGATGATGATGCTGATGATGATGCTGGTGCTGATGCTGATGCTGATGATGCTGATGATGATGAGGAGGACGAGGAGGAGGAGGATGTTGCTGCTGCTGCTGATGATGATGATGCTGATGATGCTGCTAATGATGATGCTGCTGATGCTGATGCTGAGGATGATGATGATGATGCTGCTGCTGCTGCTGATGATGATGTGTACGATGTTGACGATTATGGTGCTGATGATGCTGATGATGCTGATGACGATGACGATGGCGATGATGATGCTGATGACGATGGTGATGATGATGATGATGATGATGATGATGATGATGATGATGATGATGATGATGATGATGATGATGATGATGATGATGATGATGATGATGATGATGATGATGATGATGATGATGATGATGATGATGATGATGATGATGATGAGGATGATCATGATGACGAGGAGGAGGAGGAGGAGGAGGAGGAGGAGGCGAAGGAGGAGAGGAGGCGGAAGGAGGAGGAGGAGGAGGAGGAGGAGGAGGAGGAGGAGGAGGAGGAGGAGGAGGCGACGGAGGAGAGGCAAGAGGAGGAGGAGGAGGAGGAGGAGGAGGGGAGAGAGGAGGAGGCGGAAGAAGGAGGAGGAAAAGAGAGGGGAGAGGGAAAGCGAGGAGGAGGTGGAGGAGCAGAGGGAGAGTGAGAGGGAGGAGACAGAGGGGGGAGGAGGAGGAGGAGGAGGGAGGAGGAGGAGGAGGAAGGAGGAGGAGGAGGAGGAGGAGGAGGAGGATGAGGAGGAGGAGGAGGAGGGGGAGGAGGAAGAGGAGGCGCGGAGGAGGAGGAGGAGGAGGAGGAGGAGGAGAAAGAAGAAGAGAAGAGAGAGAGGAGGAGAGGAGTGGTGGAGGAGGAGGCGGAGGAGGAGGAGGAGAGGAGGGGAGGTGAGGAGGAGGAGGAGGAGGAGGAGGAGGAGCCTCCTCCTGGGTCTGTTTCGGGAGCGCGACTTGCTCCGAGGTGCGCGCCTCCCATCGCCAGCAGACGAACACGCGACAAGGGGTGCGCGGAGGGGAGGTACGACTGGAAATCGGAGGTTGATCCGAGGAGCAGGAGTCGCCATGGGGGAAGCGGTTCCTGAGGGAGAGGGGTCCTAATTTGTTTTGCCGGTTTCGGGTTCTCGGGGCCCTCCACCGGCCCCAGGATTGTCAGAAAACGATTCCGGATGAAGTTCTCGGGACCAGCTTCCCCCAAGAGTTAAGGGGTCATGAGAAAGATGCGTTCCCAGGTCTCCAGGTTTCCCAAGCTCTCCGCATGTTCCACACGGGCTGCAGAAACAAGGGCCGCTAGATACTCCCTGGAAATGTTGAGAAACGTATCCTGAGCCAACTCTCACGCCATCGCTCTCCTCCTGGTTGATGGATCGCCCGCCATGCCGGCCGATGAGCGAATTGCCCTGCTTTGGTTCCCGCGGCTGCATGCTTGCGCACTCCTCGGGCCCAGTCGGGGTCAGGGAGGGCCCTGGAGCCTTAGGCCGGGCAAGAGCACCCACTATGGTTGTTTGCCTACGGCGCCCGCAGGACGGGGGGGATCTCGTTCACCTCAGCTCGGCCCTGGTCCTCGGAGAAGGCCCAGACAGTTTCTCAGAAGGCCCGAGGCCTTCCGTGCCCTCTCGGCAGGCCCGCCCCCCCGGCATCCCTCCGTGGGCTCGGCGCCGGTCAGCACGCAGGGGGGGGGGCAGTCCCTGTTGGGCTGGGCCCGCGCGGAGCAGCCTGGCGCCGGCCCGCCCAGCCGGCCAGCGCCAGCCAGGTCCGCCCTCAGCGCCCTCGGCCTCAAGTGCTCCCGGAGCTCCTTCGGCGGGTTCGGCCTCGGGCGCCGGAGGACCCCCGACGCGGCGGCGGGAGCACGGCCGGGAAGTTTGGCTTGGAGGGTCGTTCCGCACAGGTCGTTCTGGCCCACCACTCGTCGGGCGCGGCGCGCCATGCACGTTCCGAGCGTCCATGTCCCGAGCTGTTCCCAGCTTCCCGCCCTTCGGAGCGGAGCGACGCGCTATGCGCTCGCAAGGCGTAGCGTGTCGCCGGGGGCCGCCGCCGCGACACGCTATGATCAAGCAGCAGCTCCCCGCTGTAAGAGTTGTGACGGCAGTGTCGACGGCAGGCGACGAGGATGGGCAGCGACAGCACCGTCAACAGTGGCGATGAGCACGCGGACGTGGACGTGGACGTGGACGTGGACGGACACCTTGATTGTTCGCGCCCAGTGCGGCGGCAGCAGTGGGGGAACGGCGGAGGCACCGATCGCGAGTGGGCATCGAACGGGAGAGGAGGAGGGCGTGTGGGAGTCCTTGCTCCTCCTTCCCGCCCTCCTGCCAGATGTTTCTCCCTCCTCCTCCTCCTCATCATCATCATCATCATCATCATCATCATCATCATCAACATCATCATCATCATCATCAGCATCATCATCATCGTCCCTCCCTTCCCCGTGCGGGTGAGGAGGCTTCTTGTGTGCATGGGATTCGGAGAGGGAGGGAGGGTGTGCGCGAGGCTGCGGGGGTGAAACCCGCAGTATGCAGAATGGTTTTGGAGAGACATACGGTTGTGTCTTGGCATCGCTCGGACGTGTGCATTTTTCCTTCGGCGAGGGCCATCGAGGAGCATCCATGATCACTTGGCGAAAAAAAACACGCACAGGGAATGGACGTCCGAGCGATGGCCAGTGTGTGGGTCGGGAGATGATGAGATGATTAGGGCGTCGGGTTGGTAGAGGTGTGCCAGGCAGTTGGTCGCAGGCGGCTCATGACGCAATCATGCCTATCGCGTACGTTGCATCTTCGGGGGACCTCGCCTGTCCCCAAAATTGGTGTCTTTTCTTGTGCCCGACGCGGGCCCGATGCGGACTCAAGGTGGATCTGGCGTGTATCCGACGCGGATTCGACGCGGACTCGACACGGATCCGACGATCTCGACACGCATTCGACACGGATTCGACGCGGATAGGGCCGCGGCGGGACAGACCAGGTCCCCCGAGGATGCAACATCATATTACGTTTCAGTTGGGCCTGTCACTCTACAGGGGAATATTCAAAAATAGTCAAAAATGAATAGTTTGGGGCCTATTTTTTTGAGTATCCTCTTTTACCATTTGGGAATACCTTTCGAGTCTTTTGCAGCGTTCGCCGAAAATCCCTCTGTAGGGGGGCACGCCCGACCTAATATTGCGCTGGCCTCTCTCTTTGCATGCCGGGCCCCGCCGTGCATCTCTGCGCAGCTGGCAGGGGCGCTCGGCCGCGGCGTGCTTGTGCTCGGCAGGTTTCTGCCTGGCCGGCCCCCCTCGGGCGCGCACGTCTCGCCCGGGGCCCGCTCCCTGCATCAGGCATCGGGAGCCTTGAGACGGGGGTCGATGCAACCGGGGGTCAGCCAGGGCACCAGATCCTGCAGGATGCTGCGAAGGCCCCCTCTGGCTGACCCGGGTTGGCGAGCCGCTCGTGGCCGCGGGGCCCTATTGGCTGGCCCGGGTTTGCGAAGACCTGTGTTGCAGTTGTTTTTGTTGTTCCTGCATTGCAGTTTTTGGTTTCCTGCTGACCCGGGTCTGGATTGATCTGGGTCAGAAGATCCCCGAAAGCAGTGGCGAAGCGTCCTGGCTCGCCTATGGCCCCACCAAAAAACGTTCTAAGAACCTTTTGTGGTTCCCACGAAATGTTCTTAGAACATTTCTGGCGGAGACTGTCTTGGTTTAGGGCTAATGTTCCAAGAACCTTGTTTTTGTTCTCAGATCACTTTTGGGTTCTAAGAACATTTCGTGGTAGGACTATAGGAATGCCGGGACGGTCGGTCCCTGCTCAACTGCACCGACGGGTTGCTATGCAGCTCCCGAGGAGGCGGCGCTGCGAATCCGTTCTCCGCCGACAACCCGTTCGCCGCCGACGTCGCCCGGGGGGGCGGCGACTCGAACCCGTTCGCCGCCGACGGCGAGGAAGGCCGCCCTGGGCGTCACGCGCTGCTTCGCCCACGGGGGGTGGCAACGGCTGGGGAGGTGTCGGGGCTGTGCAGACGGCGTGGAGTGATGAGTGCGCAATGGATGGCTGGGGAAACGTAAGGCTCGAGTAGTCCGGAACTCGGGTTTGCCGACCTTGTTCTGGATTTTGACGGTGCAGTTTTCGTGGGGTGTTTGCAGCGGGAGCTCGTGCCTAATTTCAGATTGGGTCTCGTCAGTTTCATGATGGCCCCGTCAGGCAAACCCGAGTCCCTCGTACCCGAGTCATACATCTCCCCGATATTGTATCAGCAAGACTCTGATGATACACATCATCAGTCCAGGATTACCAAGCTTTTGCAGTACACCCTCCCGCGAAGTCCTTGCATGCACCCCCTTCTCGTTGCGGGGAGAGCCAGCGCGAAAGACGTGCGTCCCATGGGCTTGCCGTTCTGGCAAGGGCTTGGTACAGAGAGAGAGAGAGAGCAGTCCTGCACAGTTGCAGGTGTCGACAGCACACACACACACACACACACACACACACGTAGTACTGTAAGGCCGCAGGACGGTATCGAGCGAGAGCCTCATTCTGGAAATGGAGCCGCCCTCAATGCGTCGAGGTCTGCACTCGTTGGCATTTTGGACTGGCAGGCCTCGAGAGACAGATCAACGCTCTGAAACAGAACTGCGCTGCACCCGTGTGCGTTGTTTCACACGTTGGGGCTCGCCTCTTGGGGTGTGAGGGGAGTTCGCGAAACCCTATGACGCCTGCCATCGCAGGGTCCAGACAGTGAGGTCGGTTTCCACTGTAGGCTGGGGGATGATGTGGTCGGCAATTCGGGGGGATTCTTCGATCTCGGTGCCCCTGAAGGGGCCCAGAGCCCTCGTGTGACCCCGCCTCTTCGCCCCTATCCGAGCGCTGCCGGCGTCGACCGCGTGCCTCCTCGCCGCGAGAATGCATCACAGCATGAAAGGCAAGGATGAGTGCAGGAAGAAGACGACGGGGTCTGAGGAGGGCAAGGATGCCGATGCCTCTGCCCTTTCCTCGGATCCGCCTTTTGGGGCCTCCTGGGGGGCCCCCCGACACGGTTGGGTTTGCCCCGGGGTCCTGGTCAGAACGCACCCCGAGAACGTCCAGGGGAGCAGCGGTAGTTGCATCCCCGCAGAAGGGGGTTCGGATGAGGGTGAGGACGCAAAAGAAGTCGAGTGCGAGGGGAGGGTGGGGGGGAGGACAAGGGGACGAAGGGAGCACAAGGATCGATGATTTTCAGGCTTGTGTTCGCCGAGTGTGCGCGTTGCCCCAGTGCGTCCTCATCGCATCGGCTGCGTCTTCTTGAGGGGCTTCGATGGACGAGGACGCGCTGGTGCTGGCACGCTTTGAGAATCGTCGAACGGATCTCGGCCTCCTAGATGGGGTCGAAGTAGATGGGGTCGGAGGATCGCGCGGCATCGCCGATGCATCGTCGATGCGGCTCGATGTGGGGCCCAATTTCTCCACGCATAGACGACGCCGATGCATCGCCCACGTCGCCGATGCGGCCAGATCCTCCGACCCATTTGGTCGGACCCCATCCAGGAGGCTTTTACAAGCACGCGTCGTTGCTGGCGCGCGCTCTGAGGATCATCGAACGGAAGCGGGCGGGAGTAGCGGTAGGTGTATCCCAGCAGCGGGGGGAGGACGAGGGTGATGACGCAAAAGAAGTCGATTGCGAGGGGAGGGCGGGGGGAGGACGAGGAGACGAAGGGTGGACAATGATCGGTGATCTTCAGGACTTGTGTTCGCCGAGTGTGCGCGTTGCCCCAGTGCGTCCTCATCGCGCTGGCTGCGTCGTCTTGAGGGGCTTCAGTGGACAAGCACGCGCTGGTGCTGGCGCGCGCTCAGAGGTCGGAAACTGGAACATGCACATTGCCACCAGCGGGCTGCTTTGCAATCCCAGGACTTTTGGAGGGTCGGGAGCGACGTCGGGATGTTGTGGTGCATATCGTTTCCTCGTTTTCCCGCGGAAGAAACGCAGAATGTATACACCAGGATCCCGTCGACACCAGGGACCACTTTCCTGTGCAAGTGTCAGCGCAGGGCCGGAAAAAGGCGTCGGTGTGAAGAGTTCGTTTCTCGATGAGGATCATCGAACGGCAGCGGGCGGGGGGGTGGACGAGGGCCTGGGCGCGGCAGCTGGCCGACGGCCGCGCCCGTTTTGCGCTGCTTGCTGCTGCTGCTGCAGCTCCCCCTCCTCCTCCTCCTGCTCCTCCTCCTGCTGCTGCTCCTCCTCCTGCTGCTCCTGCTGCTCCTCCTCCTCCTCCTCCTGCTCCTCGTCCTGCTCTTCCTCTTCTGCTGCTCCTCCTCCTGCTGCTTCTGCTCCTCCTCCTCCTCCTCTTCCTCCTCCTCCTCCTCCTGCTCCTCCACCTCCTCCTCCTATTCCTACCCTCGTGTTGTTGTCCCCTCCACTGCTATTTTCCTTTCCTTTTCTTCGCCACGGGGTGCCTTCTCGGCCTTGTATAACCGAGCGGACGCGGCGGCGGCACAGGCAGCGCCCTGCGTGCACCGGCCGCGGCGAACTCTGGCGGCGCAGCGCCCAGCCGAGGCACCGCCCGCCGCGGCGCGCTGCTCGCGGCGGCCCTCCGCGCAGGGCGCACTGCGACCCGATCAGTCCAAGTCGGTATCGTTTCCTGTCAGCTCGATCCGACCCGATTCAGAGAATCCGACGGTTCCAGGCCTCCTAGATGGGGTCGGAGTAGATGGGGTCGGAGGATCGCGCCGCATCGCCGAGGCATCGGCGATGCATCGGCGATGCGGCTCGGTGTGGAGCCCAATTTTTTCCACGCCGACGTCGCGGATGTGTCGCCGACGTCGCCAGTGCATGGCCGATGCATCGCCGTTGCGTCGGCGATGCATCGCCGATGTATCGGCGATGCGGCGAGATCCTCCGACCCCATCAACTCGGGCCCCATCTAGGAGGCCTCTAACAGTCCGAGGCGGCCCTCGAAGAAGTACAGGCAGCATGCACAGCACACTAGGTACAGCACCAATCGGTGGATGTTCTGGAACCGTCAAATGCACTCCACATCTGCCTTGTTTCTCTGTCTCTCTTTCACCATCGAATGGCCTTCGGCCTACCCCGCCACCGTGCTTGAGTCGTGGGTGAGAGGCCTAGTGGATGTTCGTGGGAGGCTTCTCGGGAGCCTCCTGCATGCAGGTTGGAGGCCTTTGGAGGGTGGTTTTGGGGCCTCCTGGGGCTTCTTTTGGGCCTCCTGAGGGTTTCTTGGGGCATCGTGGGGACTCTCTGCTTATTGAGGGTTTTGGGGAGGCCTCTTGGGGCCTCCTGGGGGCCTCTCGGGGCCGAGGGCACGACATGTCTGTTCGGGTCCCCCGTCTTGGCCTCCTCTTGGAGCCGTCTTGGGGGCCTCTTAGCCGTCTTGGAGGCCTCTCGGCCCTTCTTCGGGCCTTCTGGGGCGGTCTTGGAGCCTTGTTGGGGGCCTGATTGGGCGATCTTGGGGGCCTGCCGTGTTGGAGCGTCGGGAAGCCGAAGAGGCGATAACGCCAACACCTTGCAAGTAAACCTGAGGGAGGCCGACAGGCCGTGCCTCCTGAGAGCCTCTTGGGAGGCCTCGTGGAAGCTTATTGGGACGAGGTGGGGGCATCTTGAGCCGTCTTGGGGCCATCTTGGGCGCCTTGGACCGATCGTGCGGCGAAGCGGGCCCCTCTTGGACAGTCCTGGTCGCCTTTGAGCGCCTGCTTGGCCCGTCCTGGCGCCCTCTGGGCTCCGAGCGGTCCTGCGGAAGCGCTCCTCCGGACCGGGGCCCCAGGGCCACGCTGTGCGCCCCATGGGGGGCGGCGCGGCACGCCCAAGAAGAGTTGTGAGTTTGGAGCCCGGGCCCCTGCAGGAATCCCTCGGGTGGAGGACTCAGGCTTCAGGAACGAGGCCAAGGACCTGAGGGCACTCCAGCGCGTGCCTCAAGGGCACGGTGGCGCATCTCTCCGCCTCGCTGCTGCATACCTCATTGCGCGATGCATGCATGTACATCAAATAGATGTGTGTATACATACATATATATATATGTACATACTTACGAAGCAGTGTGTCTATGTGGATTCATATATATATATATATATATATATGTATACACATATGTGTGGTAGCCAGCGAGCGCACTAAACAGTGTGTTTCCATAAACAAATATTGCGCAGACAGTCTAGGTTGTGAAGGCAATGTGGTACAATCTATATTGTACAATTTTATGGGGGGCAACAGATGCGGTGCAGTCTACGCTGTGCAGCATATGCTGTGCATTCTTTTATGTACAATATATGGTGTGCAGTCTTCCTGGTGCAATCTACGTTGTGCAGTCAACGTTACGCTCTCAGCGTGGCAAATTCACTCTGTGGAATTTGAAGTTGTCAGCTCCACTGTTCGAGCAATTATCCCACCCACCCACCCGCGACCTGGTTTGCGAAAGCCATGCGGCGTCGATTGCGGTAACTGCTAGGCGCTGGCTGGCGCATTGCTGCGGCCGCGCTGGCGCGCGCATGCTTGTGCGCAGGGTGGCCAGCTGGTTTGGCGCGACCGACGCGGCCGCGGTGGCGCTGACCACTGGTGACTTCCCGGCGTGTCTCACAGGGCCGCGGTGGCGCGCGGGCACTTCGGCGCGAATCGGTGCCTCAAGCGGGCGCGGCACCATGGCGACGTCGACAGAGGCAGGCACGATGATGATCTTAGCGATGATGCTGCCGATGGCAACGACAACGGTCAGGCCAATGTTAGCGCCGAGGCTGGCCACGCCGATAGCGATCGTGGTGTCCACGCGTCGGTGCTGAATGTCGCGGAAGGTTCCCGACGCGCGTGCGCAGCCGACGCACGCGAGTGACCCGCGTGGTTTCATTTGACCGGGGTCGCGCCCCCTTCCCCAGCCGCCAGCAAACGCGCAATGGCTTTCGAATGATTTTGACCTGCGCGCGAAAAGGCCCGCGCGGTCTGCTTTGATGAACATGATGCGACCATGTGGTATTCGGGGCATAACTCGCCAGAGCGAGCGTTTTTTTTTTTTTTTTTTTTTTTTTTTTTTTTTTTTTTTTTTTTTTTTTTTTTTTTTTTTTTTTTTTTTTTTTTCGTTTGTTTGTTTGGAAGCCAGGTTGCGCAACCGTATGGCATTGTTTCGTTTTCGGACACCTCGATCTTGAAACCCTTGCGACGCCAAATGTCGTTGAAAGATGTCGGCATACGCGCGCGGTTTCGCTCGCGCGTGGACCCTGTCCAGTGTTTGATGCAAGCGTTTTTTTTTGTTTCCGGAAAACTGGGTGAAGTTTGGTACGCGAGTTCGCGCGCATAGGTTTCTTTGACAGGGATGAATGGGGGATCGATGCGGGGCATGGCTGGGATGGTACGAGGTCTTATTTCAAAAGGTCGACGGGACAGACGCACATGTAATTCGCGGTGCCCCAGGTGGGCGACACAGTTGGTAATTGGGGATGGTTTTTTCTATACGAGAGAAGCGATGCGGTGCGCAACCAAAGTTGTGCAACTTATGTATTGCAATCTACGTGGTGCAACGGATGTGGCGCAATTGATGCATGTCCCCTGTGAGTTGTGAACCCCAATGCTCGGGCAGCCACCCCACCCACCCACGGGCACTTCCCAGCGGGCACTGCAGTACGAATCGGCGACTTGGGCGGGCACGGGATCATGGCAACGTCGACAACGGTAGACACGATGATGATGGTAACGATGCTGGCGACGATCGCGACAACGACGGCGGCAAGGCCAGTGCCGGCGCCGATGCTGATCACGTCGACGACGGTGACGGCGTCGCGGCGTTGGAAACGAAGGTTTGAGAGGGAGTTCGACCTGCGCGCGGGGCCGACGCGTGAGGGTGACCCGTATATTATCATGTGGCACGGATCGCCCCCCCCCCCCCCCAGCACGCGCGCAAGGGCGCTCGAATGATTTGGGCATGCGACGCGAAGGGCCCGTTTGGCATAATTGAAGGAACGCATATGAGGAAACATGGTTGTCTTAAGAATTCGCAGGAGAGAGAGCGAGCGCAGGCTTTTTGTTTATAAAAAACATATAGATTGTTGTAGAGCCATGCGTTTGTTCTATGTGTGGTCGGGGCACTCTAGTTTGAAGTCTTTGCGGCACGTCAGATTTTTGAAGGATTTTTGCAGGCGCACGGGCGATGACGCGCCCGCGCGCACTCCGTCCCGATTCTTTGCAAGGGGATATTGCGACAGCACGCGCGCAGGGACGTTCTAATAATTTCGACCTGCGGGATGTTATGGAAACGCTGAAAAATACAGTTGACTCAATAATTCGCAAACGCGCGGGCGTCCTTTTATGTATGTATGTATGTATGCATGCATGCATGTATGTATGTAGCCGTGTGCGGCCGAGATTAACCCACAAGGATAATAGAGTTCGGGGTCGCGGGGGATTATACATGTTGCCTACCGTAGGCCAGCATGTGGGAGGAGAAAGAGATGATGTTAAGAGGACCGAAAGCCCAGGATCGAGGATCGAGAATCGAAGTCCGAGGATCGAGGGTCGAGATCCCAGAAGTAGAGAAATATAGACAGACAGAAGGAGAGAGGTGGAGGAGGAGGAGGAGGAGGAGGAGGAGGAGAAACGCCAAAGTTCCAAACCTAGTAAATTTAATGTGTAAGCAAACAATGGAACTTCAGATTTTCATCTGCTCGTGTAGGGTAGCTCATGTGCCTCGTTTTTCGTTGACAGTAAACCGCAGCGATATATATACACATACATACATACATACATACATACATACATACATACATACATACATACATACATATATATATACACATATAGATATATAGTCAGGGGGCAGGGGGGGAAACGGAAAGAGAAAGAGAAGAGCAGACAGAAGAGAGAGCGATAGATAAAGAGAACGCTGTTGGCTTCGCTTGATACATCCTCGACAACGTCTTCGCTTCGTTTGATGTTGCTATCTCAACATAAGAAGGAAGTGAACCTCGGTGGTGAACTTTTCACAGTGATGACAGAGTTCGGCCTCCGCGCTCCGCGCCCCTGACCAAACCTTTTCTTGGCCGTGGATAGTCAATTCTAGCGTGTGAAGGGGGGTCCTTTTTTATCATCGGCACCCGGTTATATGTGTGTATATGTATATAGAAAATTTCGCATTGCGAGGGCATGTGTGCTTTCAACATGTTTTCGGGGCGTTCGGTTTTTGAAATGCGTGCGACGCCGAATGCTGTTGAAAGGGTTTCGGCATGCGCGCGCGACGACGCGCGAGTGCATTTCGCTTCATTATCCCAAAGATTCTTGAACAGTGTTTTGCTTTTCTACAGAGCGAGTGCGCGCGCGCGTAGTATTTCTTGGCAGTGGGATAAGGGGGGAAGCCAGTTTAGCGGAGATAGTATGAATTCATATTCGGGATGGACGAGTACGCATAACAAGTATGAATACGCAGCGCGCGAAGGGGTGCCGTTAAGTCCGGGGGTCGAGCTTTTCATGTATATATATATACACTAGAGAACAAGAAAATATCATTCAGTAGCCTGCTCCGCCCGCGACAACCTCCCACGCTCGTGCTAGCATCCCGCCCATGCGCCCGCAGCTTGGCGATTGCGACGGCTGCCTGGCGCTGGCCGGCGCATTGCCGCAGCCGCGCTTAGCGCGCGCAGGGTCGCGCGCAGAGCGCACGGCGACTCTGGCGCGACCGCCGCGGCCGCGGTGGCGCCGACCGCTGGGCATTGTTTTGTGCGCCTCGCACGCTGCGCTGATGCTCGCGAACTGCAGCTCACTTGAGGCGCCGCTTAGGCAGCTTAGGCAGTTTAGGTGCGCGGCTCTAGTGTGCTCCTGTTGTCAATTAGTAGGCCCGAGCCCTGGACTTACGACTCGCCGCTTGCGCTCTCGCCTGCGGCCGCGACCAAAAAATGCTCGTGCACGTGCAGTGCGCCTCGGTGCCCCGAGCGGGCGCGGCGCCAGCACTACTCTCGACAGCGGCAGACGCGACGATGAAAGGAGCGACGAGGACGGGATTTCCCGCCCCCCCCCAACACGCGCGCAGGGGCCTCCGAATGATTTGTTACATGCTCGCGCGATGTGCACGCTCAGTCGCATATGTATATATATACACACCGAAAGATTGAAGACGAAGAAGTGCAATGGCAAGAACATGATCGGCCCACGAACCCGGAAAGGGATATAGAGATGTGAAGCATGGACAGTGTCCAAGACACCATCTTCAGGCGCAGGGCAATGGTAACGTTCAAGGTAGCAATGTTGACGTCTATTGTCACAGGCTGTGTTGTTCTGTGCTGTGATGAACTGAAACGCGCCATGCCGCGGTACAATGATGTTTTTTTCCGGTGTTTCAATATTTCTGGGGTTCTCGATTGTTCCTGCTTCCGGCGCTGTACGACATTCCAAGAGGACCCCAAGACTGCCCCAAGACGGCCCAAGAGGGTCCTAAGAGGGCCCCAGAACGGCTTAAGAGGGCCCTAGGACGCCCGAGATGCCAAACAAATATCGCGAGACGGCCCCAAAGAGGCGCCAAAGTTAGTGCATTTTTGCCACACATCGTTCTTTCGCCAATGGAGGCGTTGTGTTCAATGTGTGTTAAATGGTTGGGTCGTTTGGGCCGCCCTTGGAGCTACCTTGGCGCCCCTCCGGGCCCTCCCAGGCCGTCCTCTAGAGTGGTCTTGGGGGCCCCTTCTGGGGTTCCAGGAGAGCCTCAGGAGGGCCCCAGGTTTAACGCAAGCCGCAGTCTCGTTCGGGACGGCGCTGTGTCATCTCTATGTTGTAAGTTGTTGGGTCTCCTGGGGCGCTCCCCGAGCTCCTTTGGGGTCCCCTCGGGCCCTTGCCGCTCGTCGTGGAGAGCTTTCCTGGGAGCCTGTGAGGGTCTCGGGGTCTCAGGAGGTGCCCCTCAAGAGGGCCCAAGTTTTGACGCGAATCCGATGCAACACCGTCCCTGACGAGACAGCGGATTGGCCCTGACGAGGCAGCGGTCCTCTTGGAGCCCTCCCGAAGCCCGCCCGAGGCCCCGAGGACGGCGTCGGAGGCCTCGAAGAAGCTTTGCAATTCAGCGCACGTTAGAAACTAAATGTTTCTGTGCAGAGGACGACAGACTTGTCTTGTCTTTGTTGATTGTTTGGTTTCTCTCGGGGCGTTCCCAAAGCTGTTTGGGGGTTCGTTCGAGCCAGCCCAGGCCGTCTTGGACGCAAATAGGACGGACCACAGCATGCGCCCAGCGTTTTTCCAGGAACATCCGAACGATATGTCCATAAGCCTCTCCAGGAATATTTGCATCGATGTCCCAGAAGTTTCTCTGTGAATTTCCGAGCAGATGTTCCGAATCACACCGCAGGAGCAAGAGGACAAGGAGAGGTGTCGAGCACGACGAAGACGACGACGGTCCCCAACGAGGGCTCAGGGTGTCTCCCGAGTTCTGACACGGGAGGCCACTGAAGGGCCAACCACGTCCAAGCCCGCACAAAAACGTGCATGGTCGACGACGACGACGACGGCGACGACGGCGACGACGGCGGAGACGACGACGCCAGCCGCGGCTGTAGCGGCGGCGGAAGCAAGAGCCCGCACGCTGGACGATCGCACGCGGGAGCCCCAAGGCCCTGGGCAATCTCGGCGACAAAAGCGACTTCGCGAGGCCCATGAATGCTCAAGATCATTTACAAACCTCGGCCCTCGATCCTGGACCCTTCATCATCCCTCCTCGGTCTCGACGACTGCGACGACGTTGGCGGCGACAAGGGCGACCACGACCACAACCACGACGAGAACGGCGATGACGACAGTGACGACGCGGAGCCCTGGCGGCCTCCAGAGGTCCGACGACGACCACAGTGTCTACGACCGATCGCCGGCGGCCGACGGCCTCCACGGAGATCTCCAGACTCCGGAGGCCTCCCGAGGCCCCGGGCAAGCACACCACGCCCCAGCACGTGCAGTCCTCCGACCACCGCCCACAGGACGACGATCGCCGCCACCGCGACCACCACGACGACCACCGCGGCGATCATCACGACGGCGGCCGCAGCCGCAGCGGGAGCGGCCGCTGGGGCGGCGGCGGCGGCCTGGCGGCCCGAAGCGGCTGGGCCCCTCCTCGGCCACCGTGGCAGTGACGCCACCTGCGCAGTCGGAGAAAGGTCTCGGGGCCTTCCGGCGCGTCGCGCGTCGATCTTTGCACGGCTCCGCAGCCGCCCACAGAGCCCGAAGTTGCCCCCCAGAAGGCCCAGCACCTCCACGCGCCGAGAGCGGCCCTTGCCTGGGGGGGTCCCCTCTGGCATCTCTTGGGTATAGCGGAATAGCGCAAGGTCCGTTGTCAACGACGATTGCGCAGTCGGCAGGAACCTAAACGCGCGTAGCGCGAGCGTGGTTCTGCTAATGTGTCGTCTTCGGTGGTTCCCATATAGCGATGCATGTGTATATGCACTTGTAGATTTGAGCACGTGTGGAGGTGTGGACTGACCATGAGCAGATCTGTGGTTTCTCATTCGCACGACATGTCTTCTTCACTTCGTACTCTCTGCCATCTGATCATGGCCGTGGTCGCAAGGACCTGGGCACCTGGCCGCCACCGGGAGCTCAAATACTTAAGCTTGATAATGCGGTTCTCGGGGCTGGAGGTCCCGGCGCTGCATACACCGTTGGGACCTCCGGGCCCGAAACTCACCACCCACCAGACCACCCCAACACGACCCGAAGGCTTCAATTTGCACTCCATTGCCAGTGGGGGGGGGGTCCGGGAACATCGAAAAAACACATATGGAGCCCATACCCCCCCCAACCTAAAATTCGGGTCTTCGGGTTGGGTGGGGTGGTCTGGCAGGTAGTCAGAAACAGGAAACCCTGGAAGGGAGTCTGGAACCAGGAACTGAGGCACCCGGCCGCACCTTCGCACCCCTCCAGTTCAAACGTTGCGTTGCTTGGACTTTCGGAACTCCGCGCGGATTTCTTGGATCGGCGCTGAGACCCTCAGGCGATGTCCTCCGGGTGTAAACATATGTTTTGTCAATCTTGTTTATCCAACGCGGATCCACGAAGTCCGTGCGGACATCCAAAACGATACGCGCCAGCTGGGGGTGGGGGAAGGACCCCATGTGACGTCGGGGCTGGTTGGGGGTGGTTTGGGGCGGCGACGACGACGACGACGACGACGACGACCGACGTCCCCTGGAGGCTCTCCGACGCCTCCGGAGTTGCAGACAGGCATTGAGTGGTTGTGGTGCGCACCTGTCGTTGCATCAGCAGTTGTGATGTACACAGGCGTTTCTAGCACTGTGGTGAACAGGAGCGCTGTGGTGCGCACGGCTCTTGTGGTGTCAGGCGCTGATGTGCAAGTATACGTTGCGACAGCAACATCGGTATTAGTCGGTAGGGTGCAGAGGCATGGTGGTGTGTACACAAGCGCTCTGGTGTACGCAAGCACTGTTGCTCACACTCGTTCTGGTGCACACATATGTTACTGCTGTGACATGTGTAGTGCACACAAGCACTGGTGTGTACACAGGCGTGGGGGGCAGTGCCGAATATACATTCAGGCACTGGGGCTTGGGGTGCTCGTGTTTTTCAGATTTCAGTCCCGTCGGGACCAAGGAGGCGTACATAGGGTTTGTGGTATACATAGGCACTGTGGTGTACAGGATCTGTGGAGCATGCACATGGTGCTGAAACAGCAGCTGTGGTGCACACTGGCAATGGGGTGTACACAGGCAGTGTGGTGTACACAGGCGATTTGGAGCACACGGCCACTGCGGTGAGCACAGGCATTGTTTTGTACACAAGCGCTGTGGCGCGCACGCATCTTGCTGCCACAGCAGCAGCAGCTATAATGTACACAATCGGTGTTGTGTGCACAGGCACCGTGGTGCGCACAGGCGTTGTGGTGTAAAGCGGCACTGTGCTTCACACTCGACTATGGTTTGCACGTGCGTTGTCGTGAACACACGACTTGTGTTGTACACAGGCATTGTGGTGCTCATGGGCATTTCGGTGTACGCAGACATTGTGATCTACCTTGGCATTGCTGTTCACACTGGCCCACTGGTGCACCCAAGCGCTGTGGTGTCCACAGGCGCTGTGTTGCACGGCCCCCCCGCTGGCATACTTTGGCAGGTACAGGCTCTACGTCCGCTGCTCGTGGCTATTTTCAGCAATGGCCTTCGCTGTGCCTGGCTATCCCTGGTAGATCCTTACCCACATGATAATCCGAACTCTCCTCACCTATTCCTAGGCATTCCAGAGCGCCGGCGCGAAACATGACGTGATCTGCGGCGGGGACGTGGCTGGCAAAGGCCTTTCTCGCGGACCGTTTCCGAGCGCCGTCTTTTCGCCCTGGGTTTGTGCTTGGCGATCCTGGAGCCCAGAAACGGCAGTTTTGCCAAGCTGCCAGTAGGGGGCCACAAGCGAACCCTACCCTTACCTCCCACGATTTCTGAGGGGGAGGGTGGGGTTCACTTCGCTCGGGTGCTCCCGGTCGAAGCGAACCCCACCCTCCCCCTCAGAAATCGTAGGGGGTAGGGGTAGAGTTCGCATGTGGCCCCTTAGGCAGAACAGGTTTGGACGCACTCACGCCAGCGTTAAGTCGGGCCTGTCCCCCTACAGGGGGATTTTCGACGAAATATATATATATACATTATATATATATATATATACATATATATATATATATATATATATATATATACCCCAAATACAGTCCAAAAATAGTATGGGGGCTATTTTTGGGCTATGTTCTGGCCTTCCAGGGGTATTTTTGGGGTATATTACCTAACAGCAATAACTGATAGGTTTCTAATGGGCTAAAAAGGGAGCAGCAAATGACTCCACAGGGGGGTCTGGGCGGGTGCCGGACAGGGTGCCGCAGAAGTCGTTTTAAGCCAACAGTCACACACTTCGTGCTCTTCGACCTCCCAGAACTCCATTCCCGGGCCACATTCTGAATGCCCGGAGCCAACTGTAGGCCACTTCGTGCTCTTCGACTTCCCAGAACTCCATTCCCGGGCCACATTTTGAATGCCCGGAGCCAACTGTAGGCCACTTCGTGGTCTTCGAGTTCCCAGAACTCCATTCCCGGGCCACATTTTGAATGCCCGGAGCCAACTGTAGGCCACTTCGTGCTCTTCGAGTTCCCAGAACTCCATTCCCGGGCCACATTTTGAATGCCCGGAGCCAACTGTAGGCCACTTCGTGCTCTTCGAGTTCCCAGAACTCCATTCCCGGGCCACATTTTGAATGCCCGGAGCCAACTGTAGGCAACTTCGTGCTCTTCGACTTCCCAGAACTTCATTCCCTGGGCCACATTTTGAAGGCTGCTGAGGCAGGCTGAGGCTGCTGAGGCTGAGGCAGGCTGATGCTGAGGAGGCTGAGGCTGAGGCTGAGGCTGAGGCTGAGGCTGAGGCTGAGGCTGAGGCTGAGGCTGAGGCAGGCTGAGGCTGAGGCCGAGGCTGAAGGCAGACTGAGGCTGAGGCTGAAGCAGGCTGAGGCTGAGGCTGAGGCAGGCTGAGGCTGAGGCAGGCTGAGGCTGAGGCTGAGGCAGGCTGAGGCTGAGGCTGAGACTGTGACTGCGACTGCCGTTGCCGCTGCGACTGTCATCGCGAATGCGACTACGACTGCGAGAACAGCAGAATTCTACAACTGGATTTTCATCTGAATCTTAAGGGGAATGCTTTCAGATATGCTTCTACACATCGCTGTTAGGTTGCTTTGCCGGGATAATTTTATTCTTCGTCGAAAATCCCCCTGTAGGGGGACACGCCCGACATAACGCCAGCGGCAGCGGAGCCGCGGCACGCCCCGCAGGCGCAGCAGAGCCCGCCGCGGCGGCGCCCCGTGCCAGCGCGCCCGCGGCCGCCCCCGCGGCCGCCGCCGCCGCGGCGCCAGCGCCGGCGGCCGCCGCCGCAGTGGCCTCGGCCGCCCCAGCGGCGCCGGCCCCGCCGCCCGAGGAGGAGCCGCGGGGCCGGGCGGGGCAGCGCTTCTAGGGTTCTGTCGGGCCTGTCCCCCAGACAGGAGGTTTTTTGACGACAAATAGAAAATACACAGGACATGCCCCCAAAAAGTCAGAACATACCCCAAAAATACTCCCCAGACTATTTTTGGATTATGTTTTGATTATTTTGTGGGTATTTTTAATTTTTCGTCGAAAATCCCCTCTGTAGGGGGACAGGCCCGACTTAATTCTAGGTGAACAAAGAGTGGCGTAAACATAATCAGAGGCACCAGCGTGGAATGGGGACTCCCCGCTGCAATGTCCCAGCAGAAAGCCGCGGGTCACGCCCGGAGGCCGCGAGGAGGACATCCACTTTTACGCCCATATCTTCCTTGACGGGGAACAAAAAGTGGCATGAACATAAAAACTCGGAGGTCCGCACGGATTTCTCGGATCGGCGCTGGGGCCCCCGGCGGCGGCGCCTCCGGCGCCGCCCCTGGCGCGCCCCGCGCGCCAGGGAGGGGGGTCCAGCGCCGATCCGAGAAATCCGCGCGGACCTCCGAGTTTTTACGTTTATGTCTTTTTCGTTTCCCTAGCTTCGGCGGCGAAGTCCGCGCCCTATCCTCCCCGATCAAGGATGCAGGCAACTCGATGGGTGGTGGGGGTGGGCTGTCAGATTTCGGCGGGCACGTGCCGGAGTCGGAGCCCTACCCCCGCCCTCATCGATTCAGGAAAACCGATGGTTGGTGGGGGTAGGGTTCGGGTGTGGGAGTGGCGGCTCCGCCATTATTCTTCTCATTGCCCCCCGGGCGCACTATTCAGTAGCGGCCGAGGGGTTGTGGGGCTCAAAAGCCTGGACCCCCGATTTGGGATAATTTTTCAGAAGTGCAGAGCATGTGTGCATCCAGACCTCGGGTAATCAGCTGGGTGTGCGCAACCCCAGGATGCGAAGAATGCGGTTCCAATTGGGCGATCCGCCCATGCTCCAGCCCCCGACGAGGGAGGGGAAGCTCCCCCTAGGAGGGGGCTCGGATGCTATACCCGAGAGCTCGAATTAAGAACACGGGGGCTCAGAGTTTCTGGCCGCGGCGGGGCAGAGCGATGCGGTATGATGGTTTGCCGGCCCTCCAGGTTGAGAGTTTTGTCTGTGGATTCCGTCAGCAGGATGGCACGCAGTAGAACACGCTTGAGGTCGAAACATCTGGGCCTCGGCGTGCCTCGGACACCGCTCGAACCTGCTTGTTGAGTCGGGGGCCTGTTGACCTCTCGCCTGTCTTGTATGTCTGAACCGTTTACTCTCAGGACGGGAAAGGCATGACCCAGAAAGTAAAATAGAATTGTGAGGCACGGTAGCGTTTTCAAGACACCTGATTGGGTGACGGGCAATGGCAATGGTGAGTGTATCGATCTCGTCTACCGTGCCAAGGGCGGTGTTGTACTGTGCCATGCTGAGTTTCGATGTGCCATGCCGCGACTGTGCTCTATAGCGTTGTGGGTCGAATCATATTTAGCATTCGAGTCCTGACCGAACTGACCCGGATCTTAAGCTCGAGCTGCCTGAGCACACAGTAGCCGCCCGAGAGCTAGTTGAAGTGGAAACGTGGAGGACGTTCAATCAACTCGACCTCAACATCCGATTCAGCTCCGAAAAGGAACGACACGACACGGGGTACGGGATCACGGACGCGCCACAGGATGTGCCAGGGGCGCAATCGGGGATGCGCCAGGAGACCTGTGAGGTGACGTGTCAGGGGACGTGCCCTGGACGTGTCAGGAACCTGCCACGGGACGTGCCAACGTGCGAGCCATGGGGCGGCCAGAGGACGTCATGCCAAGGGACGTTGCAAGGGGCGCGACACGGAACAGGCTGAGGGAACGCTTGGGTATGAGCCAGGAAACGCGACAGAGGATGCGCCAGGGAACGTGTCACGCCGAGTGGCGTGCTAGGGGACGTTCCCGAGCACGTATCGCCAGAATCCGCAAGTAACGCGCCAGGGGACGCGCCAGCGCGCCATGGGGACGCCCCACGGACTGGCGGGGTTGGACTGCGATGCAGTCTATTGCGACACGCTTCTCGCTCGAGAAATCCTCAACAAATCCTCATGTCGGACATCCGCCTGGGCGACCTTGGTACATAAAAACGAGCGTCTCGCCCTCAACAAATCCTCATGTCGGACATCCGCCTGAGCAACCTGGTCACGTGAAAACAAGCGTTTCGCTCAACACATCCTCAACACATCCTCATGCTAAACATCCGCCTGGGGGACCTGGGCACGTGAAAACAAGCGTTTCGCTCAACACATCCTCGACACATCCTCATGCTAGACATCCGCCTGGGGGACCTGGGCACTTGAAAACAAGCGTTTCGCTCAACACATCCTCAAGACATCCTCATTGTAGACATCCGTCTGGGGGACCTGGGCACGTGAAAACAAGCGTTTCGCTCAACACATCCTCATGCTAGACATCCGCTTGTGCGACCTGGGCACGTGAAAACAAGCGTTTCGCTCAACACATCCTCGACACATCCTCATGCTAGACATCTCCGCCTGGGGGACCTGGGCACTTGAAAACAAGCGTTTCGATCAACACATCCTCATGCTAGACATCCGCCTGTGCGATCTGGGCACGTGAAAACAAGCGTTTCGCTCAACACATCCTCGACACATCCTCATTCTAGACATCCGCCTGGGGGACCTGGGCACGTGAAAACAAGCGTTTCGCTCAACACATCCTCAACACATCCTCATGCTAGACATCTGCCTGGGCCACCTGGACGCGTGAAGCCAATCGTTTCGCTCAAGACATCCTCAAGACCTGGCACATGAAACCAAGCATGCCTCCAGAGACATCCTCTGAATTATGGCCCCAGGAGAGGAACGATCTATAACACAGAACAGGGTTTTTGCTTGATATATCCTCGACATTTGCAGCAACACCTGTGTATCACTCGAGACATCCGCAACAAACGAAAACCCCTACTTTACCATGTGTTGTATCGATCGGAATATCACAAACCAGCGTTTCGCTCGGGACATCCTCAGCTTTACAATTTGCCGGCCCTGCGCAAGCTCGTTATGTCATCGCAAAAGAAGATTCGCCGACCCTACTCGAGTTGAGGCCCGGCACTTGGTTTTATTTCCTAAAACGACCCCCCACGCCCTTTCCAGGAAAAACGCACAGACACAAATGAACGTCAAACCCTAAGGAAATATAGGAAAAGAGGGGAAGTGGGAGGGGGGCGAAACCCAAACAAATGTTAGAAAATATGGGAGTCCTAGGATTCGTGTCTCTGTAATCATGTAAATTCCACAAGGGATTTCGGCTTCCCCGACCCAGCTGTTGGGCGGGATCTCCCGTGGTCTGGCCTTGTCCTTGGCCGTCCCCCCTGCCGCCTCCGGCTTCCTTACACGAGTCGGTCGTTGAATGTAGGTATTTTTTCAGGAGGGGAAAAACACAGACACAATTCATCGTGGACTCCCAGGAAAATGTGGGAACATCTTGGAAGTGGGGGGGAATACGAAAACCCAGAAAATATGGGAACATACAAGGAGCCATGGGATTCGTGTGTGTCCCAGGGTCCTTTTAAACCCTTGTGATCCCCGGATCCTGATCTACTTCGAGCGCCTTCCTACTTCAAGAACCGATGTGCTTGCGCTTTGCTGTGTTATTCTATGGGAGGGTCGGAACCCAGTCTACTTTTAAGTCGGGCCTGTCCCTCTACAGGGGGAATATTCACAAATTGTTTAAACATAGTCTGGGGATTTTGTTCTTCAGTATTGTTGGGCCTCTTTTGGGTTTTCTTCTGGTATTCTCCATGTTTCGCCCACAATCCCCCTGTAGGGGGACAGGCCCGACTTCAGTCTACTTTATATCCGTTCTCCTGCCTCATGTTGTTAACCTCCTTCTTCCAGCCGACGGGCGCAGGCGAGCACGTGATCGAGAAACCTTGAGAAGCCTCCTCCGAAAGTCAGCCACGCGCAGAGGGGGGTGGGGGGAGGGGGGAGGGCTTCTTAGAAGCACCCCTGCTTCTTAGAAGGCGCCTTCTAAGAAGCCTTCTAAGAAGCAGCCTCCTTCTAAGAAGCCCCCCCCCCCTCTCTCCAGCCCCCTGTGCGCGCCGCCAAGAAAGGCTGGGCCGGCGTCTCTCCAGCCCTTGTTTTCTCGAGCTCGACAGCAGCAGTTGGCCCAGGCCTGTCTCGAGACAGTCTGGCGGAGTCGGCCCAGATTTCTCGATGGGAAGATTACGGGTCGCGTGTTCGGCTGTAGTTTTGCCCTCTCCCCGATGGTCTCCCCAGTCGACCCAGCGCCCGCCCTCCCGCCGTCGATTCCCCTCGGTCCGTCCACCTGTCTCCCCCCCTGCACCACGGCTCCGCCGTCTGTGCTCGGCCGTGCCTCCAGCCGCTTAGCTTGAAGTCGGGCCTGTCCCTCTCCAGGGGGGGTATTCGAAGATAGTGAAAACATAGTCTGGGGGATTATTTTCTGAGTTTATATTTTGATAAGTTTGGGGTATTTTGGGGTTATCTGTTTATGTTTCGTCGAAAATCCCCCTGTAGGGGGACACGCCCGACTCAAGCTTAGCGGCCTGGATACGCCAGTTTCGAAACGCAACGCGTACCCTGCTCAGACCGTCCGTGCTTACACGCTGCCTGCTGACGCAACGTGTTGACACCCCTTTGGGCGAACGTGCCGCGCCGAGCCGACGCTTTTTCATCTCCGTGTCGAGCTCCGTGCCAACACGCTGCCCTGTCCCCGGCCGTCCCGAGCCTTGGTCTTGGCATCGCTCGGATGTGTGCATTTTTTCCTGGCCAGGACCTTCGCGGAGCACCCTCGACCATCGGGCCAGCAAGAACGCGCACGAAATTGACAAACGCCTTGGGGACGGGACGGCCGAGCGACGGCGAGTTGTGCCGCCTGGAAGAACGAGAAGTAAACCAGCATACGTGCTCGGAGGTCCGTGCACATCTCCCCGTCCCTGTCCCCGACCGTCCCGATCCTTGGTGCCTGCCTGGAAGACCGACCAGTACACTGATGTGTCTTCTCGGAGTCCCGTGCATCTCTCCCTCTTCGGCGCCGGGCCCCGTTGCGGCGCCGCCGTCGCCGCTTCTGGCGCGCGCTCCGCGCGCGGGGCGTCCAACGCCGATGCAAGAAGTCCGAGCGGACCTTCGGAAGTCTGTGTTCACTTGATCGTTTTCTTATTCCTTGTTTTGCCGATCGGCGCGGGTCTTCGCACCCCCCCCCTGCCATGGAGTAACTCTTGGCTCTTTCTGCTGGACGCGCTGTTGCGAACAGTCGCGCTAGGCAGAGGTCCAGAGCAAGAGCCCCCCCCCCCCCTCCCCCCCCTTCCGCCCAATGTCGAAACGCCGAAACAGGGAACGTTCATTATACAGTTTTGTCTTATTAGATTGCTCTCCGTTGCCGCCGATCCCCTCGGCTCGGCCCTGTCTCCGACGGTTCCCAGCCGTGCGTTTTCCCTCCGTCGCCGCTGATACTCCATGGCTCGGTCGCGCTTTACGGCATCATCGAGGGGCCTGTGTTCTGTCCAATTGTGTGGGGCCCATGTGCGAGCTGCATTCCTGAGGGTTGTGGTGCTGACTGTTTGCAGCGATCCTGGGCCAAAGAAGCCTCAGCGGTCCTCAGTGCGGCTGTGGGCGAAACAAGTGTGGCACGCACGCGCACGGGCACAGGTATATGGGGCACGCACCCATAGCCCCTGCAAGAGCAGGAGGAAGACGAGTGGGATAATTAGGGGAACAAAAAGTGACATACACATAAAAACTCGGAGGTCCGCGCGGATTTCTCGGATCGGCGCTGGGGCCCCCCGGCGGCGCCGGAGGCGTCGCCCCTGTCGCGCTCCGCGCGCCATGGAGGGGGGTCCAGCGCCGATCCGAGAAATCCGCGCGGACCTCCGAGATTTTATGTTTATGTCACTTTTGTTCCCCTAATAATGATAAGATATGTGCTCTCGCGCCGTATCTGACATCCTACCCCTTCCACCCATCACTTCCCACTGCGCGGATTCTTGCTCCGTCCGCGGACGCGCGCGCTATAGCGGGCATGGAACCCGCGAGAAGGCCGCAGCAAGTTGTGCGCACGGGAGCTGCCCACATAGGACGGGAGGGCCGCGGACATGCAGAAGGATGAGCAGGAGGGAAAGGAGGATGAGGAGGGAGAATGAGGACAAGGACGAACACCAGCAGCGGGAACTGGAGTGGAAGGAGCCTGAGGAGCAGAATGACCGGTGGAAGGCGGAGGAGGGGGACGACAATCATGGGAAAGGACTCGGATCTAGAAGACTGGCCCGCGCTGGGGCGAGAGCGCCATTCTCAAACACGGGAGCAAAGCGCCGATTTTAAGTATAGGCCAGCGCTTCAGCGGCACAGCACCATGCTGCGATGCTGGAACGGCTCCGATGCGAAATGGCTTTCACAAAAACACGCCACATGACCTCTTGTGTGTCGAGACAACTACGCGGAGGGGGCGGGCGACTTGCCCATGCGTCGGGGTGGGGGGGGGAGTTTAGGATTCCGATCGAGACCATATTCGGGAGGACGAGGAGGGCGAGCCGTTCTTGGCCAGCCGACGTCACAATCCAGGTGCGTATCAATCGATGCCGCGAGAAGCGCCCAATCTGCGCGGTTTCACACTGCGCAGGCGCATCCTCTTCGCTGAAAGCGTGGTGATGCAGTGCGGTAAGGTGCAAGATGCGCATACTAACAAGTTGTATTGCCTCGCAGCTCACTGAATAGCCCCGACTGGCAAATCAAGTTTATACATCACGAATAGGACCACCTTCCGGGTGACGAGGGGATAGGGGGTTCATGGGTGCAGCTTGCGATTTGCGGTTGTCGTCGGGTCAGATTCGCAATGGATTGGCCGATCTCGATATCCACCTAGCGATCTATCGATCAACCGTTATCACTCTACATCCATTCATCCCACTACCACAATACCGATCGATCTCTCTGATTGCCGATCTCACTGCCATTGTATATGCCGATTTCATGGTGTGTCGTTCGACCTTACGACTTGCCGGTCTCACCATCAATCAACCGATCCCGCTATCAATAGATGGGGCGATTTCGAAATATGTGGATCCTGCAATTGACCCAGCTTTGCGTCTATCAAGTGGCCAGTCGGCCTCACAACAGGCTCCAGTATACATCTACCAATAACACTGCACATGTCTACAACCTACATGCGTATATGTATATACATATATATATATATATATGTGATGCCGTCCCTGAAGATGCTGCGCCCGATGAGCCAGGTCTTCTACGCGGCGGAGATATTGGGGCGACTTGTGCTGAAAACGGTGCAGTGCAAGAGCATCCCGCTGGCGGAGGCTTTCTCACCGCTGCTGGAGAACAGGATCCGCGGGAAGTTGGCGGCGACCGTCCCGAAGTGGCAGGACATGACGATCACGGACATGGCGGAGTACGTTGGTGTGTGTGTGTGGATGGGGTCGTGTATGGACGACATCACGCGTTGGCAAAAGGTGATCGCGGACTGGCAGCGCGTGACCAACCCGATCGCGGATGTCGGCGCTCCCACGAGCATTTCCATCCTTCTGTGCAATCAGCGCGCCGCGAGCAAGACCTCATACCTAAGTCAACTGTTCGCCATCGAAGATGAAGCGCAAAGAGGCATGCGCTCTTCATCGCTTATGGCATCTACCTCCTCAAGCTCTTCCACGTGATGTTCTGCTTGCTATCGGCTGTTGGTCCCCCGCTCTGAAGTTGGCCCCCCTCGAGCTGAGCAGCCGCGCCGCCCTGATGCGCAGCGCCTCCGACTCGGTCCTGAATTGGCCGTACTGGGCGAAGAGGCTGAGGGAGGCGGCGGAGACGGCTCTCAGCTTCTACGTGCGAACCCGTGGCCACGACCTCTACGACCCGCTCCACTCGAAGTCCAGTCCGATCGCTCACACGCTCGAGGACGCGGCCCAGGGCTTCAATAATGACTCGAACAAGAAGATGGCCAGTGCGTGCGGCTCCGCGATGATTGAGTGGACAGCTGAGGCTGAGAAGGCGCGCTTGCTCTTAGAGCGCCCCAAGGCCCGCCTTCGCATGCAGAAGCTTGTTCGTCTTAGTCTCATCTCTTCCCTCCTGCGTGACTGCCTCCCCTCGACTGTCTTTGCTCGCTTCAATTCCTGGGCCATTCCTCCCGATAGGTTCACGTTGCGCCAGATCGAGTGGGAGTCGCTCACAGAGCTTCTCTCGTCAGCTTTTCCCCCGGCGGCTCATCCTGCCCTAATTAAGACCTGGGCGGGTGGATGAACCACCAGTCGTCGCTTGCGCACCTCCTCGGGGAGCACAGGTGCACCTTGCATTTCCGGATGCTGCCGCACTGGGATCCCGCGTGCCCTTGACGCCATGCCTCATTATGCGCATTGCCCCCCCCCCCCCCCCCATTTGGAGCACCATCCGCAACACATGGGGTCCCAATCTCCCCATTCCTGATTCATTGCCTGCGCGCCTCGATCCCTGTTGCGAGAACGCAGATGTTTACTCACAGCGCCTCGCTTTGGAGTGCATGAGTATTGCCTTTTCATATGTACAACGTACAGTCGAAGTTGGACCCAACCAAGCGGTCCCAGCCTACAGCAGATTTGGATAGCGTCCGCTCTGCGAGAGCGGCGCTCTTTGCTACATACAAGCCCGCTGGGCACTGAGGTGTCGAACGCTGAACTCTGCTGAGCCAGGAGGGATATATATACACATTTATATATATATATATACTTATATATATATACATTTATATATATATATATACTTATATATATATACATATATATATATACATATATACGTGTATCGGAGGGTTGGGGGCTGATATCAAAGTAGATCGGAGAGCCCCCCCAGTGGGAACTCGGTTTCAGTTTCGGGTTCGTGTCGTGCGTGCGGGCGGGGCGGAGCTGCGTGGGCGGGCGAGAAGAATGACTCGCTGTTGCTAGGGCGGGGCAAGACACTTGTCTGAACTTCCCCCAGTCGGCGTGGGGTAGCCCAGTTGTCCCGCTGTGATGTCCCCATGGTGTCCCGTGGTATCCCCTGGTGGTCCGTCAGTGGTCCGTCGGTGGCCCGTTAGTGTCCCGCCGGCGTCCCGTAGTGAGATCGGTAGTGGTATCGATAGTGAGATCGATAATGAAACCGATAGTGAGATCGATAGTGAGATTGGTCATGAGTTCGATCGTGAGAAACACCGTGTGATCGATAGTGACGTTGTCACCAGGACCGGTAGTGGCATCGATCGTAATATTGATCGTGAATTCGATATTGAGATCGATCGTGGCATCGATATTGTGATAGATCACGATGTCGATAGGGATATCGATAGTGATATCGGCAATAAGATCGATAGTGAGATCTGTCGTAAGGGCAATGGAAGGTTTGATGGTGGTATTGATTGTAGGATCGATTGGGTGCGTCGCTGGGTTCTTCCTCCCGAACTTCCTTCTCACCCGAAGGGTGGTCGTATAGGTATATATGTATGCACGTACATCGATGTATATATATATATATATATAGATCGGTCCGTCTGTGTATACATATATATATATGTCTAAACATACACACATATATACACAGAAGTGGCAACCATGGAATATTCATGGGACAACCGTGGGACAACCACGAGCAGCGGTGTGTTCTTGGGGGGGGGCTTCAGGGTGTTGCCTGGGGGCGTCCAAGGTTCTTCTGGGGGCTTATTGGAGACTGTGTTGGACAAGTTGAGGCCGCATTGGGACATCTTGGGGCCAGCTTGGAACAATACTGCGTGGTCGTCCTGAGGCCCGCCGACCACTGGTCACCACTCTTCGGCCGCTCTTGGGCATCCTGGGTGCCTCCTGGAGTTTTCGCTGGGCTCTCTTGTGGGATTTTGGTGCCCTCTCGGGGTTGCCCTGGGCCTGGTGGGCCCCCCCCTGGGGCCATCTCCTGGCCGAGCCCGCCGGGGCGAGAGCGCCATGATCCTCCACACTTCAATTTCCAACCATCGTGTTCAATCAGCGGTGCCGCGATCCACCTCCTCCCAGCACCTCCTTCGCTTCCTGCGCGCCCCTGCGGCGCACCCCTCGCGCACTCGTGGCCCCACGTGGGAGCTCCGCCTGCGGTCTCCGCGGGTGCCGGCGTGCGGCGGCACCGCGCTCGCAGGCATTGCGGCTCAAGGCCCTGCACTCTCGGGCCGCGGGCGGGGGGTTTGGGGGTCCCCCCCCCCCGCGCAGAGCCCTTCTGGATCCAATCGATCCGATTTGATGTTGAATTCGGGCGGGCCCGTCCCGATCAGGACCCGGACTGGTGCAGGCCTTCCGGCCGGCGCCGCCGAGCCTGAAGGGGGAGCCCGAGGATTTCGACGATCCGATGCTTCCATATGGCGCTGTTTTTCAGCTTGGCTCAGCCTTTCCGATCCAGCGTTGGCCCTGTGCCGATGCATCATGCTCGGAAACTGTAGCATATACATTACCAGTGGCGGGCTGTCAGAACTTTTTGAGGGTCGGGGGCGACGTCGGGGTCGTGTGGTGTACACTTCTTTCCCCGTTGTCCTGTGGAAACAACGAAACATGTATACATCAGGATCCCGTATACACCAAGATCCGCTCTCTTGTGCGAATTTCAGGGCATGCCGAAACAACAAGCGTCGGTGTACATAGAGTTCGGTTCCCTGGCCTCATGCATCCCTTGATCCGGCGCGATTCGATCCGGTTTTATGTCGGGCACGTCCATTTGCAGGGGGAATGTTTGAACACAGTTAAAAAATAGTCTGGGGACGATTTTTCGATTACTTTTGATTACTTGCTTTGACATGTTTCCATGTTTCGTCAAAAATCAACCTGTAGGAGGACGTGCCAGACCTAAGCCTGGTTTCCCGATTCGATGCTGACTGCTGCTGCCCAGCGCCGGCGGCGGGCGGCCAATGAGATTGGTCTTTCTTCGCTGGCTCGAGTAACGGTCGTTCTCGGGCCCAGCAGCCCCCCTCCCGAGTAACGGTAACGATCGTACGTTGGGGGGGGTCGGAGGAGGAAAAAGTACCCATCGGTAGTTGAAAGTAGGTGGTTGGGGATTCCCACATTCCAATATACTTTAAGCGCCTTCCTGCTTCCATGATCGAGTGGCTTCACCTTTTCCGTGATCCTCAGCAGGCGGACGGAATCCAATCCTATTTCAACGCCTTCCTACTTCATGTTTCTGCCCACTTCCGACCGATGGGTACCCATACCACCACCCCTCCCTTGTGTTCGCCTTTTTGGGCCTCCTCGGAGGCCCTCGTCGCCTTCCGCTGCAATCGCTTCGAACTTCTGGCCCGAACGCACCCTGGGAGAGGTCCGAGGACCAGCGGTATCGGCATCTTTCGGTTTCCCAGGGGAGGGGGGGGGGGGGGCTGGATCCCCCCCCCC